>JAECWN010000432.1:24912500-25210000 GCA_018150725.1 Drosophila quadrilineata | reverse complement strand
GCAATGTTGTTGTTGTTGCTTAGTTAAATGAGACATCAAAAGTGAGACAGAGACAGAGAGAGAGGGGGGGAGAGAGAGAGAGACAGGGATAGTTTGAAAGGGATAGACAGACAGACAGACAGACAGACAAGTTTGCCATAGATGCCATTGATGGGAGCTACCGGTTAGCGGTTTCAACTCGTTGCAAATCTTTGCTTTGTTGCACTTGCACCATTTGTGCCTTGTTGTTGTTATTGTTGATAATGATGTTAAGTTTGTTGTTTTTGCATGTAACACACAGCCCCTTGCCACCCCCCAACTCCCCACCCTGCCACTCTGTCTCTCTGCTCTGTCAAT
Source organism: Drosophila quadrilineata (assembly GCA_018150725.1). Taxonomy (NCBI): domain Eukaryota; kingdom Metazoa; phylum Arthropoda; class Insecta; order Diptera; family Drosophilidae; genus Drosophila; species Drosophila quadrilineata. Next base: position 25,209,664 of record JAECWN010000432.1, on the reverse strand, counting down.
CCCCACTGTGGTTTAATGTCTTCATTATGCTTCTCCCCATAGTTAGTGGACGGTCCCCCCAAAGACGATGGCGAAGGGACACAACCTCAGCCTACGCCAACCGCGAATCTGCCTCTTCTTATAGTTGTTGTTGTTGTTGTTGTTGCTGTTGCTTTTATATTGTTTATTTATGAATGTCATTCAATTTATTATATCATTGTATATTTGACTTGAGAGGGAAATGAACGCATTTTGTTGCTGTCTTTGATTTTTTATTTTTTCTTTTTGCCTTCTCTCTCTCTGTGTTTCCCCCTCTATGTTCCTCATCTCTGGTCAAAGAGGGGGCGCTGACCAGACACACACACACACACAGATAAAGATGTGGTTAGCAAAAAAAAGAAAAGAAAAAAAAAATGAAATCCGCAATCACACTAACGGGCTCTTGTAGGAGTCTTCGTCGTCATCATCATCCAGAGAGTTGGACTTGATCTTGTACTTGGACTGTCTGACAGCATTTGCATCATTGTCGATCAGTTTTTTGTTGTGGAGTATAGAAAGTCGGCATATACTCTATAACTATTAAATACTCGAATTAAGTCAGAATTATGTTGGGGAAAAGAAATGTCCATGCATTTTAGTTCACATATATCCAAGTGGTTTATAATACGAGAGAATCATCTAGAAATTCCTTCAACAATTTTTAAAAATTTTTTAAAAAAATGTCATTATTTTGAAAAATATTTGAGTTTTACTTGCATTTATTTGCTATCTATTGTTTTTCTGCATATCTTAACAATAGAGAAGTTTATCTAGTTTCACAACTCTGACAAATTTCAACTATATATACCGTATATTTCCAGAGATCTGACTTGGTTCTGCAATGAAAGAATATAATTAATATGTATATATGTATATACATTATTATATTATTAACATTTTATGGCGAATATAGATATTTTTTGACATATTGTTATCTACAGATATTTCAAATATCAAGTATTCTTAAAAATATCAGTAGCTCTACACTTATGTTATAGACAACCATAGATCGGGTTACTATATGAAATACTTACAACAACAACAAAAAAATACCAAAATAAAATACCAACACAAAAATACCAGCAGCAGTTAGTATCTTTGTATCTGCAACTCTTGTAGCGCATACATAGTTCGTTTTGATTTACTTTGTATAAATTTGTTGATCTGTTATTTTTGCGTTTTTTTGTTGCCTTGCAACGTTTTGTGGCAATGTTCTGAGATGGCCGAGCAGTGCTCGATTATTGTATATCATCATGATATAGCCATTGCAACTTGTGTCTCATCAATGCTGTTTCGCTTCAAGATATCTCTTTGGGGTCTCCCTACCTTCCCCTCTCTCTCTCTCCCTCCTCCACTCTATCTCTCTGACTGGCCATGCTTATGAGTTGTGTGACTGTCTCTATCTTGCTTATGATATACTATATATGTATGCATATTTGTGTGTGTGTGTGTGTGTGTGTGTGTGTGTTGTGGTTGTTGTCCCCTTTGGTCAATGCATTGCATAAGATAATTGGTGATTTTCATATCGATTTATGCATCCGCCTGCCACAGCAACTAGAGACAGAGACAGAGACAGACACTGAGACAGAGACAGAGACAGAGACTTAAACTGAGTAAGTCAAAGAGTGAGACAGCTATAGTAGAAGTAAGAGAATGAGTGAGAGAATTTTAGCTAGTATTTTGTCAAAGTCTGAGCAATGAAGGTGCCCACAACGGGGTACGGGGGACGGGGAGGGGGACCTATAATGATGATTGTAATTATGTTTATTTTGATTATTGTTGGACTTATAAAAACAATAATTAAATCATAAATTTTAATGGCGAAATGTGGGCGTCTCTGTGACACGCATACAAAATTTATTGCTCTATTTGTTAGACGCCATCGAATCACAATCAATTTATTGTCGTCACACGCCCACAACGAGATCCGCACTTTCAGATAGGCTGGAAAACATTTACAAAATATTTGTGAAAGGTTTCAAACCTTTTCTAAATTTCTTCCCTATTTTTTTTTTTTTTTGAATTTTACTCTTCTTTATTTGGTTTTGTTCACATTTCACCTTTCTCGTTGGATATATGTGGTTATCCCGCTGTGATCATCATCATCATCATCATCATCATCATCATCATCATCATCATCATCATCATCATCATCATCATCATCATCATCATCATCATCATCATCATCATCATCATCATCATCATCATCATCATCATCATCATCATCATCATCATCATCATCATCATCATCATCATCATGATCATCGTGAACATCATCATGGTGCAGCATCGGCGAAAAGGGTTGGGCGTTCGCCGGTCATTGGCGGATTCCTGGAAGGTCCTTGTGCCTTGTTAATGGCCATTTATGAGCGTGCCACATAATCAGCGCAATTATATTGCATTTTCCGAATAGTATATATCTCTCTCTCTCACTCGCTCAATATATATATATATATATAAATATATGTATATCTGTCTCTCTCTTTACACCAGAAATAAAAAAAAAAACATTTGAAATTCCAAGAGTTTTTGACTCTTGACTCACACTCCGTGAGCTAACAGAATTTGTTGTGTTGTGTTGTGTGTTGTGTGCTGTGCTGTGCGGCACTTTTGTGCCCATGACGATGCCGACAAAATACTAGTATCCTTGTTATAATATCCTTCTTGGCCCTCTAACCGCAAACGTGCTAACGAATCCCGTCTTCGAGTCGCCGCAACTCAACGAGAACAAATATTGCCCAATTAACGCGAACTCCAATTCCAATTACAATTCCGATATCTCCAACTCTCACTCTCTCTCTCTCTCTCTCTCTCTCTGTCTCTCTCTCTATTTCTCTCTGTATATGCGCCTCTTAAGAGGCGTTAAATATTCTCGCACCTCGCTGACTCGGCGAAAATTTGCGTCCATCGAAACATCAAAAGAGCAACAAGACCTCAAAATGTGTTTAAGGTATTGCGGGCAGCTACCGTAAACAGTTTGTAGACTTGTCTATATCAGTTCTGGGTATCAGTTCAGGGAACTGGGCTTCAAGCAGTTTGAAGAGGTCACCTTATAGAGGTAGTGTCGAAAATGGCATATTAGCTGAGCGGCAGTTCGTAGTTAATATACATTAATACATTCTCATATTTAAATAGTTTCAAAGTTCAAATTTATTATGGATTTTTTTCTCTTTTATACATTGTTTAAAAATATTTTTAAAAATAAATTACTATCATTTGTTTAAATTAAAATAAATTATATAGTTCGAAGTCAAAGCCCATATTTATTGTGAAGTTATTTTTTGTTTATTTAAAAAAAAATTAAAATTATTAAAAAAAAATAAATTACTATTATTTGTTAAAATTAATGTAAATGAAATAATGAGAATTATTAATAAAGAAATAAAAAATTAATTACAATTATTTATTTAAATTATTATAAATTATATTATGGGAAATAATAATAATATTTTTTTATTTATTTTATAAATTCGTTTTTGCTATTTTCAGAAATATCTCTTATTTACATGATTTGATTTTATTATTAATAAATGTAAATTAAATAATTAAAAGATAATAATAAAGATATCAAAAAATAAATTATTAATATTTATTAAAATTAATATAAATTATATAATTAGAAGTCAAAGTTTAAATTTATTATGAAGTTGATTTTTGTTTATTTTGCTTAAAATTATTAAAAGAAAAATAAATTACTATTATTTATTTAAATTAATATAAATTATATAATAAGAAATAATAATAATAATTTTTTATTTTTATTATAAATTCTTTTTTGCTATTTTCAAAAATACCTCTTTTTTTTACACGATTTGACACTTTAAGAAAAGTTTAGTTACGAAACTTTACTAAGATGAAAAATAAATTATTCGACTTGTTCTCAGTTCCGAATCCGAACGATATGCAATATAGGTATTGTCAATCCGCACGTTTTGTTCGGATTTGCGACCGTATATTAACTGGTTGGTTGGAAAAGAAACCCAAATCTTTTCTCTATTTGAGAAAAAGTTTCCTTTATATAAGTCTGTTAATTGTTGGTTTGTTTTGGATTTATCAATCTATACTATACTTTTCAGACCTTCTTCCCAATTTCGGCATGAAACCGAACGTGTTTTCATTTAATCGTCACAATTTCTGGAATGTCAACTTATGATGAATTCTGGCATTGAATTTTAAGTAGAATTGCAGTTGATGTTTATGGCAGAAGTTGTTCAATTAAGGTTGTTGGAGGGGTGGCAAGATGGGGGGGGGAGCACTTGTAATCAGTCTGAGGAGCTGCTTGGGTGGTGTGGCACATTCAGTTGAGTATTCGAATTCGAATTCGAATTCGAATTCGAATTCGAGCTCGAGTTCGTATTCGTATCGTGGGTATCGCATGTCTCTGGGCAAATGCGTGCGGCTTACAAGCTGGAGAAGTGAGCGACACTAATCCTGAACAGATCCGATTACTGACAGCCAGACCTACAGACTGACAGACAGACAGACAGACAGACGGACAAGGCAACCCAAGTTGCTTCACAGGAAAGTGGCTAAAAAGCTTCGGCCGAGTGACAAGTGGCAACGGCATCTCTTAACCGATTGACAGTTCGACAAGCATGTTGAGTTGCCATCATTAGCTTAAAGACAGACACAGGATGACACTAAGAGAGACACAGAGAGAGAGAGAGAGAGAGAGAGATGGGGGGGGGGAGAGAGAGAGAAGCTTCATTTATCTGGCAAACACTATTAAGGGCTCCTAAGCCTTATTGCTACTGAAGGGGATTTCATTAGTCTGATATTGAAGGAGGTATTTTACTTATTTAAAGCAAATATTATTGAAATGCGTCTAAAAAAATAGATATACATTTTTTTATATAAAAAAAATAAAAAAAATTAAAAATGTAAAACTTTGAGGAAAAAAAAACATATTTCTTAATATAAAAACCGAAAACAGCACTAAATATTAAAATAAAAAATTGAGCTCTGAATAATCATTTAAAAGATACTGAATATAATATAAAATCTTTTGAAAGAAATTGGTAATAAATATAAATCCAAAAAAAAAACTGAATAGTTTAAAATTCAATTCAGCCTTAAAATATGAAAAGTAAAAAAAATTTACTAAAGGAAGTCACTGAAAAAGAAAATAGAAACATAAACTCATAATATAAACGAAGGAGGATATTTGAAAATTACAATTTTTTATATAAATACAGAAAACACGTAGATAATTTTTAAAATATTTAATCTAACTCTCAATCACCATATAAAATGTAGAAAATATAATACAAAACATAATTAAAAGTAAAAATACAAATACCTAAAATATAAACTAATATTATTTTGAATTCCCCCCTATAATATAAATAGTCAAAAAATAGTTGAATTAAAACAAAATTTAAATTTAAATACACAGTAAAAATGAATTAGAATATATATAATGCATTAAATGAATTATAAGAAATTTTAAATTTTGAATTGAAACTAAGAATGAGAAATTACTTGAAATTCTTTATGCTTGCCAACAATAAATGAAAACAGCATTTAAGTCCAATTTATTTGAATCCGAGCTAAAAGGATTTCTCAAAAAATTTCTTCAGTTATAATAACAAAAAAAATAGGACTTTATTCTCGGTTTTGTTAACAACTTTCCCATTATAATAATAAGAAGAAGCATAAGTTCAGGAATAAATCGAGTTCGAAGTCAGTATATGACCTTATTAAGTCATTTTTCATAAGGTGTTGTATTTTAATATATCCAATAATGGGCAGCTCTTTTGTTCGCCAGCTAATGTCCTTCTGATCCTGTGGCTCCTTAACAATTGTTATGCCGCGGTCTGCGATTGTTATACAATAATTTGTTAGGCATTGTTTGAGCTCCGAACTCTGTCATACATCGCTCTCTAATCGACCAGCACATCCTTGCTTCATTGTCCTTGCGCACTGTGTGTATGTGTGTGTGTGTTTGTGTGTGTGCAGTGATCTCATTAGTACGCCCCATTTAACACCTTTTTTAATGCTGCTGCCGCAACGCGAGTTGCATCAGGTGCATGCCGCATGCGGCACACTTTGATCTCTAACAAGAGTCTGCGAGGACTGCCATAAGGATTCATTGTATGGGCAGGGGCACGCCCCCCCACTTTTCCACTAATGATACATTTTCCGCGACTTGAAAATAGTCATCATTTAGATTTTCTCTCACGCCGCGCAACGAAACGAATTGAGTTTTCATTTGTTCACATTTCCCCATTTTCACGCTGCCATCAAAAGTCCATTAATCCTGCGGCAGTTGCCGTTACAGTTACGGCAAACAGGATGTGGACACTCTCGTCGATGCTGGCCAAATATTTGCATAAATCCTTGCGGAAACCGGAAAAACGCCGTCACATTTCCCAGACAGTTTTAACGGGTTTACAGCTAAACTAACAACAACAAAAACGAACCCAAAATCGCGATAGGAAAGGAAATAAACCAAAAGAGAACAGGAAGGAAGGATCAATAAAAATGCAACAGATTTTCGATAGATGTGTTCGACAGGCTGAATGACTGACTGAATGACTGACTGAATGACTGACTGAATGACTAAATGAATGAATGAATCAATCAATGAATATGCCAGTGAATGACTTCAAATTGATTTCAACTCCACCGCCACCGCCATCGCCACCGCCTCCAACTCCGCCTCTGATCAATACACGATCGGCAACTCATCAGCATAAGAATCGAAGGGAACCCCTTCAGTTTTTGGCACTTCCTATGCTACCTAACATAATATATATTATATACATACATACATACATACATACATATACATATGAATATATACATATATGCATATAATACATACGTGCCTCTCTATACGAATACGAATTCATTAAATTTTTACACATTTTTCACACCCGAATTGAGGAGATGTAGAGAGAGAACGAGGGGATAGAGACCCACAGGTGTTTGGCATACGCGTTTCTCTCTTTCTCTCTCCCTATATCTATCTGTCTCTCTTTCCATTATAGAGTAGGTATATTACTGTTCCATTTCGTAGAAAACGAAATTGATTCCGTTGCGTTTTTCGATTTACTTAATTGAATTTTGTGTTCGTAGAGCTCTTAAAACGATGCCAAACGATCGCTGATCGAAGGATCCACGGATCGAACGAAGGACGGCTGCGGTTTTAATAGATTCACACGCATGCACAAAATTAAAGAGAGAGAGAGAGGACCACAGAGAGAGAGAGAGAAAGAGAGGAGAGAAAGAAAAGGTAGTATATAAGATAACCGAAAATCGAGTGGAATCGAATAAACGATGAAGGAAACAATTAAAATCTTTACAAAAAATACTAGAAAACTAGAGAAACACATAGTTATAAATTTATAATATATATTTTGGAATATAACATAAATACAAATATCACTAGATATCTCGCAAGAGCAAATTTTAAGATATTTTTAGAATTAAAAAAAAAAATAAAATAAAATTAAATTAAAGTTGAGATCAGAAAGTGATATTTTATAGCCATAGATCAGCACTAAAAAATATTAACAGATATTTAAATTTATAGAAATTTAAATAAAGTAGAGTTGCTAAATTAATAATTGCGGTTAATATCAGCAAAATATATTGGAATCAGTGCAGAGTCATATATGTATATATCACTTTAAATCACTAGAAAAAGTTGTAGCTAAAAGATCTCAACAATTTATTTGAAAACATAGAAATAGCTGTATCTCAAAGGACATAACTTATGATCAAACAATAGTTGATGGTTTTGTCAGTAAAAGCTAAAACAGGTTATAATGAAAATTGAAAAATTTTTACAAATTTTTAAAAATTTTATAGATATATTATATAGTTGGAAATACTGATCGAGTTAGAGACTTTGCTGATCATTAATCAATATCCCTCAAGTGGCTGCATTTCTACACAACTCTGCCCTCGAAAATACAGAGAGGTTCATTATCATTCTGATTACTTAAGGAAAACTATAGATGGAAAGTATTTGAAAAATGCTAAATGTTTTTGGATTGAGAGTCACCCCCACTGACTTCGCTTGAAGTTGAGCGCCAAAGTTGAAAGATTCTCTTTCTATTCAAAAAAAAAAATATATATATATATATATATATCTTCGGTAGTTTCCTTGTTGCTGACAAACCGTCGGCTACTGCGCCTGCCGTGTGTCACCTTAAGGAGTGAGATAGCATGACAGATAGAGTGAGATAGATAGAGATTAGGGAAGAGTAAAGAGTCTTGTATATGGTAAACTCAATTAGAAACACATTTTGGGCGCAACCTCTGAAGAGGCTTACAAACGCCTTACAAACGCCTTACAATTTATACTATTATTTCACTGCTTCCTTTTTCGAAATTTTCGAATTTTTTTCTTTCTTTCTTTTTTTTTTGGCAACATTATACTCTGACCCCTGACCCCTGACCCCTTACCACTGGGCCTTGGCATGTGGCCAACTGAGAACTGAGAATAGAATGAAGAGAGCGCTCAGAGTTTTGGGCCTTATGCAATTTGCTTTTGTCATTATCATTGTCAATTGTCGAGTTGACAATGGGGCCTCATTTCAGTTTAGGCCAACATTGTGCATTGTAGCACAGTGTAGAGAGAGAGAGAGAGAGAGTGAGTAAGAGAGAGAGAGAGAGAAACAATAGAAGTTGAGCAAAACGACACGTGTAGACTGTTCTACAGATATATATGTATATATATTTGTGTATTTGTGTGTATGTGTGTGTATCTGTGTTGGCCGTGTTGGTTTCTCGGATATTCAGCACACGCTGCGTAACCCATGTTTTGGCCCATGGTGCATTTATGCACAATGGTCAAAAATTATATGCATAAATGTCACACGCAGCTGGCAATTGGCACTGCTTCCTCTTCCCACTTTCCTCATCCCTCTTTCCTCTTAATGCTGCCTGCTTCCTCTTCATGCACTCTTTGATTTCGGCTACTTCTTATGCAATTTCAACTATACGAGTTTTTCATACACATTTTTTTTGTTTTTTTTTTGAATATTTTTTTTTGAATATTTTTTTTTTGAATATTTTTGGAAATGAACGGAAGCGTGCGCACTCCTTCAAAAGCCGCCGTCCATTGTCCTAGTCTTTGGCAGAGAGACCTTGCCTGACCTTGCCACAACTGGGCGAGTACGAGTTGTTCCAGTTTTCTTAGTCAATCAACTCCAATACCAGCCCATAAATACTATATACAATATATATATATATATTTTTGTTTTTTTTTTTTTTTTGGTCTGTCGTCTGTCAGGCAGGGCGATCATAACATTTCATTGCCATAATTTCTTATGCAAATATCCTGTGGCAGCGTTGCGAATTTATTAATTACTCGACAAATGCCCCAACCGAAAACATCGAAAATAACTACAAAAATAAACCACAAATTTATTTTCAAAAATATATCGCATTCATATGCAGAGTTTCGAATACGCTAACTGAGTACAAATCTGAAATGTATATTATATGTTATATCAATTAATAAAATCATTTTTTAGTTTTCATATTTACGTTAAAAATATATACTTATTAAAATATCTTAAAACTTACAAGGGAAAATGTATAAATATAATAATCTAGCTATAATACTTAATTATAAAATTTAAAACTTACAAATATAGTTAGTTTTAGTATTTAAAGAAAAATGTATAAATATAAAAAAACTAGTTGTAATTAATTTGAAATAAAAAATGAAAACTTTTTTAATATTAAGGAAATATCTTAAAATATTCATAAATATTTTATGTATACACTTTTCAATGCTTTCCAATGGCTTTTCATATACTAACTAATCCGTGTTATTGAAATCGAGTTTCTAAACATTTTGTAGAGTATCTGAGTTCTCATTAAGAAGTTGTGGTTGATTTGGAGCTACCTTTTTTGTGGGACTTCTGTAGCCGTTTCTCTGCTACCGGTTGGTAGCAACAATTGGCAACTTTTGGGCGCCTCGAAATTGTCTCGGAGTTGGCGGCGGAGTCCCAAAAACAGTAGAGACAACTCGCAACTTCTCTTCACTCGGCAGCGAGCTCCCAAGTCACGAGGATCGTTGCTATATAATTAAAATGTTCAAAAAAGCGACAGTATTCATTTTTTCATCATAAATTTCAAAAAGATTGCAATTTTTTATTCTTTTTTTTTTTGCTTCGTCGTTTTTCGTTTTTTGTTTATGTCGTTTTCAAGTTTTGTTTCTGCGTTGAGCGTTGCAGAGACGCGCGCGCGCGCTCGCGAGTTGCTGCGAGAACTGGCGTGCGAGCGCGCGCTCGTCGCCCATTTGAAGTGAGCCGCATGACGTGCGGCAATGACAACCCAAAAAGATTGTGGCAAATGTGGAGAATGGAATGGCAAAAGCTTAATGCGAATAGAGTACCATGAAGTCACAGTGAGAGACAGAGACAGATAGAGAAAGACAGAGATATATATATATATATACATAGGAAGAGAGAGAGAGAGAGTGAGAGAGGGAGAGAGAGAGAGAGGGAGGGAGAGGGCGGATCTGTTGGGAGATAAAAGACAGTAGAGCTGTGGAGGATTGTGGACTACATTAAATTGGCGGAGCTGCTGGCAACCAGTTTATCGGTAGCGATGTTTTCGCAGTCTATATACCCTGTAAGTTACAACAGGCAGCTTACAACGGGGTATGCCAAGCCGACGCACTCAGTGGAAGCAGAAATTGTTGGAGTTCTTCAAGAATCACTTAATCATTATCATATATTGAGCTTATTCCCATATGTTCTAAGAGACTCTGATAAAAACAACTATAATCTGCAAATTTTCAAAAATTTTAATATTTTTGTATGGGAAGATATAACTTTTTTGCACAATTGTATTTTTTTTTTTTTTTAATTTTTTAAATATGCCTACAATAACTTTGGTAACTTACAGAATTGAGTCTGAAATTTAGCACATTTCTTTCTTTTCATTTGTTTAATTATAAATAGAAAACTAAATATTTAAATATAGTACAGTATATTTGTTAGTGTGGCTTTGTTTAGGCACCGTTCTAGAATTTTTTTTATATTTTTCAACAAATTTTGAAACTTTTTAAATTTTTTATTTGTATTTATTTTGCATTTCTGCGGGGTATTTCGCAGTCTGTCTACTTTCATATGAAATTTGGGCACTTTTCATATTTTTTATAGGATTTCTTTTTCTTAATTTCTGTAAATTTTGTATTTTATATATATATATATATATATTTTTTTTTTTTTGAGTAATTTTCAAATCAAACCAAGGTCTGGGGCGTCTTCAAGCCCCGAACTCGAGGCGATGTGTTTTTTTTTTTTGGCATGCGCGTGTGCAGCGGCAATTTGATGAAATGCATATGAAATCAAAAGTGAATTACGAGATATACAACAACAACAACAATAACAGAAACAACAACAACAACAACAACTGTAGGAATAACAACAACAACTGGAAATGAATGAATTAATTGGAGCAGTCACGCAGTTTCATATGCAATATAATGCAGAAATAACTTTGCAAATAATGTTGGAATGTTGAAAAACATTTAAATGCAAGAATGCTCTAAATTATTACACACACACTCGCACACACTCGCACACACTCGCACACACACACTCATTGGTGGTGTGGTTGTCTAGCTCTGGTTGAATTCCCATTCCCATTCCCAATCTCATTCCCATTTGAGTCTGTTTTCGCCCAGCGGCCAAAAACTCAATTAATGGCAATTATATATTGTAAATTTGATTATACAAATATAAAACTACGATCTGAGCGAAACAATTATAACAAATGCAAAATTGTTGTAAAATCTTTAAATATATTCACTATATGAATATCTCTTAACTGAGCGAACATATTTACATGGCAAATACATTTATCGACAAAATTGAACATTTTTAACTTTAACTCTATTTATTTTTTTTTTAAATATAATATTATTAATGCAATAATTTTAATAATCTTCTAATAATAATATATTTTTATTATGGGCAAATAATTTAAAGTTAAAAACAAATAAAAAAAATTTTTAATATTTTTTTATATTATATTAAATTATAATATATTACTATTATATTATTATTAGATATTTTCAAAATGATTTTGGATTTTCAATTAAAATGCTTATTATTTATTTTTTTTTTATGAAAGTGTGATTTTTTTGCATATTATATATATAAATAAAAATATTAATAATTTTAAATAATAATATAAATTATTTATGCAATTATAAAATTTTAAATAATATTTAAATTATTATTTATACAATTACTAAATTTTAAATAATATTAAATAATATTATAAATTATTTATACAAATACTAAATTTTAAATAATATTAGATAAAAATATAAATTATCTATACAATTACTAAATTCGAAATAATATTAAATAAGAATATAAATTTTAATTAGTAATATAAATTATTTATACATTTACAAAATTTTAAATAATATTAAATAATAATATAAATTATTTATACAATCACTAAATTTTAAATAATATTATAAATTATTTATACATTTTAATTTTAAATAATATTAAATAATTATATAAATTATTTTTGCAATCACTAAATTTTAAATATTATTAAATAAAAATATAAATTATCTATACAATTACTAAATTTTAAATAATATTAAATAATAATTGAAATTATTTATACAATTACTAAATTTTATTTTTCTTTTTTTTTTACAGCACAAATACATGCCAATAAATGCAGGTAAAAATTACATTTTTTTTATTATATCATTAAAATATAGCAATTCGCCAAGTAATGAAATTGAAGTTGAACTTTTTAAAATTTCTTGAAAGTACGTGGCGCGCTTAACTTGAAATGAAATGTATTTAATTACGGCACATTTTTTTCTTTTATTTTAATTTATTTTTTTTTATTTTATTTTAATTCTTGTTTTTTTTTTTTATGTTGGAACGCATTTGTCTCGGCAACACTTTTGGGCAGACAATTAAATGTTTTTCACTCTCCACAATTAAAGTGCTGAAGAAGAGAGCGCCAAAGTTCTGTCCTGCCATTCTTCTTCTTCTTCTTCTTTTGCTTCTCATTTTGATGAATGTGATGGCTGTGTGTGTGTGTGTGTGTGTGTGTGTGTAATTAATTTAAATAATTTGGTTGGCCCCATTTGCAGGCAGAGAAAGTGCCTCCAGCTCTAATTGAGACATTTGTCGTTGTCGGCAATTAAAAGCGCAAGTTTCCCAAAAAGAAAGAGATGAAGATAGATCGAGACAGAGAGAGAGAGAGAGAGAGAGAGAGAGTAGAACTTGGCATATCATGAATTTGAGTTAATCCTGCCTCAGTTATATGTCTTCCTCGTCCTGAAATATGCTAGATTTTCAAGCTGTCCTTGTTATTTCAGTTTTCAGCTGCATTCACATATCCTTCGGCAATCAACCTGTCCTTCCAGCTAATCAGCTTAGTTAATGAAAATACTATATAAAGTGTTTTTTTTCCTCTTTCAATTCTCTTTCAATTCAATTCAATTCAATTGGCTTCGTTTCTTTTGCACGCAATATCATGCAACACGCAATTGTCCTTGTTCCAGTTTCAGTTCACGTTTTCGTCCTTGTTCCCTATTTCTCTCATTTTCGTGGGCGTTTTAATTGTTCTCTGGCTCTTTCAATACTCCCTCTCTCTCTCTCTCTCTCTAAATATATTTCGTGAGTGGGGGGAGTGGCAGAGGGGGGAATTGTAACAATGCCAAACGAGGGAAACTCATCGCTGGCTAAGCACTTAATTTACGATCCTTGATCGAGAGAGAGAGGGAGAGAGAGAGAGAGGCAGAGAGAGCGACAAGTGCACAACTTCTCGACATATCCTTTTTGTCGGTATCCTTGTTGTGCCGCTGCTCCCACATTTTCCACAGCGGCTTCTCGTCCTTTATGCACTTGTTCGGCCCGCAATTTGACAAATTCTTTTCAATTGTTTTCAATTGTTTCTCAGCTGCCCGAAATATGTTTTATATCTATTTCTATTTCGATTTATATTTTTTTTATGGCTGCTGATTTTGCGAATTGTCTGCGGTTCCCTTGAGGTGACAATATCTTCTTATCTTATCTGCAGATCGATCTCTCACACTCTCTCCACGTGACTCCCATCTCTCTGGATGATGATGATGGGTGTGTGCATCAGGTGCATACTACATACATATATACATATACATATATAGAAGAGGAGAGGGGCGTGACATGTCCAATGGAAGGTGGCAATTGTTGCATCTTCGTATCTCTTTCCCTTTTCCCTTTTCCCTTCTCTCTATCGCTCTCTCTCTTGTTACTTGCCGTCACTTGGTAATCGTCTGACTAATTCAGCCCAAGAAAATGATTATGTATTTTCTCCATATATCTATTCGTTCTTTAACTTATTAAACATTTACATTTATATTCCTCTTTAACTTTATTTATATAATTTTTTATTTTTATATTTCTTAATTTTCTATTTTAATTTTACTTATTTGAAATTTGTTGATGCTCCTATTATTTATATTTTGAAAGCTTAATTTCTCATATTTCATACGCTTTGATACATAATTTTTATTCATTATAATTATTTTATAATAATAAAAATTTATTGTTTTTTATTATTTCTTGTCTGTGTTAATTTTTTTTTTTAATTTTTCAGACATGCATTATTTTTTGTAAAAAGGGATATATACTATATTATTATAATCCAAAAATTAACTCTCTAATAATTTTATAACAAACCGGATAAAAATATGTATTCTTAGATTTTTTCCAAATTATTATTAATTTATTTTTCCAAATAATTTTATTTTTAGATATTTTCAAAATTATAATTAGTTTTTTTCCTCCCAAATAATGTCTTAGTTTGACAATTACTCTTAAATCTTTTAGAGGAAATACTTTCATTAATTTATATTAAATTCATTTATTTCTTTTCTTAAGTTGTTTGATTATTTAACTTAAATTTTTAAAAAAAAATTTTAAAATTTTTTTTATACATATTTTTTAATTTTCATTAAAAGTTGCAATTTATTCATATTTTTTTTCTAGCATGTCAAGTTTTCTCGCTGCTTTTGACAAGTTGCCAACAGCTTCTCTCTCTCTCTCTCTCTCTCTCTCTCTCTCTGCTTCCCTCTCTCTCACACAATATTCCCCTCTATCTCTATCTTTTTCATATTATCCCTCTCTATTATCTCTTTCTCTTTTCACTGGCGAACTGGCGGTGAAATCTGTGCAATGTTGACGGGGCCCGCCAGAAAATGTTGTCACATAAATTACATTATTCTTTGTCAACATTTGTGAGTCAAAAACCGTGTTCAATGTTCATGTTAAACAAATAACTCACTTGCTGTTGGTGAACAACCCCCCTTCGCCCCCCTCGCTTATCATCACCCTTTGGCAGCCCTGGTCAGTTACAGTCGTAGTAGCCCCAACGTCAACGTCACAGTCCCAACGCCATCTCCATCTCCGTCACCATCTTCGTCTCCATCTCCATTTCGATCTCGATCTCCATCTTCTTCTTCATCTGTGCTGTTTATGCGAATGTTATTTACGAGACATCAGTCTCAGTCTCAGTCTCCATCTCCGTCTCAGTTTCAGTCTCAGTTTGAGAAGTCTCCTGCTCCATGTGAGTCTCAAATATCTCTCACTCTCTGGCTGTCGCGTTGTTGTGTTGTAATCAGAGCATCCTTAATAAATCATAAATTTATACGGTTAACCCCCCCCCAAAACACACACACACACACACACATACAGCAGCCACCCCTTTCGCAGCCTCTCGTCGTGTCCTCATGTGGGGAGTGCCCGCATGTAAAGGACTTTAGGTTGATATAATTCTTGCATATTGTATTCACAATGCATTTTTCGTTCACAATTTCTTTTTTATAAACACACATATATATGTATATAAATATATATATTTTTGTTGTTTGTGTTTCCATTGCCATTTCCATTTCCATATTTTTGAGTTGCATGTCAAACGTATTATTAACTTCACACAAGACGCGTTCGATTTTGCACCGTTTGCTGTCGCCGTCTTTTTGCCCCATGCGACCGCCACCATAGAGCGACTTGTCAGCCCTCTCCCCCACCCCCCACCCCTCCGTTATACTACCCCACCATCATTGCTGCTGTTGCATATATTATGCATGTTGGGCAAACCGGAAATAATAATTCGATAAATGCGGCATGAAGTGAAGATGCGGCCGAGTTGCAACCACTGCGGAAAACAAAAAAAAAAAAACCGTTCGATTTTGCTGCTGGCTGCGTTGCGAATGCCAAGCAACTTGCAACTTGCCACAACAGCGGCAACTACTTGTTGCAATTGCACACTGGTTGTGGCAGTTGAAAGAGTTAAGAGTTACGCTATAAGCAACGGTTTTTGTCGCTATGGCATCAATTGATTTATTCAATTTTTTATTTTTCATTTTATTTTTTTTTTGTTAATCTTCGAGTTAAATAGAATATTTTGAGGGAAAATAAGAATAAAATATTTCTTGAATAATATTTAATTAATTTAAAAAAAATTAAGATTTAGAGTTAATTAAAAGTTGAATTTATTTAAAATTGGAAAAATTAAAATATATGTATATATTTCTTTAATAATATGTAATTAATTTAAAAAATTAAGATTTACAGTTAATTAAAAGTTAAATTTAATGAGAATTGCTAAAAATTAAAAAAAAATATTTCTTTAATAATATATATTTAATTTGAAAAGAAAAATAAGATTTACAGTTAATTAAAAGCTGAATTTAACTAATTTTAGGAAAATTAAAAAATTATATTTCATTAATAATATGTATTTAATAAAAAAAAATTAAGATTTACAGGTAGTTAAAAGTTGAATTTAATTAAAATTGGAATAATTAAAAATATATATATATTTCTTTAATAATATATATTTAATTCAAAACAGTTACAATTGCATTATTATTATAATAAATAATAATTAATAATATTTTTTAATTTTAAATTTTTATTGATTTTATTAAGTTTTTTTTTTAAATTAGTTTAAGAATAACATAAAATTCGTTTATTAATAATATTATTAAGTCAAACTTTAATTTCAGTTTAAAAAGATTGTAAATTATTTGAACTTTTTCTACTAAATATATACATATATATTTCTCAAACTCAACTACCCCATGTTATGAGCTGCCACAGGGTATTTAAAGCAGAACAAATTCACAGCATTTGCCTTTTCCCCACAAGAACTGCCACTTTGCCGTTCTCTGAGACTCTCAGTCTCTCTTCCTCTCCCTGTCTGTGTCTCTCTCTCTCTGTCCCTTTAGTTCTCTCTCGTTCTCTCTCTCTCTTGGAGCGTGTCTCTAGCTATCTGACGGAAATGCGTATGCCAATTTATTTATCTATTAATGAGGCAGACAAGGCAAGAAGATGGACAGCGTGCGAGGGAGATGGTAGACGGAAATGAGCGTGGGAGTTGTATACCTTTCTCTGTCTATTAAAACAGGACATGACTGCAATTGTTTTTTGCGCTGTTTATCCAGTTACTTGGTGCTTCTCTTCTTGTTATTAAATGTATGTATGTATATATTATTTTTGGGGTCGGTTTCGCTTCATTTATCTGCTTCAACCATCGCGAATCACAACGCAATGTCGGCTTCCGTTGCCATGGATGCCATATCCACATCGACATCCACATCGACATCCACATCGATATCCGTATCATGGCAATTCTCAACATGAAGCGAAAACCTTGATCTTGCTATTTGTCTGAACCCTTTATGTGAGTTGGGGGCGATATTTTGTTTGTTTACTCTACACTGAGCTACATAAATATGATGCTACTTTTGTAGCACAACAGTATATCTTAACTTGAATATTTTTAATCTATTTAACTGAGTTTCATTCACATGCAAAAATAATGTATATATTTATAAATTATTTCAAATCATTTTTTATAATTATACAATGGAATTATTTTGAAATTTTTTTACTATTTTTGTTGACATAACACTTTAATTAAATATTATGAAAACAAATGAAATGATTTCAATCCCTGGGAAACTTCGAAAATCATATTAATAATTTTAATTGAATTTTAAAAATACATACATTTTGTAGGGTATTATACAGGCAGTCATATTTAATTAGCTTCGTTTTTCACTGAAATTTCTCACATATCTCAAAATTAGTTCATGTCGCCAGAAATCGAAGAATCGATCGATTGGCATCTTTGGCATTCGAGGACGAGGTGGAGGAGGAGGAGGAGGCAGAGATCCTTTTGTTCAATTGATTAACTTGCTCTCTTTATATGCAAATATGTGGCAAGTAATTTCAGCTACAACTCAACTGAAGAGATTTGAACAAGTTAAAGAAGTTTTCTGCTTTTTGTTTTCCAGTTTTATTTCGAAATTATTTGCATAATTTGATGTTCGAAAATTGTCCAAAAATTTGCATATGGAGTGCATGTTAACTGTAAAGCAACAGTTATTTGAAATGTATTATATTATATGTAGGAAAAGGAAGCACAGGAGAAAGAATAAGATAAAGAGAAATTTATATATAGATATTAAAAAAAAAGTAAAACAATAAAAAAACAACAAGTCTTTAGAAATGTTGTCAACAAATTAGTCAAAGAAAATTCTGAAATATAATAAATAATTTTTTTTTGTAGAAATTTCAAATCATAAGAAACCATTCTCAATATGTAGAGCGTAATTAGTTAAAATAAAAAACAACAAATCGTAAAGCAAGTATTTATGAAAATATTGAAAATATTTGTATTAGAAAAGACAAAATATATTTGTTCTTTTTATATATTTTCATATCACTTTAAAACTGTTGAAATTAAGAATGTCATGCTAAAAAGCAAAAGATTTTTTTTCTCTAGAAACAGAAATTCCCACATTCACATACCCTTTTGTAATAAAAATTCTATTTTTAAATTAAATTTTTTGTACTTGTTTTTTTTAATATTATTAGTTTAAAGTCTTCCATGTTTGTTTGTTGAGAGAAAAAAAATGAAACTTAGGCTAGATTGTCTTCCATCTTAAGAACTAGAACTTGGGAACGCTGTCAGTCTTTTCTTATAGCTAGGTATATATATGATATATATATGTATATATATATACATATATGTATGTATATGCATGTATATATAAAAAAACAGGCACATTAAGCGCACTTATCAACTAATTTGTACAGATATTTTCATGCTCAAAAAAAATGTTATGAAAAATAACTTAAAAACTATCAAATTAGAAATAAATACTGTTTTGGAGGTAATACTTTTGAGTGTGTGTGTGTGTGTGAGTGGGCGTGGCTATGTGACTAGTTGCCCGATTCTACATATACATATCTAGATATATGCATATCGATCAGCTCAGAGATCGTCCTGCCAGAGCGAGATATAGTCAAGGATATCATCGTCCTCGGCCCCAGAACTGCATGAATTGTTGCGATAATCTTCATAGCTTGTTTCCTGTTTGAATGTTGCTGGTGTTGATGTTGCTGCTGCTGCTGCTGATGAGATTGTTGCAGTTGCTGGTGTTGTTGTTGGGGCATAGTAGTTGCTGCTGCTGCTACTGCTGCTGTTGCTGCTGCAAGTGCTGCCACTTGGCGATATCAGTTGCTGTTGCAGCGCATAGAAATGTTGCTGCTGCTGCTGTTGTTGTTGCAACAACTGTTGCTGATAGTTGAAATGTTGTTGCTGCTGATGGTGCTGCTGGTGCTGCTGCTTTTGGTCGTTGTCGTCGATGAGACGTTGCAAGCGCCGTATGTATTCAACCGCCATGCGCAGAGTGCTGACCTTGCTGAGCTTCTTGTTGGCGCCGGGGCCGATGCCACGCCTACCATTGCTTAGATCGGCAATGATGGCGACAGGGATATGCTGACGGAGCTGACTGAACCCATTGTTCACCTGCTTGACACGGTTGCGTTCCCTTGCATTGCGGCGCACCACGGAGGCGCCACCAACCAACTGCGGCTGTTGCTGCTGCTGCTCCTCCTCCTCCTCTTCGTGGTCCAGATCGAAGGAATCCTGGGACAGTTTGCGACTGGGCTTGCAGCCATAGGGCGACAAATGCTGATAGTAAGTCTGTGACATGACTACGGTTTGTTTTTTTCTTCGATTTGTTGTTGGTATTTGTTTACTTTTAGCGAGTCTCTACTGTACTCTGTGAGGTCGTGTGGCAACTGCGAACGCTGCCGCTATTCTGATGCCCTTCCCTGCGCCGAGCGCGCTATTTATAGCGAGGAGACGCAGGCTCCGCTTCTGCTGCTGCTGCAACGATTCTCTCTCTCACCTGCCGCTACCTGAGACGCCACACAAAAGGTGCAACACACCAACAGAGAGAGAAAGGTAGAGAGCGAGAGCGAGAGCGGCAGCATCACTCAAGGATCAGTTGAGTTGCGACTCAATTGTGAATATCAACTCAACTCAACTCACACTCTCTCTCACTCTCTGGTGCTCTCTTTGAGTTGCACTCCCAGCTGAGTGAGTTGCTAAACTCACTCACTCACTCATTCTCTCTCTTATTCGCCAGTAGAGTGTATTTTCTCTGTCTGTCTCCTCTCTGGCAGCCTCTCAGTTGTCGCTGTCTCTGAGCTGCAGCTGCAGCTGCTGCCCCTGTGATTATCAAGTCTGCACTGCCCTACAGCTTCCTCTATATATACTTCTCTCACTCGCTCTCTCTCTGTTTCTGCTGTCTCTCTTTGTCTCTCTCTCTCGCTCCATATATTTGCCTTTCTCTCCCTCCTCTTTCACCCTCCCTCAGTCTGTCTCCCTCTGCTGAGTTGAGGTCGCTTTTTAGTTGCTCTATTTCATACAGCTTTGACTGTCGCGTGCCGCGGCTTCAAACCGGTTGCAAACCTCGCGAGCTCCCTGCCTTTTTTTCCTGCTACAACCTACAACTCTACGCTCCCCGGGACCCTCTCTGTATCCCTCTGCTGTTGGGGTCTGCGCTTGGCGCAGTAAAGACATTTTAATGCATTAATAGCCGCATACAGCAAATGCTGTGGCCATAAATTTGACTAGAGAAACAGAGAGCGAGAGCGAGAGCGAGAGAGAGAGAGAGAGATGCGAAGAAGAAGAAGATGAAAATAGAAAAAGAAAGGTAGAAGCAGAGAGCAGATCCTGTAGGCAAACTCCCACTATCGTAGCCATGGGAGGCTTGAGGCAACGGCGGCTCAAGGTCTCGTCAACACCTCGAGCTGCCGGAGGCACTTTTCTATTAACACTTGGCTGCCCGAAGATGCCTCCTCCCTATGCAGGGTAATCCCTGTATGCCCGTGGTGTGACGCAAGGTCAAGGTTTCAGAAAATAAATGAAGAAGACTAAGAATCAAAAGTAAAATTGCATTTTATTCAAAATGCAATTTGAATGCATTTAGGGCTATTTGATTTTGAATCGAATGCTGCATGTCGTGATCTTTTTGACCTTTTTTTCCATACTTGTGCTTGTTGTTGTAGTTGTTGTTGTTGACTGGTTTCACGCTAGGCGCAACCGTGTCAAAGCAACGTTGTCATGCTGTGCCTCATTTAGCACTTCATTGCCGTGCAGCCACTGTGAGCAGCGGGAGCAGGAGAGGAACGCATTTTTGGCAATCACAGCGCAGATGTCCCTCATTCTATCAAGATCCCTTTCTGCCACATTCCTGCCCAGCTAAATATCACATCGATTGATTCCAGATCGTGCTGCGGTCAGTGCCCAGGCAGCTGATCCTCAGATACAATCCACCAAGAGCAGAGAGATGCTAGACTAGAGACTGGAGACTGGAGACTGGAGACAGCTTCTGTCGCAGCTCCTGCAGGGATCGTCCTTTGATCTTCGGCAGCGCGCATCTATAAAATTGTAAATTATTTTCAAGTTTTCCAACATTTCGTTCGCGTTCCATTCATCCGTTTAAGCGGGTAGCTGCCACACGCTTAATGCCCACCGATTGCTTTTGCAGTATAAGTTGAGAGAGTCTAAGGTGACTTCTGCATACACTGACTTTTTGAATACATTAGTTCTTGTTGTAGTGCAGTAAATATGGAATGAACTCAGCCTGTTGCTAAACGACATATCGTTTTTTTTACATATTTTGAGAAATTTACTCAATAACCTTTCTAACTACATCAGATCGATGACATGATATGCAAAAAATATATATTTTAGCAAATGTTTTGAAGCCACATATCTCTGCTGGTTTATTTAAGGAAATATCATGAAAACCCTAAAAACTGTTTACATGACATATCTCCGCCGACAAAAGCTTTTCTTCAACTTACTTTCTAACTAAATGAAATCAGTGAAGTGCAATAATATTAACATTTCATAGCTTCGTTTTCAAATACAAATGCTTAACAATAACTTTTTATATCAAAAACGACATATCTCCGCAGAGAGAAACTTTTTCACACAACTACCTAATTATTTTAGATTGATGACGTATTATATATATAGATGAACCAGCATATCTCTAACAAAGTTATCCCTCCATGCTTTCAATTTTCGTCTGATTAAAGAACGATTATTCAAACGACACATCTCCGCGATCTTGCTAAAAAAAAAGCGCCATAGCTCCGATAGGTTGCTTTCTTCCATCCAAATGACGATGTACGACAGACTTCAACACAACTGGATGTTTGCTGCCAGCTAAATGTGGCATGCCACATGTGTTAGTCTTGTTGGCCAGCCAAAAAATGGCAACTGTTGTTTGGGTCTCACAATCAACAACTGTGGATGCCGCCGTCTGTTGAGACGGAGGCAGAGTGAGAGGGAGGAATGCAAACAGAGAGAGAGAGACTCCATGCTGCAGTTGCAGTTGAGGCTGAGGAAGATGCAGAGCTGTTGTTGTGTTGCTCGTCGGATAGGTGGAGCCGAGGAACTACAGGGTGCAGGGACGTAAGAATAATATACATATGCATATACATATGTATATATAGGAGTGTATATATATATATATGTATATGAATATTTCTGCGATCGGCAGCAGGCGCTATCATTATCTGACACAAAAATTTAATATAAATTATGTTGACATGTTGGCTTAAATATGGTTGCCGTTGCTGATGACACAGTGTATGTTGCATGCACAAATACAAGTATGTGTATATTCAGATATATGATACATATATACATATATGTGTGTATGTATGTATGTATGTATGTATGTGGGTATATAATTGAGGAGCTTCGACTAACTAGTCCAATACTGCCGTTGATCCCGACGATTCGACGAAGCGTTTTGATCCCATTCGCATATCCAATAATTGCTGGCAACGAACGAAGCAAACCAACTTGCAACATGGCAAACACTGCAACACCAGACAGAGAGAGTGTGTGTGTGTGAGAGAGAGAGGGAGAGCAAGAAGCAGAGAAATATCCGCGAATGAAGTCGTCATTAATATCGACTTGGGCCTGTCAATAACTTGACATCGCATCATCATTTTTTTACTCTTTTTTTTATTCACTTTTTTTTTAGCTTTTTTGTTTTTTACTTGTTTTTTTTTTTTGTGTTTGTGCTCCCTGTCGCCAGCTACCGCTATCTCTCACAGCTCTATCTCCCTCGCTCACTCAAGCTGTCTCCTTTCTCTTACTGTTACTCTTCAGATACTGTTGTTGTCATCTACCTGTATTTTTATTCTTTTTTTGTCTTTATTTTTCATGTTTAATTTTATTTTTTTTTTATATTTTTTTGAAAATTTCAGACACTTTGCTTTTGCGATTTTTGACGCGCCTCAAGCCAAGGTCGCGATCTTCCATAATATTTGCAATTGTTGTTGTCACTGCTACTGTTGTTGTTGTTGTTGTTGCACACTTTGCATATGTTGCACGTTAATCACATTTCGACTGTGTCATTTTGTATATGAATTCAGCTTGTGGCTGCCATGACCAACGATTTTGTGTTTAAATTTTCGTTTTTGTTTTTGTTTTTTTTTTTTGAAACATTTTTTTACTTTTGATGATAAGTGCGCAGACTCAAGAGTTTCAAGAGCTCTAAGCGAAATGAAATGAAAAGTGAAAATATGAAAATGAGTTTACATTTTGCGGCAGCACTTACTGCAATTTTCGTCTCAATATACATATATGTATATTTTAAGTTTTTGACATTCAAAAATACATATTTTAGGTCAAAATTTGGAAGAGAATATATTTTAGATTTTTATAGATAAATTATATTATTTTTAAATGATGCTGAACATTTATTTGTTAAATTATTGACATGTTTTCGCTGAGAATATATTGTGAAAATTTTTTATTGTAATTTTCTTGAATTTTTAAAATTTACTTAATATAGTTTATGTTTTTTTAGTAACAAAAATTGTATAAAAGATTATGTCTGCTTTGCTTTGTTATATTCTTTACATAATTATTTTTTTTAATATTTTTTAAATTAATGTTATGATTATTAAACAGTTTTATTTTGTTATAATTTTATTTAAAAAGTTTTTAATTCTTTAAATTATGATTATTTTTTTTATTTATTTTGTTTTAGTATTCTTTATTTTTATGTATTATATTTTTTTGCAATTTATTCAAATATTTTTCTTAATGTTCCTCACCATGATACATTTTATTAAATATGCATTTATAAATGTGTTTGAATTTGTATTTGTTATCAATTTTTTTGACATTGTATTTTATTTTCTAGATTTTTCCTGACATTTCATTCTACTTTTTTTTTATTTCAGCATTTTTTTATTTTCATGCCTAAATTATTTATTTATTTCTATTTTTTTAATTTAGGTTTATGTATTTTTCATGTATTTTCTTAATAAGCGACATTTTTTACTATCCGATTGAGCTACAGCTACTTAGATGTTACAGACTCTGCAGAAGCTCTGCTCTTCCCACTGACTATCTTTCTCTATCTGTCTCTATCTGTTTGTTTCTGTCTCTCTCTCTCTCTCTCACTCTCTCTCTTTCTGTCTCTCTCTAAAAGAGCTATATTAGTTTTCATGTCTCTGTGATGTGTTGACAGCTTTCAGGGTGACGGCTGTCAACTCGCCATGGCCATCAAATTGCCGCCTATTGATGATGGTCACACTTGAAAGAGCAAAAGCCGCTGTCAACCAAAAAGAGACAGACATATAGATAGACAGAGATAGTGAGAGTGAGAGAAAGAGAGAGAGAGAGAGAGAGAAAGAGGATGAAGACACCCACCTGGTATGTTGGCACCACTCTACCACTTTGTCTCCATCACTCCCTCTCACTCTCTATCTCTCTTGCTCTCCCTCACTTTCATCCTTACTCTGTTCCCTCTCTCTCTCTCTTTCTCTTTCTCTTCACATGCTGCTCTTCTGCCTGTTCCGTGCTCACTTCCCCTCCTCTCTCACTCGGCGATCTCTGATTTATGTGGAGCTGTCAACGCTGCTGCCGTTTGCGAAACTTCTAAGGTGAGCATTTTGACGCCGCCGTTTTGTGGCCAATTCTATTGCCACAGCAACACACACACACACACACACACACACACACATGCATATAGACATTTATATATATATATGTATATATCTGTATTTGTATTGCCAGTGATATTTATGGCGACTGCAATGTGCAACGATTTTTGATTAATTGTAATGCGCGAACTTTGATTAATTGCGGGCGAATACGAATGAGAATGAGAATGGGAATGGGAATGAGAATGAGAATTACGAAAGCGAAAACAACAATAACAATTTGTTTTCGAATTGCATTAAATCAGGGCCACAAGAGGAGCATCTCAGTTGCCAACACCTTGCAACAAACACACACACACACATATATTGATTGTATACTATTTATGACTTGTTGGCCAGAATTTATGAATGAAGAAAAATTAAAAAAAAAAAAAAATAATTTAAAATACTAAAAAACCTTAACAAAAAATACTAAAATTAAAAGTTGGCAAAAAGTATCAATATCAACTCATAATTATGCAAAAAGTTGTCAAATGCAAAGGGATAAACAACAGCTAGCAACAAACTATTATCATTTTCAAAAATAAACATTCAAAAATTTACAAAAACCCAACAAATTGAAAACTAAAAATAAAATACTGAAACTGAAATTGTACCAGTTTCTTGTAGACCGACAGCAATTTACATGTCGCGCTGATTTCTGTCTGTCTCCTCCCTCGTCCAACTCTGCCACTGTCGCCTGTTTTCATGCTCTTCAACAAAACCAATCAACGCGTCTGTCAGTCGCAAGTCGCAAGTTGCACGTTGCACGTTGCACGCTGCAAGTCTCAGTTTGCCGCTTATCGGTAGCAGCGCTGAAATCAGCTTCTGGCACATCACGACAATCACAACGCTGTCTCTTTCGCACTCTACCATATCTCTCTCTGTCTGTCTCTTTCTGCCTCTGTCTCTGCCTCTGTCGCTGTCTGTGCCTCTGTCGGTGGCAAGTTGGTTTTGGCTGGGCCAGTGGCCGAGCCTTTGGGGATCCGTGCTCGTTGCTCCTGTCACAATTACAACGGCAAGTGCAGCGGACTAATGACAACAACGACGACGACGGTGGCAGCACTTATTGTCGCACAGTGGCACAAAACTCACGCTAAAAGTGTAGCAATATTATGGCTATAAACAGAATAAATTTTTGTCTTTTAATTTAAAATGCGAAGAATCTGTTAAAGTACCTTAACATCAGATTTACTTGAGAACTACTTGTAATGAAAATTAAGTCCCAGAAATTTGTTGTCTCGTCTTACTTCCGAATTTCGAGCGAATCGTGAGGATTTGGCCATTTTAGGTTTTTTAAAACTGACAGATTCTTTCGAAATTGAAATTAAAAACATTTCAGAATAATAACAAAAAAAAAAAGAAAAGGATAAAATTTTAGGCAAACAAGTATGCTAAATGACTTTAAAATGTAGGTATAGTATCTTAAGTAGTATGAAGTAATACGATAATTCGAAAAAATACTTAAAAAAATACCATGTAATTTCATTAACTACATTCTCAACATAGACATTAACATATACGTAGGCCTTTGAAAAATACCAGCATTTAACTAATGATTAATTAATTAAGTGTTTAATTTTTTTGTTTTAATTTTAAATGATTAATTTTCTAACAAATATTTATTGATAAGCCTCATTTAATAATAACAGTAGTAGTATAATATTTTTTCCCATTTTCAGTATTTTATTTAGTATTTTTGGTAACGCATTTAGTATTAATATATTAAGTTGTACATTTTTATAAAGTATTTTAGGCCTTTGAAAAATTCTAGCATTTAACTAAAAAAAAAAGAATTAATTTTCTAGCAAATAACATAGTAAATAACATAGTAATGGTATTTTTTTCTATTTTTAGTATTTTATTTAGTATTTTTGTAATCACATTTAGTATTAATATATTTAGTTGTACATTTTCATTAAGTAAATTACTTACATTATTTTTTCAATTAGTTTACATAGTTGTACATTTTTATAAAGTATTTTATTTACATTTGATTTTTATAAATAATATTCTTAAAATATAATTTAATATTTAAGGCGACATTTTGTTCATTTTATATGAATTGATGTGCTTGCTTCACTGTGCAATTGGTGGCATGTTGGGGGCAAGTTGACACACATGGAAACTTGATATGGCACACACGCGTCTTGGCCCGCGACTTGCAACTTGCGACTTGCGACTTGTCGCTTGCCACTTGCCGCATGCCGCATGCAACTTGCGACGGCCTGTGGCGTGCGCGTGCAGCGCAATTAACTTTGTTGTAAGGCAAGCTCAGTTCCAACACTTTGACATTGACTGCTGCCCGCTTGCAGCAAAACAGTGTAACTAGAGATGGGGCAGGCAGACAGAGAGGGAGAGAGAGACAGAGAAAGAGAGAGAGAGAGAGCGAGAGATATGAAAAGGGGCGAATGTGAGGAAGAAAGAGCAAAGTTTGAGGCACATGGCGAGAATTTCACCTGTTGCAACAGCAACTCGCTGACACAGTAACTTATATTATATTTGCATGCCACTAGCAGCAGTGGCAAGTACAACAAACACAGAGGGAGAGAGAGAGAGAGAGAGAGAGAGGTAGAAAAAGACAGAGATGGAGAATGTATTGCAAACAGGTTTACATTGCTGTCTGCGGGGATGTCAGCACCGAAGACGACGACGACGACGACGACGACGACGACGACGACGACGACGACGACGACGATGCGGTAATGAAATGAACCTCAGACTGCCGCAGATTGATGCTGCCACGTGCAACCGCATGTCAGTGGGCTGTGCCCCAGGTCAACGGTTAATTAGAGCAAAAAAAAAATAAAATAAAAATTAAGGAAAAGAAACATTATTTTCATTTTCATTTTTGCTGTATTACGTTTTTCTTTTAATTCGATTTTATGGGTTTCAGGTGCAACGCCACCCGCTGCGTTCAATACTGACTGCAGACGCTGGTCTTGCCACTTGCCACTTGCCGCTTGCCACTCGTCTCATTCATTAGACGTTTTGCAATTAATATTTGCAGCTTAGCACATCATTAGAACAAATGCATGTCCGTGGGCGGACGTGCAACTTGCAATGTGCAACGTGCAGCGTGCAACGTTCAGCAGGCAGCGTGCAACATACAATGTGCAACGTCGTTGCATGTTTGCCAGACACACAGCCAATCAGTCCCTAAGTCAGTCAGTCATTCAGTCAATGAGCTGTTCGCGTGCAACAATGTCAAACAGTGGACAACAGAGAGGGAGATATGCAATAAAGAGACACAGAGTGGGAGAGAGAGAGAGAGAGATCAGAGAGCAGAGGGAGAGAGAAGATCGCGTCGGCCTTAACTGATTCTGCATTGATTAATTGCCATCATTAGCATATGAGCAGGACGGCATGATTGATATGCGGCAGGCACTGTGGCATGCCCCCAAGTCTCCCCTTTACATTCCCCCCCTACCCGCCCCATACATACACATACAGTGCCATGTAATACGGTGGGACCACCAACGTTGCAACAGCCACAAAACAAGTGCAGTCACATTTACAGCTTAGACTGTTGCATGACCCAACCGAGTGTGGTAGAAAGGGACGGGGGTAGTATGGGTGAGAGGGAGATGGGGAGAGAGGGAGGCCGCGCTAATTGTTAACAAATTGTAGTCCAGGTTGCAAGTGCACGCAAACTTGCTGCACATTTTGGGGGCAGCACGCAAGCCACGTGCAACATATGTACATACGTATGTACATAACTGAGAACGCCACAAAATTACAGAAAAAGGGTCCCCAGAAATGCGTGGGGAGGGGCGTCGTGCCACACAGTCTGCAGTCACGAGAGCAACATACAACTTACAACTTGCAACGTTGCACAGTAGCACAAGCAGATGCAACTTTTGTGGCATTTATTAGAAGTGCAACATAGTAGGGGGCAGTGGGAGAAATATGCGGAAAAATATTTATAAAAAAAGAAGATAAAGACAAGAAATGAGGAAATTATATATAAAAAATTTATTTCGAAAATTCAATAAAAATACAATAATTTTTTTTTTTTTTTAAATTTAATCAGTGAAGAAGCTGTAAGTATAACGACTTTAAATTAAAATATAAAATAAAATAAAATAAAAAAAATTAAAATAAAATAAAATAAAATAAAATAAAAGAAAAGAATAGAAAAGAAAATAAAATAAAATAAATTAAAATAAAATAAAATAAAATAAAATAAAATAAAATAAAATAAAATAAAAGAAAATGAATTGAAATGAATTGAAATGAAATGAAATAAAATGAAATAAAATGAAATAAAATGAAATAAAATGAAATGAATTGAAATGAAATGAAATAAAATAAAATAAAATAAAATAAAATAAAATAAAATAAAATAAAATAAAATAAAATAAAATAAAAGAAAATGAATTGAATTGAAATGAAATGAAATGAAATAAAATGAAATGAAATGAAATGAAATGAAATAAAATAAACTAAAATGAAATAAAATAAAATAAAATAAAATAAAATAAAATAAAATAAAATAAAATAAAATAAAATAAAATAAAATAAAATAAAATAAAATAAAATAAAATAAAATAAAATAAAATAAAATAAAATAAAATAAAATAAAATAAAATAAAATAAAATAAAATAAAATAAAATAAAATAAAATAAAATAAAATAAAATAAAATAAAATAAAAGAAAATGAATTGAAATGAATTGAAATGAAATGAAATAAAATGAAATAAAATGAAATGAAATAAAATGAAATGAATTGAAATGAAATGAAATAAAATAAAATGAAATTAAATAAAATAAAATAAAATAAAATAAAAAAAAAATCAAATAACAAAAATTAAATAAAAATTTTTGAAATCATTTATAAAATAATTTAAATAAATATGTATTTTTTTTTTTAAATTATTATCATAGTTATAAGTATTTTAATATCCATGTTGTTGAATTTCAAACAAAGAACACTTTGTTGTAGATGAAGTCGATGAAGTCGCGTTGATTTAATGGCAATTTAATTGACTTTGATCGGCGTTGATCAGCGGCAACTCAATCAGATTGAGATCGTTACAAATTAGTATCAATTGCATTTCAATTCGATTCAATATCGATTTCGAACTCGAATTCGAATTCGAATTCGATCTCGATCTCGATTGCATCTCATTTACATGCCGCAAATGCAATTTATGTTTCCTGTGGCAATCGCAACTCTCCTCGTCATTTCAATTAAACGCATGCCGCCAGCCGATGATCATGTTGATCATGATGATCGGTCATTGGTATAAGTGTGTGTTATCAGCTATGTAATCTACAACCATCATCATCATCGTCGTGATCATCACGACGTCAGTTGAGAATTGATCAACTCAAACCATAAGTGGCAATAACTTTCCCATCTTTTCCCATGCGTCCAGTTTCAATTTCAATATGCGGTGGCAATTGCCCTCGATCTCGATGGCGATCTCTCGGATCGAAAGTGAATACTTAACTACCAGTTTTTCTCTACCTTCCATCCCTCTATATATCATATATGTATGTATGTACATACACATATGTATATTATTCCTTTCTTCGTGGATGATCATGATCAGCTGTAGTATCTGTATCTGATGTTGAAGTTGATGCCTGGCGGCAATATTTGGAAATGCATTTTCACTCGAGGCACAGCAGCCGGAGGGCAACTTCATCATCATCATCATCATCTTAATGATCATTGGGCAGACTTGCAACAGCTTCAGTCTCAGACTCATGTTATGATGTTGCCTGATGTCCACTGACCGCAGGCAAAAGTGTGCTCCAGTTTAATTGAAAGCGGTTTTTCGTTATTCATTATTCGTTGTAGTTGCAGTTGCAGTTGTTGTTGTCGTTGTGTTTTGTTGTAATATTGTTGCTTGCAACGGCCTTGATGGCAACAACAACAGCAGCAGCAGCAATTGAAGCAACTTGATGTCAAGCCCAATTCCTGCCACAGACAGACTATGTACTACATATGAATGTAAGTGTATATATACCTAAAAGTTCAGATAATGAACTTGATCAATTTCAAAGCAGAAGTCAAAATTTAATATTTGATAAAATATTTATTTTCCTTTTTTTTATTTATTTCATATTTATATAAAAATATATATAGATGCCGTTAAAAGGTAATAATATTTAATATTTAATTAAATATGTATTTTAATTTTTATAAATTTATTTCATATTTATATAAAAATATATATAGATGCCGTTAAAAGATAATAATATTTAATATTTGATTAAATATGTATTTTAATTTTTTTATTTATTTCATATTTACATTTCTGCAATTGTATTACAATTGATATATCATTTTTTAATTCTATTTTTTTATTTTTAAATATATTTAATTCCCAAATATAGAAAAATATTTCACTTACTTAGTTCACTTGATTCCTTTGTAATATAATTGCCTTTTGTTTTTGTTTTCATATTTCTACTAAAAATTTTTACATTTATACATTTATATTAAAGTATAATTTATTTCTTCTTTTTTGTAGATACATTTGCTTTCCAAATATAGAAAAATATTCCACTTACTTAGTTCACTTGATTCCATTGTAATATAGTCGATTTTTATTTGCTTCATTTTTCTACTATACATATTTACATTTTTACATTTGTATTAAAGTATATTTATATTACTTTTATATTTCTATTTTTATAGATATATTTGAATTCCAAATATAGAAATATTTTTCAATAACTTAGTTCACTTGATTCCTTTGTAATATAATTGCTTTTTATTTATACATATTTACATTTTAAAATTTGTATTTCAATATGTTTATATATATATATTTTTAACATTTATTTTGTATACATTTTTGATTTGCAAATATAGAAAAATATTTTATTTTTATTTATTTTCCTTTGTAATATAATTTTGTTGAAAGTTGTCAAGCAATCTATAGCCAAATTAGAATTAGGATATTAACTTAATATTCTTCTTACAATATAAACAATAGTTTCTTTTATAATTTTGGTTTTTTGATCAACTGAAATAAAATCTGGAGTTAAATGTATATATTTTTAATTTTAGTATTTTTTTAGTATATATATTACAAATTATTATACAAATTTGTTAACTATCGAACTATATAAATTTCAATCACCAAAAAATACTTGAGTTAAGCTAAAATCTATTTAAGATCTGTGATTTGAATATCAGTATCTTAGCTGTTCTTGTTGTTGTTTCTACATCAATTTTTGTTGTTGTTGTTGTTGATGTATAAGTAAATTTTTGTAAAGTGTGGTCGAAATTGGGAAATTTGTCAATTCTCACCTGTCACAGACAGACATGCACATATTTGTGGTTTTTGAATTTCACTTGTTTTTGGCCTGTTGTTTTCTTATTCCTGTTGTTGGCCAAAAACTTTCAGTTTTGAATGCTTCAATGCGGTTTAGCCATAGTCAAGGTCGTTATGCAGAAAGGGGCCTAAAAGGGAAGGGGACTAAGACAGAAAAAAAGAGATAGCAAGACAGAGAGAGAGAGAGAGAGAGAGAGAGAGAGAGAGAGAGAGAGTATCAGAGTAGCCGAAAGTGAAGAGGCAAACAAACGAAAAGTCTTTAAGATAAACACAGAGGAAAATGAGTCGAGTGTGTTGCTGCTGCTGCTGCTGTTGCTGTTGCAACAACTCAATCAAAATGTGTGGCATGGTTATCTTATAACCCTTGGGTTATCCTTGCAGGATACAAGAATAACCTTTTAATTAAACCATGCAACAGTTCAGTTTGTGGCGACAATGATAACAAAATCGTTTGACGCTCGCAACTCTCTTCACGCGTGTTTCTTTTCTCATATCTCCACTGGCCACAAACTGAAACCTCTAAAGCGAAGAAGAAGATCAAAAAAACACACAGACACACAACCCGTCCAAGGATAATGAACGGAATAAAGAGGAAACCTCTGCTTAATCGTCATATCCGAATCCGACAATGCCACACACTCCAGTTCTTCTTCGTCTTTTTCCTGTTATCGACTCCTGATTGTCGCACGCAGCGCCTGTTGCACTTGCCACGCTGCATCGTTTGAATCTTTTTTTCTCCATGTCCCTATCTCTTTCTTTCAATATTGTTTCTTTTCTCTCCTCGTTCCGTTTTTTTTTTATATTTATCAATAAATGTGGAATAAACCCCAAGAAATGTACTTAAAGTCGATATCGAAACTGGCCAAAGACATGCAATGTTGCTTATGAATGAATGAAAGACAGTTTCAAAGAGAGAAGAGAGAGAGAGAAAGAGACACAGAGAGAGAGAGAGACGGATCATTTGGCAAATGATTAGATTGTCAGCATTTTTATACCCTCCAAAAAGAAGGCCCCTAAGAGAAAGTCGCTTAGTTTAAAACTATTTCTGAACTACAAAAATTTTTATATTCTTGCTTTTTTCATGGCTCTATTTATATTATTATTTATTTAAATTTAATTCATTTATTATTATTTATTAAAATTGTATATTTATTAAAATATACATATTTGTTTCTTTTATGGAAAAAAATAAAATTTCATTACCAAAATTTGCTATACCACTGACCATATAACATATAGATCGGGCATTTCATACAACGAAAACGGCCTCGAAATTTTATATATGTATATATATATATGCTTTTTTATTACTATTGTTTTAATAAATACTTCTTTAATGATATTTCATGTTGAATATAATATATATTTGTTCGTTGCTTTCGTTTGTGTCTCTTTGCAGGGTATTCTCCAGTCAGTCATGCCTGCAGTTATCTCGGTTATTATGCGCATTATGTCATTGCACAGCTGTGTCCATCCTTGTCCGTGTTGTCTACGTTGTCGACTCTACCTGGTCGCAGTCCATTGATAACAGCATCCATAGAATTGGGTAGTTGTATCCCTACAACACATAGATATAAACTCACACACAGTCAGAGCCACAAAGATAAGTACGCACAAATACTCTTGTAGTTGAGATAATTAAAAATGTATAAATTTTTAAGCGCTTTACCACCAACATCGATTTCCTAAGTTTCCTAAGATTTTAGATTGCATTGAAAAATTTATTGATCTGGAAATAATGCAACAAATCATTCATGTAGATCAAAACTGTGCAAAATTTTACTTAATTTATTTATAATAATTTTGAAAAGAACGAAACTATGTCAATGTGACAATCACACTTATCTAAAAATATTAATAAGGATATTGGCATGACGAAAAATATATCTTAGAATTTTCAATCTATTAACATATTAAAAAAAAAAAACATCCCTCTGAGACCTTAAATTTTTTTATAATTTTTTAAACTAAATTTTGATATTTAGAAGGTCTCGTAATACCCAAAATATTGAAAATTTTTAAAGTTACTAAACATACTATATTACAATGATGTTCAGCTGAAAATCAACATCATTTTGAGACCATAAATTTTATTAATTTTTTTTAACTAAATTTTGATAATAATAAGTTCTCGTAATACTCAAAATATTGAAAATTTCAATGAAAATTTTTAAAGTCACTAAACATACCATATTACAATGATTTTTAGCTGAAAATCAACAACAAGTTTATCAGAAATTGAAAAACAATACAATTAACAAATATTTTAGGAGCTTGCGCCATGCAAGTGCCGAGTCGCATTTTTTTGCGGGCATTCGTGAGACCTTCACTTGCTGCCAGAAGGTGTGGCAAATCAATTACAACTTAGTTAAAATACGCATAAAAATTGTTTTTAATTGAAAAAAACGACGCAAAGAGCGAGCGTCCAACCAAAACTGACAGGCAAAACGAAAGACTTAAGCAACGAACTTGCTGCCCCATCGCCAGCATTTGCTGATAATGACTGAAGCAACGAACTTGGCACAGCATGTCCAGTCACCCGCCACGCCCCAAAATGGGCGCCCGCTGTTTGTTGGCGCCTTCAATTAAGTTGTAGAGCTCTATTTAAAGAGCACCAACAGCAACAGCAATGCAGCAACAGCAATGCAGCAACAGCAACATCACCGCAATACCTACACGCCGTTTGCTTTAATCAAGAAGAGCGGAAGCCATAAATGGCAATGGCAGCTTGTTATTAACGCCGTCTAGCAGTAAATTAGCAAGTGTTTTTTTCTTCTTCTTCTTCTTCTTCTTTAAGCCATTTTTGGCGGTTTTTTTTGTTTTGCGGTTACCCGCCAAAATAAGGAAAGAGTAAAACAAACCCGAAACCAGATTCAACCAAATTGTGGCTAACGATTTATGGCATTTGAATAAGTGAAAACCGTCACTAATGATAGTGCTTAGACTCAAGGCGAGAGCGAGATGGCGCTTGTGGGTGCGAATGAGATGGCGCTACAAACGCAATATTTGTTTTAGGCCGTCAGCCAGTGCAAAATTTCTATAATTTGCATTTCCAAACTGCGGTCGCTTACCAATTTCTGCCAACATTTTTTCCATATATTTGTTTTTCTTTCTTATATTTTTTTTTTTTGTTAATTTTTTGCGCTTTTGGCACTTTTGGTGTTGATCTGTTGGCAGTTTGGGGGCTGGTTAGCCGCAGCAAAGGTTTGACCTATGTATGTAAATCATGCAACAAGCAAACCGCAAATTAGCCACACGTATGCAACATGCAACAGGCAGTGGCAGTGTCAGTGTCAGTGGCAGTGGCAGTGGCAACAACAGTGACTCCGGCTGCCTGCGATGCGTTTCTCGTTAACTTTTGAGCTGTGCTGCGAACGCGGTGGCTACTTAATGTTTTTCAATAAATTTACCAGACAACAAACACGTTGAGGAGTGTGTGTGTGTGTGAGGGGAGGAAAGGGGGAGTGGAGAGTGAAGAGTTGGATAGCCGACAGCAGACAGGCAGCGCGTTAATAGAGCAAGTGTTGTTTTCTTCACTTTTGGCGTTAAGTGTTTTTCTCGCAGGCCCAAAACTTGTATGTAGACTGAGAAGCAGACAGACAGACAGACAGAGAGAGCGAGAGAGCGAGAGAGAGTGAGTGAATGAGTGAGGGAGAGATGGGTATAGGTAGACAAAGAGGTAGAGAAGATTGTGATTCCTGCTGTTGTAGTTGTTGTTATTGTGTTTGTAATCAAAAAGTAAATAAATGCCGGCAGTCAACGTCAGTGGCAAAAAAACAAAAAAAAAAAAAAAATTGATTGTTGCTTTTTTCTGTAGTTGCCTTTGTGCTTTCGCCTTGTTTGTTTTTGATTGTGAGCGCTGGGCGCTTGCCACGCCCACAGCCGAATTGCCCGCCAACCCGCCTACCCGCCACTCGCCCCCTCAACTCTGGGCATAAATCATGCACTCGCTCCGTGCGCTGTTGTTGCTGCGTTGTAATTATGTGTGAATTTTGGCACAGGCAATGTAAGTTGCCGCCTCTCGCCCCCTTGCCTCCACCACCACCACCACCACCCTTCATAATCATGCCACTTGCTACTTGCTTTCCAGCTGCTGCCACACCCCCAGTCGCCACTTTAGCCACCACACGAAAGTGATATGAAAGCGGGCGTGTGCATGCAAATGACTTTTCTTCTTCTTTTTATTATTGTTGAGGTTGTGGATTTCAAAGTGAATGATGGGAGAGGGGGACAGGATGTGCAAGGGGAGGTGGCAGCAGTTAGCAAACATGAGACCTCATGTCAATAAATAAGTAAATATACAACGACAGGGGAATTCATTGAACAGCTTGCTGAGGAAAGCAACATAAAAAGAATTCAAAGGAAATAAAATAGATAATATAAGATATTTAAAAAAAATCAATATGATAAATCATTTGCAATTAAAAATTAAAAGAAAGAAATTAGTGACAAATCAAGTAATATTAAATTGAACAAATATGTGATTCAATAAAATATAATATATCATAGTTAGCAGATATTTTCTTTACAACAAACAGACCCACTAAACACAGCCTCTTTGTCGCTGCCTGTTGCATACTTTTGGGCTGAGAAATTCGCTATTTAAAACGACTTCACTTTTGAAATGCCAGTATCAATACTTTGGTTTAGTGAAATTCTGATATTCATTGACATAGTTTGCGAACTCTTCTCAATTTAACATCAAACTTACTCGTATCTATGTATATATCATATCTTTACTAAGCAGCATAACAATAAGAGCACCGACTAAAAGTATGCAATCCCATCTGACTTATCGATATCATCCATTCAATGCAGGAAAATATATGACCAGTAATTTGCTACTCATCTACACTGTAGGTCTAAAAATTGCAATTTTAATATTATAGACTTCCTCATAACTTTGAATTGCCATAACTCTGCCAAAAATCATCCGATTTTGTTAAAATTTGAAGTTTTGGAAATGGTTTTTATATCAGTTTAAATCTGCATCAAAATTTTTGTCAAATTCGCTATTTTTAATTTTTCGACTTTTTTGACCCATTTTCCATACTAACCCCTTGACAAAATCATCAAAAATCGAAAAGTTTCCTATCCCAATTTTTGTGATCCAAATCGATTCTAGGACTTATAACTAGCATTTTGCTTTTTATTTGAGGTGTTTCTGATGAGTATTTCAAGAGATATGACTGAAAATCTGTCAAAAAGAGTCCAAAAATGGCAATTTTCGTATAATTGACCTAATCATAACTTTGAATTGCCATAACTCTGCCAAAAATCATCCGATTTTGATGAAATTTGATGTTCTGGAAATGGTTTTTATATCAGTTTAAATCTGCATCAAATTTTTTTTAAAATTCGCTATTTTTAATTTTTCGACTTTTTTGACCCATTTTCCATACTAACCCCTTGACAAAATCATCAAAAATCGAAAAGTTTCCTATCCCAATTTTTGTGATCCAAATCGATTCTAGGACTTATAACTAGCATTTTGCTTTTTATTTGAGGTGTTTCTGATGAGTATTTCAAGAGATATGCACAAAAATGTGTTAAAAAGTGTCCCAAAATATCAAATTTCGTATAATGGACATCCTTATAACTTTGAATTGCCATAACTCTGCCAAAAATCATCCGATTTTGATAAAATTTGATGTTCTGGAAATGGTTTTTATATCAGTTTAAATCTGCATCAAATTTTTTTTAAAATTCGCTATTTTTAATTTTTCGACTTTTTTGACCCATTTTTCATACTAACCCCTTGACAAAATCATCAAAAATCGAAAAGTTTCCTATCCCAATTTTTGAGACCCAAATCGATTCTAGGACTCATAACTAGCATTTTGCTTTTTATTTGAGGTGTTTTCGATGAGTATTTCCAGAGATATCGCCAAAAATGTGTTAAAAAGTGTCCCAAAATGGCAATTTTCGTATAATGGACATCCTCATAACTTTGAATTGCCATAACTCGGCCAAAAATCATCCGATTTTGATGAAATTTGATGTTCTGGAAATGGTTTTTATATCAGTTTAAATCTGCATCAATTTTTTTTAAAATTCGCTATTTTTAATTTTTCGACTTTTTTGACCCATTTTCCATACTAACCCCTTGACAAAATCATCAAAAATCGAAAAGTTTCCTATCCCAATTTTTGTGATCCAAATCGATTCTAGGACTTATAAGTAGCATTTTGCTTTTTATTTGAGGTGCTTCTGATGAGTATTTATATTTCAAGAGATATGACTGAAAATCTGTCAAAAAGAGTCCAAAAATGGCAATTTTCGTATAATGGACATCCTCATAACTTTGAATTGCCATAACTCGGCCAAAAATCATCCGATTTTGATGAAATTTGATGTTCTGGAAATGGTTTTTATATCAGTTTAAATCTGCATCAAATTTTTTTTAAAATTCGCTATTTTTAATTTTTCGACTTTTTTGACCCATTTTTCATACTAACCCCTTGACAAAATCATCAAAAATCGAAAAGTTTCCTATCCCAATTTTTGAGACCCAAATCGATTCTAGGACTCATAACTAGCATTTTGCTTTTTTATTTGAGGTGTTTTCGATGAGTATTTCCAGAGATATCGCCAAAATGTGTTAAAAAGTGTCCCAAAATGGCAATTTTCGTATAATGGACATCCTCATAACTTTGAATTGCCATAACTCGGC
Organism: Drosophila quadrilineata; assembly: GCA_018150725.1. Lineage (NCBI taxonomy): Eukaryota > Metazoa > Arthropoda > Insecta > Diptera > Drosophilidae > Drosophila > Drosophila quadrilineata. Next base: position 25,170,358 of record JAECWN010000432.1, on the reverse strand, counting down.
CAAAAATCATCCGATTTTGATGAAATTTGATGTTCTGGAAATGGTTTTTATATCAGTTTAAATCTGCATCAAATTTTTTTAAAATTCGCTATTTTTAATTTTTCGACTTTTTGACCCATTTTCCATACTAACCCCTTGACAAAATCATCAAAAATCGAAAAGTTTCCTATCCCAATTTTTGTGATCCAAATCGATTCTAGGACTTATAACTAGCATTTTGCTTTTTATTTGAGGTGTTTCTGATGAGTATTTCAAGAGATATGCACAAAAATGTGTTAAAAAGTGTCCCAAAATATCAAATTTCGTATAATGGACATCCTCATAACTTTGAATTGCCATAACTCGGCCAAAAATCATCCGATTTTGATGAAATTTGATGTTCTGGAAATGGTTTTTATATCAGTTTAAATCTGCATCAAAATATTTATAAAATTCACTATTTTCAGTTTTTCGACTTTTTTGACCCATTTTCCATACTAACCCCTTGACAAAATCATCAAAAATCGAAAAGTTTCCTATCCCAATTTTTGAGACTCAAATCGATTCTAGGACTCATAACTAGCATTTTGCTTTTTATTTGAGGTGTTTTCGATGAGTATTTCCAGAGATATCGCCAAAAATGTGTTAAAAGTGTCCCAAAATGGCAATTTTCGTATAATGGACATCCTCATAACTTTGAATTGCCATAACTCGGCCAAAAATCATCCGATTTTGATGAAATTTGATGTTCTGGAAATGGTTTTTATATCAGTTTAAATCTGCATCAAATTTTTTTTAAAATTCGCTATTTTTAATTTTTTCGACTTTTTGACCCATTTTCCATACTAACCCCTTGACAAAATCATCAAAAATCGAAAAGTTTCCTATCCCAATTTTTGTGATCCAAATCGATTCTAGGACTTATAAGTAGCATTTTGCTTTTTATTTGAGGTGCTTCTGATGAGTATTTCAAGAGATATGACTGAAAATCTGTCAAAAGAGTCCAAAAATGGCAATTTTCGTATAATTGACCTAATCATAACTTTGAATTGCCATAACTCTGCCAAAAATCATCCGATTTTGATGAAATTTGATGTTCTGGAAATGGTTTTTATATCAGTTTAAATCTGCATCAATTTTTTTTTAAAATTCGCTATTTTTAATTTTTCGACTTTTTTGACCCATTTTCCATACTAACCCCTTGACAAAATCATCAAAAATCGAAAAGTTTCCTATCCCAATTTTTGTGATCCAAATCGATTCTAGGACTTATAACTAGCATTTTGCTTTTTATTTGAGGTGCTTCTGATGAGTATTTCAAGAGATATGACTGAAAATCTGTCAAAAAGAGTCCAAAAATGGCAATTTTCGTATAATTGACCTAATCATAACTTTGAATTGCCATAACTCTGCCAAAAATCATCCGATTTTGATGAAATTTGATGTTCTGGAAATGGTTTTTATATCAGTTTAAATCTGCATCAAATTTTTTTTAAAATTCGCTATTTTTAATTTTTCGACTTTTTTGACCCATTTTCCATACTAACCCCTTGACAAAATCATCAAAAATCGAAAAGTTTCCTATCCCAATTTTTGTGATCCAAATCGATTCTAGGACTTATAACTAGCATTTTGCTTTTTTATTTGAGGTGCTTCTGATGAGTATTTCAAGAGATATGACTGAAAATCTGTCAAAAAGAGTCCAAAAATGGCAATTTTCGTATAATTGACCTAATCATAACTTTGAATTGCCATAACTCTGCCAAAAATCATCCGATTTTGATGAAATTTGATGTTCTGGAAATGGTTTTTATATCAGTTTAAATCTGCATCAAATTTTTTTTAAAATTCGCTATTTTTAATTTTTCGACTTTTTGACCCATTTTCCATACTAACCCCTTGACAAAATCATCAAAAATCGAAAAGTTTCCTATCCCAATTTTTGAGACTCAAATCGATTCTAGGACTCATAACTAGCATTTTGCTTTTTATTTGAGGTGTTTTCGATGAGTATTTCCAGAGATATCGCCAAAAATGTGTTAAAAAGTGTCCCAAAATGGCAATTTTCGTATAATGGACATCCTCATAACTTTGAATTGCCATAACTCGGCCAAAAATCATCCGATTTTGATGAAATTTGATGTTCTGGAAATGGTTTTTATATCAGTTTAAATCTGCATCAAATTTTTTTTAAAATTCGCTATTTTTAATTTTTCGACTTTTTTGACCCATTTTCCATACTAACCCCTTGACAAAATCATCAAAAATCGAAAAGTTTCCTATCCCAATTTTTGAGACCCAAATCGATTCTAGGACTCATAACTAGCATTTTGCTTTTATTTGAGGTGTTTTCGATGAGTATTTCCAGAGATATCGCCAAAAAATGTGTTAAAAGTGTCCCAAAATGGCAATTTTCGTATAATGGACATCCTCATAACTTTGAATTGCCATAACTCGGCCAAAAATCATCCGATTTTGATGAAATTTGATGTTCTGGAAATGGTTTTTATATCAGTTTAAATCTGCATCAAATTTTTTTTAAAATTCGCTATTTTTAATTTTTCGACTTTTTTGACCCATTTTCCATACTAACCCCTTGACAAAATCATCAAAAATCGAAAAGTTTCCTATCCCAATTTTTGAGACTCAAATCGATTCTAGGACTCATAACTAGCATTTTGCTTTTTATTTGAGGTGTTTTCGATGAGTATTTCCAGAGATATCGCCAAAAATGTGTTAAAAAGTGTCCCAAAATGGCAATTTTCGTATAATGGACATCCTCATAACTTTGAATTGCCATAACTCGGCCAAAAATCATCCGATTTTGATGAAATTTGATGTTCTGGAAATGGTTTTTATATCAGTTTAAATCTGCATCAAATTTTTTTTAAAATTTGCTATTTTTAATTTTTCGACTTTTTTGACCCATTTTCCATACTAACCCCTTGACAAAATCATCAAAAATCGAAAAGTTTCCTATCCCAATTTTTGTGATCCAAATCGATTCTAGGACTTATAACTAGCATTTTGCTTTTTATTTGAGGTGCTTCTGATGAGTATTTCAAGAGATATGACTGAAAATCTGTCAAAAAGAGTCCAAGAATGGCAATTTTCGTATAATGGACATCCTCATAACTTTGAATTGCCATAACTCGGCCAAAAATCATCCGATTTTGATGAAATTTGATGTTCTGGAAATGGTTTTTATATCAGTTTAAATCTGCATCAAATTTTTTTAAAATTCGCTATTTTTAATTTTTCGACTTTTTGACCCATTTTTCATACTAACCCCTTGACAAAATCATCAAAAATCGAAAAGTTTCCTATCCCAATTTTTGAGACCCAAATCGATTCTAGGACTCATAACTAGCATTTTGCTTTTTATTTGAGGTGTTTTCGATGAGTATTTCCAGAGATATCGCCAAAAATGTGTTAAAAAGTGTCCCAAAATGGCAATTTTCGTATAATGGACATCCTCATAACTTTGAATTGCCATAACTCGGCCAAAAATCATCCGATTTTGATGAAATTTGATGTTCTGGAAATGGTTTTTATATCAGTTTAAATCTGCATCAAATTTTTTTTAAAATTCGCTATTTTTAATTTTTCGACTTTTTTGACCCATTTTCCATACTAACCCCTTGACAAAATCATCAAAAATCGAAAAGTTTCCTATCCCAATTTTTGTGATCCAAATCGATTCTAGGACTTATAAGTAGCATTTTGCTTTTTATTTGAGGTGCTTCTGATGAGTATTTCAAGAGATATGACTGAAAATCTGTCAAAAAGAGTCCAAGAATGGCAATTTTCGTATAATGGACATCCTCATAACTTTGAATTGCCATAACTCGGCCAAAAATCATCCGATTTTGATGAAATTTGATGTTCTGGAAATGGTTTTTATATCAGTTTAAATCTGCATCAAATTTTTTTTAAAATTCGCTATTTTTAATTTTTCGACTTTTTTGACCCATTTTTCATACTAACCCCTTGACAAAATCATCAAAAATCGAAAAGTTTCCTATCCCAATTTTTGAGACCCAAATCGATTCTAGGACTCATAACTAGCATTTTGCTTTTTATTTGAGGTGTTTTCGATGAGTATTTCCAGAGATATCGCCAAAAATGTGTTAAAAAGTGTCCCAAAATGGCAATTTTCGTATAATGGACATCCTCATAACTTTGAATTGCCATAACTCGGCCAAAAATCATCCGATTTTGATGAAATTTGATGTTCTGGAAATGGTTTTTATATCAGTTTAAATCTGCATCAAATTTTTTTTAAAATTCGCTATTTTTAATTTTTCGACTTTTTTGACCCATTTTCCATACTAACCCCTTGACAAAATCATCAAAAATCGAAAAGTTTCCTATCCCAATTTTTGTGATCCAAATCGATTCTAGGACTTATAACTAGCATTTTGCTTTTTATTTGAGGTGTTTCTGATGAGTATTTCAAGAGATATGCACAAAAATGTGTTAAAAAGTGTCCCAAAATATCAAATTTCGTATAATGGACATCCTCATAACTTTGAATTGCCATAACTCGGCCAAAAATCATCCGATTTTGATGAAATTTGATGTTCTGGAAATGGTTTTATATCAGTTTAAATCTGCATCAAATTTTTTTTAAAATTCGCTATTTTTAATTTTTCGACTTTTTTGACCCATTTTCCATACTAACCCCTTGACAAAATCATCAAAAATCGAAAAGTTTCCTATCCCAATTTTTGAGACTCAAATCGATTCTAGGACTCATAACTAGCATTTTGCTTTTTATTTGAGGTGTTTTCGATGAGTATTTCCAGAGATATCGCCAAAAATGTGTTAAAAAGTGTCCCAAAATGGCAATTTTCGTATAATGGACATCCTCATAACTTTGAATTGCCATAACTCGGCCAAAAATCATCCGATTTTGATGAAATTTGATGTTCTGGAAATGGTTTTTATATCAGTTTAAATCTGCATCAAATATTTTTTTAAATTCGCTATTTTTAATTTTTCGACTTTTTTGACCCATTTTCCATACTAACCCCTTGACAAAATCATCAAAAATCGAAAAGTTTCCTATCCCAATTTTTGAGACCCAAATCGATTCTAGGACTCATAACTAGCATTTTGCTTTTTATTTGAGGTGTTTTCGATGAGTATTTCCAGAGATATCGCCAAAAATGTGTTAAAAAGTGTCCCAAAATGGCAATTTTCGTATAATGGACATCCTCATAACTTTGAATTGCCATAACTCGGCCAAAAATCATCCGATTTTGATGAAATTTGATGTTCTGGAAATGGTTTTTATATCAGTTTAAATCTGCATCAAATTTTTTTTAAAATTCGCTATTTTTAATTTTTCGACTTTTTTGACCCATTTTCCATACTAACCCCTTGACAAAATCATCAAAAATCGAAAAGTTTCCTATCCCAATTTTTGTGATCCAAATCGATTCTAGGACTTATAACTAGCATTTTGCTTTTTATTTGAGGTGCTTCTGATGAGTATTTCAAGAGATATGACTGAAAATCTGTCAAAAAGAGTCCAAAAATGGCAATTTTCGTATAATTGACCTAATCATAACTTTGAATTGCCATAACTCTGCCAAAAATCATCCGATTTTGATGAAATTTGATGTTCTGGAAATGGTTTTTATATCAGTTTAAATCTGCATCAATTTTTTTTAAAATTCGCTATTTTTAATTTTTCGACTTTTTTGACCCATTTTCCATACTAACCCCTTGACAAAATCATCAAAAATCGAAAAGTTTCCTATCCCAATTTTTGTGATCCAAATCGATTCTAGGACTTATAACTAGCATTTTGCTTTTTATTTGAGGTGCTTCTGATGAGTATTTCAAGAGATATGACTGAAAATCTGTCAAAAAGAGTCCAAAAATGGCAATTTTCGTATAATTGACCTAATCATAACTTTGAATTGCCATAACTCTGCCAAAAATCATCCGATTTTGATGAAATTTGATGTTCTGGAAATGGTTTTTATATCAGTTTAAATCTGCATCAAATTTTTTAAAATTCGCTATTTTTAATTTTTCGACTTTTTTGACCCATTTTCCATACTAACCCCTTGACAAAATCATCAAAAATCGAAAAGTTTCCTATCCCAATTTTTGTGATCCAAATCGATTCTAGGACTTATAACTAGCATTTTGCTTTTTATTTGAGGTGCTTCTGATGAGTATTTCAAGAGATATGACTGAAAATCTGTCAAAAAGAGTCCAAAAATGGCAATTTTCGTATAATTGACCTAATCATAACTTTGAATTGCCATAACTCTGCCAAAAATCATCCGATTTTGATGAAATTTGATGTTCTGGAAATGGTTTTTATATCAGTTTAAATCTGCATCAATTTTTTTTTTAAATTCGCTATTTTTAATTTTTCGACTTTTTTGACCCATTTTCCATACCAACCCCTTGACAAAATCATCAAAAATCGAAAAGTTTCCTATCCCAATTTTTGTGATCCAAATCGATTCTAGGACTTATAACTAGCATTTTGCTTTTTATTTGAGGTGCTTCTGATGAGTATTTCAAGAGATATGACTGAAAATCTGTCAAAAAGAGTCCAAAAATGGCAATTTTCGTATAATTGACCTAATCATAACTTTGAATTGCCATAACTCGGCCAAAAATCATCCGATTTTGATAAAATTTGATGTTCTGGAAATGGTTTTTATATCAGTTTAAATCTGCATCAAAATTATTATCATTATTTCCATTTTTTTAATTTATTAATCTTATTTTACTACAAAATGAAATATGCTGCAAAATCGCAAAAGGAAGAGTAACTCAAGTTAGATCAATGTTGATCCTTGGAAAATCCAGACAGAATGTGTGTAAATATAGAATATGGAATTAAAAAATATGATTATAAAAAAAAATACAATACTATATATGCAATCTCATATGTATGTGTCTGTATGTGTCTGTGTGTGTGTGTTTGTGTGTTTGAGAGAATGATAGAGTGTTAATGTGTGTGAGATATAGATTAGTCGTCATCATCGTCAAGTCGGTAGCTCCTAGCCCTGATGGTGATGATGCCACCAGCCAGACTGGCGAGAGTTCACATAGCTCTTGAGGGCATCGCGCTGTGGTGCCGGCTGATGGGTGGGGAAAAGATGGGGTCCACTCGTCTCATAGTTGAGCCCGTTGTGCTGATTGAAGACGTAGGCCTTGGGCACGTCCAGGCCACCCGTGGCCGTGGACACACTGACCGTGGATACGCTGGGTCCGGCCGGAGTCACGGGCAGATAGGTGCGTGGAGGAGGCGATGGTGCCCAGCTGGTGGATAGCTGAGTCTTCTGTTGCGACCGATACGATGGCTTATAGATGGCCGGGGATTGCGGTTGCGGTTGCGGTTGAGGTTGCGGTTGTAGCGGCTGCTTGGGCAGACTGATAGAGTTCGAGGGTCCGTAGGCATTGTTTCTCAGGTCGCACACAGTGTTCTCGATGAGGGCGCCCAACGGGGCCGTGTAGATGCGGAAGTTGACATCGCTGTAGTCGAGATCAGCGAGGAGGAAGACGGGCATCCGATCCGACAGCACCCAAACATTCTTGTTCTCATCGATCTTAACGTCAGCGGGGAACACGAGACCTACATCATCGCGGTCGACGATGCCATGGAACTGGGGCGTGTACGGCATCGAGGAGTGCCAGCAACCGATGGCATTCTGATCGATCAGACTGTACAGCTCGACGCCATCGTCGCTCATCACACGAGCGGTGGTATGGGCATTGCCACCGCGCTCGTCCAATGCGAGGAACTCATGGTAGCTGTCCTCGGTGCGGGATTCGTCGCGCAGTATGCGCGTGGAGACCGCGAACTGACGGTGGCTGGCCAAGGGACTGAAGTAGAGGGTGCGGTAGCCATCGGAGCGTATGGGTGACAGGGCCATGCCGAAGATGCCCTCCTCTCCCCACTGGAAGTTGAGGCCGGCAATGTTGTAGTCGCCGCGCAGTGGATCCGGGAAGAAGTACGAATGGGCCGAGAAGCGCCAGGACTTGTTCAGCTCCCAGGAGTACGCAATCAGACCGTAGCCCAGCTCATCCGAGAAGTAGGCGTAGGCATCATCACAACTCTTGCCGATGTCCACGGCAATGTTTGCAATGAACGTGTTCGGATTGGTGTCCTCGGCGCGCAGTTCGTAGCGACGGATGCGTGTGTTGGTGGTCAGATCGAAGACGTTGACGGCATACGGGCAGGGGTTGGTGGTGGTGTTGCCAATGCCCACGGTGCCGGTGTCCAGCACCCAGAGGCGTCCGCACTCATCGACCTTGATGCGGTAGGCGGTGGTGATGCTGTTGGCGCAATCGCCGGCCGTGTTGCTCCTCCAATCCGGATACGGTATCAGCTCCGGGGAACCCGTCAGACTGTGATCCATATTGATGTAGGTTAATGTGGCCGGAATACCTACAAAGAGCAGTAAGCGGAGTAATTGCCAATTAGTCGTCATCACCATCATCATCATCATCATCATCAACATGATAATTGTGTTTGGAGTGAAGCATTTCCGCTCCAGTTGACGCATTACGTCTTGGCCAATGCACTTAGCTCGGCTCAACTGTGAATCCCCGCCCCCCCCTCGTTGGTTGCCTCTACTCACTGCATCAGTCATCAAGCAGGCAACCAGTCTGTCAGTCTGTCACTCAGTCTGTCACTCGTCAAAAAGTTCTCCACGCGACTCACGTTGCCAAATCCCCGCTAACAGTGACAGGCTATTAGCCACTAAGCCCAGGCCGGAACCTCACTTCACTCCCAAGCCCCCGTCGTCTCAATTGTCGCCTCAATCTCAGCCAAGTCTCATGTCGCGACTTGTAATCGATACTTAGCCGCGGCTCCAATTTGTCTACAGTTGCCGAGGTGGCAACTCGAAAAGATTTCCCTGTCGCAAACTTAACGCATACAATCTGACAGGTCGGAAAACTGCAGTCAGATTATTATTCCTGAATTCACAGAGCTCTCTGAACTCATTGCCGCCGTAACTTGCTTAAAACTCAACCGATTTTTAGTCGGAATGGCTTTGATCTATACATTAATTTTGCAAATAAAATGGATAAGACATTTCATGAAAAGTTCGAATGTTTTAATACCTAACTTATTTGAATGCTCACAACTTTACTAAATTATCACCGAGTTTGATGAAAATTTCATTTTTCTTTAAGCTACTGATCCCAGTTTATTTCTGTATTCAAATGCATTTCAGCATTTTCAATTTAACGACATTTTTACCATTTTTGCATACTAACTTCTTGTCAAAAGGATCAAAAATCGAACAATTTCCGATTCGAATAACAATCGAATCTTTAATAACAATTTGCTTCTTATTTGCGGTGTTCTCGATGAGTATTTTCAGAGATATTGCATAGAAGTGTTTAAAATGAGAGCGAAGACCACCTTTTTTATGACATTAGAGCTCTCTTGACTTTAAACAGCAATAACTTTGTTAATTTTCAACCGATTTTGATTAAATTTCGCTTTTCTTTTGTGGTTTTGATTCCAGATTATTTCTGCATTCAAATTTTCAATTTTCAATTTTGCCATTTTCTATTGTATTACATATATTTAGAAAAACAAATCTTCGCAATTCTTTTCAGAACAATTTCGAATTTTTTCTTGCTTTTTAGGGTTTCAATTATTTATGACGTTTATATTTTAACGTTTTAATATTTATTGAAATAATATTTAATAAATTATGTTGCTTTTCTCGAAATTGTTGCAGATACACGCAGAACTAAAGTGAAAACCTGGACTGCCCAAAAAAGGAAAATATGGCCATGAAATGATTGGAGTTTTCTGGAATTTAAGTGGATTTGTTTTTTTTTTCAGTTCAATATTCATTAGTTTTAGGAAGTGAACCAAGAAACTGGAGATGACGTGAAGTCTTCAAAAATGGCAGCTCCAATTTTATTGTAAGTCAATATTGCACATGTGCTTTCATCATTTTGGAGTCTTTGAGTTGTGGCAAGTGGCAGTTGCACTTCCCCCCCTCCCCTACCATAATATAACCAAACAACGATTGTAACTGAGTTTCCAAATGATGGAAATATATGTTGTGTAGTTGGATGGAGTTGCTTTATGAGTCAGTTAACAAGCATGAATCGGAGTTGGGAGCTAATTAGACATGGGACTGTTGTAATTGGACAACTGTTTGGAGGCAAGTGAGCGAATTTTCCAAATTAATTTCCCAAAAAAAAACAAAACAGAAATAAATACATACACAATATTGAATTAGGAACGTGGCAGAAATAAATTTCCTTTTTTTTTTTGATTTTTTTTTTTTTTTTTCGGTGGCAGTTGAAAGTTATTACGGCTCTTAGTCCAAAATGTGTCCTGTTTTTGTATATTTTTTGCTTTTATTTTGTGGTATAAATTTTCGTGACTTTTTAAGAGTGTGTTTTTACATGGAAAGTGGCATCAGTGTCCATTTTTCAAGCTATTTTCACGTAAATTGCCATGTTGATTATGTGTCAAGTTGTCAACTGGCGGTGGGAAAGAGGGAGGGTGGGAGGCAGGGAGGGGTGGAGCTAAAACAACATTCAATGCCACATGCAACATCCTCTGACAGATGTCTGAGCATGTATGGCATTAATTACGGCCACTGAGATCAAGAGATTGGATGAATGATGTCACTTGTTTTTCATTTTCATTTTCTTGCATTTTCTTTTCTCTCTCTCTCTCTCTCTCTATGGTTTTTTTTTGTATCGAAGTTTTTGTTGTTGTTGTTGTTGATTTCCTGTTGATTTGTTTTTGTCAGAGTTGTTTGGCGTTGCCAAATATGTGCAAAGTATGCAAACTGTGGCAACCTGTTACCCCCCCCACCGTTCAACACGCAGCATGCACATAAATAAATGAGGCATGCAACTGGAGTGCATCGGGAGCAATAATATAGTAATATTAAGCAGAGTTAGTGACATTTGCAAATTGTTAAGAGCCAATGAATCTCAGCTGAAATATACATACATAAATACATACATACATATGTATGTTTAGTAGACTCAACTCTGAGCCAAATGGACCACGATGGCCAATTAACAATTACCAATTACCAATTACCAGTTTCTGTTTGAGTTTCAGTTTTGTCAACAACAGGCTGATAATCTATCTATGCGATCTATAGATCCATAAACAATTTGTAATTCAATGGCTTCATTTTTTTTTTTTTTTTTTTGTAAGTCTCTTTTTTTCTGATTTTCTCTGTGATTTTCATTTTGAATTACAATTGCAAATCATGTGTTTCAATCGTTCACTGATCTATAGTAAATATGTATGTATGCATATGTATATAAATTATGATCAGCTGTCAATATCCATGACTTTTGATTGAGCTTCGTTCACCCTTCACACTTCAACCGGCCCCCATTTTGTCATACAGAAATCATGCCAGATTTACATTATGATTACGCTAATTGATTTGCTTTTTATGCCAAATACAAACATAGCAACATTTTCAATCGCAGCTACTTGAAATATGTGTAATTGACTTTCGCCTTCTGCACTCAAGCGTGCTCTTTTGCCCCCTTCTTAGTTGTTGTTGTTGTTGTTTTTTCTTTATTAATTTATTAAATTTGTTTTGTGGCTTGTCTTTGATTTTGTTTCGACTTATTATTAGCCGAGTTGTAACCTTCTGGGCCTAAACAGACATTGGCATTCCAATTCCACGAAACAAAAACCATTCTTGAGATGAATGTAGTGAAACAAATCAATGCTCAAATCGAAACTGAAACTGAAATTGAAATTGAAACTGAAGTTGAAACAAAAAAATCAAACAAATTCAACAAAAAACAAAAAAACAAACATGAGTTCAACTCAAGGTTGCATTGAAATGGAAATGTTGTAGGGATTAATTTGTTGTTGTTCAATTTTACAAAAGAGATGAGATTTCGCTGATTTTGATGGATTGTGTTTTTTTTTTAACAAAATTGTATTAAAATTTTCAGTTGCGGCATTTCATCGAATTTTTAAAATAGTTTGCTATTTTTGAACATTTTTTTTTTTTGGGTAAACAAAATTATGTAGAATTAAAAATAGTTTGTTGTTTCATTTTTAGACTGATGGCATTTATGAAGAATTCAGCGTCATTTATTTACATTAAAATGTATTTAAAAATTTCTCAACTTATTTTTTTTTTTAATATTTAATCTGCAATTGATTTTGATTTTGTATCAAAGGCAACTCTCACTTTCACTACTTTAACTGTGTGTATTGCATGAATATTTGTTAGTTTTTATTGTTGCTGTTGTTATCTATAATTATAGTTGGACTGTGTATTCTTCGGGCTGTAACGGTAAAGTTATAGTTATAACCAAGGCCTTGGCAGAAGCCTTCGCCAATTACCAATCAATTTTATTTTTTTTTTTTTATATTTTTTTTGATGTGCTTTGATTTGACTAATGTTGAAGCAAATGAATTCATATTAATTATAATAATTGCACTATTATTTATAATATTATTATATTTTAAGTTGAAGTCTAGATGAAGATTGGAAAAATTGTAAGGAGTTGATAAAAGAGGCATATGGACAGATGGACAGACAGACAGACAGACAGACAGACAGACAGACAGACAGACAGACAGACAGACAGACAGACAGACAGACAGACAGACAGACAGACAGACAGACAGACAGACAGACAGACAGACAGACAGACAGACAGACAGACAGACAGACAGACAGACAGACAGACAGACAGACAGACAGACAGACAGACAGACAGACAGACAGACAGACAGACAGACAGACAGACAGACAGATGATTGGTGAACACTTGGCATTACTGCAGTTAACACGTAGTTCAATCAGCAGTCAATCATACCATACTGACAGCAGCGCGTTCAATCACGCACCCAATAGAACAACAAAATGCAACAGGATCAATTTCCAGCCAAAACGGCAACGCATTAATTGCCAACAACATTCTCGGGCGTAGTATTGGCCAAGAGAAGCCTGAACCCCAAAAATGGACTGACAGCCGTCGAGACGTCAACCAATCAATCAGCACTGCATGCAGTCAATCACGATAGCCAAAAGACAATCGCAATTTGTATTTGAATCTCGTAGAAGTCACACTTGACAGAACGTAATCGAAATGTGTGAAATCGGATTTCCATTTGCAACCATATTATACCATACAATTTGGCTAATGATGCCCATAGCTGGCCACATCTTGTGGCATCCACATGGTGCGCCAGTTGCAGACAGACTCCACTTCTTACTTACCATCACGCCAACGGGGCACGGTCACAAACAGACGATTGCCAAAGTGTTCGACGCCAACGGGCAGCGCATTCTGTGGCATGTAGTCGCCACTGGCGATCGCCTGCTCCTTGATCCTTTCACTGGGGAAGGCAAAGTCCAGCTGATTCCAGCTGTAGCGCTCCTGCAGCTTGTAGGCAGCCTGCACCAAGCAGCTGGAGATGCTCATCAGCAGCAGGACGAGTAGCAGCGGCTGCTGTGCCAGGATACCTCTCAATGCCATATTAACACTTGCCACACTCACACGCACACACACAGGCACACACACAAGTCAAAAGAACAACAAAAAAAAAAAAAGATGGGGCAAATACTTTGAGGAAACGGCAGAGTATGAGGTCCTTTTTTTTAAGGTTTCTTGGGGGACACTTTTTTTATGGGTTTTGTAGATTTGAGTATGTTTTTGTATGTTTTTGCTTGATTTTGAGGGGGTATAAGTTCAGCTCTGGCGGCTGCCGCGTTTATGACTGTTGGCCATAATTCAGCGCTCACGTTTTATATAAACTTATTTTGCTGTCGACGCCGGCAGCGGCAGCAGCAGCAGCAGAAGCAGCAACGGCAGCAGCGAAACGAAGGCGCGCATGCGTCGTGTCTTCACTTCGGCTGAACTTCGTGTCATTCGTGCTGTTGTTGCTGTTGCTGCCGATGGATATTTCACGCATGTTTACATCGAGCCAAGCCTCCTCTGCTCCTCTGCGCCCAAGTCATGATCCCCCTGCTACACTACACCCACTACCTAAACAATTGCAGTTCCGTTTTAATTGAATTCTCATTGAATTCGTATCGTTCTTTTTTTTTTACCAAATTACAAATTTTTAAATATATACATACATATACATATATTGCTTATATATTAAATCAAAAAGTGCCAACAGGCTAAGGTTGAACGCAAAAAACAAAAAAAAAAAAAAAGCAAATTGAAATATAAAAAATCGAACCGAAGAAAAAACCGAAAAGCGAACGCCACCCGTGACCCAACTGACCACGGCCCCTCGCCAACGCCTTTCGCTGCGTTTTTAATTGGCCTTAAGCAAAAAAAAAAAAAAAAAAAAAAAAAAAATAAATTCAGAAAAAAAAATATTTAAATTTTTTTCTGTTGCTCTCTTTAATTTTTTTGCGGCTGCCTTTAACTGGCCGATGATTCATTGGCGAGGGTCAAAGAATTCATAGTTTCCGCCTAGTTATGTTAAATTGCTCGATTTCTATACCCTATAGAGACAGTGCATAATTTATGAAGCGAGATGGCGGTAGGGAGACATAGATAGATAGTGATAGAGGGAGATACATAGTGAGTGATAAGGAGCTTATCGGTTGCATAGAATTTCCTGACTCTCTTCAGGCAACATCTTGTTTAATTCAATCGAACATTAATTGTGCTTAAACTGCATTTAACTATTGGCAAGTTGACGATTCCAGTTTGTGGCCTGCACTTGATTTGTCATTTTCCTTTGGCTAACGAGTTTTTCGCGAATTTTCCAATTCATTTGGTGCATTTGATAAGCAACAGAAAAATACGAAAAAAATTGCAAAAAAAAGAGAGAAAGAAAATCAACACCGACTCCGTTGAGATGCCTGTCAACATATTAAATTGTAATGCATCGTCATAATTAATTGTGATATCAACATATACAAACAAACATAATCGTTGTACAATTATAAAACCGAAATGTCATTAAGATAGCGCCAATTGACGTTGAATACGTTTCACGCTCATAAACAAGTACAACTAAAATATATAAATGTAAATAAAATCATTTACTTGCAGATTTGACAGCCAAATGATTTTCATACATTTTGAGACCAATTGACAATTCACTTGTACAAATTAGTAAAATGCAGTTTTCTGCCTGACAAAACGCACAAATAAATTGCAATCATTTTGCATAAATATACACATATATATATATATATATATATATTATTTTTTTTAAATTTTCATTAATGCTGATTTTCATTGATTGTTGAGCACATTTGGAGTTTTATTTTTAGGGCTGCATTGAAAGGTTCACTTAGCGAATCGTTTGATGGATGCCGAAACGAGTTCAACATTTATGATTTCTGTGAATATGTAATTTCTTCTACAATTTTTGCACATTTTTTTTTATTGGGCAAGTTGATGGAATGGTTGGCGGGGAGAGTGTGGGGCATGTGGCAGCTTAAAATGCCGCAATAAAGTGCAATTGCGTTACGCACGAATGGGCAAAACAACAAGACGCGTTGAACAGGTGGCATGTGGCATGTGGCATGAGGCATGCCGCATGCTGCATGCAAATTGCCGCATAATTAATACCAGATTTTGTAGCCAATAGTCTGACAAGATGCTGCGATTATCATAAAGTGTCTTGTTTGCCATAGACCGAGGAATGCGACTGCCAAAGATCGAAAGCCGAACTTGAAATACTTGCATTGATTTATGAGATCTCATTTTTGGCAACCCCCCTCAAAAAAAAAAACAATTTCCATTCCATTCGTAATTCGTAATTCCTCCGATCTCAACGAAGATGAAGGTAACTCTCCGTTGTACTTATTGTTTTTGCAGATCTACGTATGTTTTGTTTTCTATTTCTTTTTTACAATCACATATCCTAATTGCATTTGTTTCAGTTGCCGCAAGCTTATGATTATGTTGATTAATCAAAGCAGCCTCATAACATGTTCCACGATTTGTAATCTGAATAACAAATTGCAACTGATTCGATACAAATCGCGATTGAAGTCTGTCACAACTGCCACAACTTAAAGAGTTCCCTTCCAACGTTTTGAAACAGGTGATAAAAGTGATTTGTTTTTAGCTTCAGTTGTAATTAAATTGAATTAACTTCAATTCTGTAATAGTGATGAAATCAATAAAAAATATTAAGAGGTGAAGACAATTCTCCAAATTTACATACATATATAAGAGTCAATATAATTATTATGATAATGACCCAAAATAAATGTAAATGGAAAAATGCAAATAGTTATATAGATAAAATGATTAATAAACAATTCTTATTGAAATTACACCACTGAAAAACAACTAGATTGTTCAACTGAAAGCATATTGAAATTGTCCTTGATGTTTTGAAATTTTACTACATTTTATAAATATTGATAATATTTTTAATATTACATTCTGTTAATTTTTTTATACTTTAATTTTAATACTCACAAGCACTATTGGTTTATACTTTTGAATCTCGAATGTCAATCGATAGTTCAAATGGCGTAGATATCCTGCATTTTGCGATTTTTATGCAAAATTTGCGACTAACCCCCTTACAAATATCGAAGGACATTTTTTCATCGAATCCTGAAAATCCTTGAATGCCAATCGATAGTTCTGCTCTCACAGATTCCAAAACATTTTCTCATTTTAAAATCCGATAACTAATCGAAAAGTTATCGATAAGAAACAAAACTTAGAAGAAGGTCCTTTTTAGTAAATTAGCTCTATTTCGGCCGTATCCTGTCGTATTTTCGCAGGACATGTTTTGTTCGATTCGTGAGAGCCGACTCTATCGATTGGCATTCAAGGATATTGGGGTCATCTAGGAATCCGACACTTGAAAAATTTTTACTCGGGGGACGAAAGAAATGGTCGAAAAACACAAAAAGCTGGATATCTCGAGAATGGCAAGGACGATTTGAATGTCCTTTCGCATCCAGGTAGGTATTTTCAAAAGCTTTCATTTGACACAGGATTCGCAAGGATACGGAAGGACATAGCCGAGTTATAGGCATTTTTATGTATACAGAAAATTACTTATTTCTCTGCTCCTGTAAGGATTTTCGTCCTTTTTGTGGCATGTGCAGATGCAGGACTAAAAGATCTATCTTTTGGCTAAAGGACATTTTTGTAGTCCTTGAACTGACGGAGATATCCTGCATTTTGCGATTTTTATGCAAAATTTGCGACTAACCCCCTTATAAAATTTCGAAGGACATTTTTCATCGAATCCTGAAAATCCTTGAATGCCAATCGATAGTTCTGCTCTCACAGATTCCAAAACATTTTCTCATTTTAAAATCCGATAACTAATCGAAAAGTTATCGATAAGAAACCAAAGTTAGAAGAAGGTCCTTTTTAGTAAATTAGCTCTATTTCGGCCGTATCCTGTCATATTTTCGCAGGACATGTTCCGTTCGATTCGTGAGAGCCGACTCTATCGATTGGCATTCAAGGATATTGGGGTCATCTAGGAATCCGACACTTGAAAAATTTTTACTCGGGGGACGAAAGAAATGGTCGAAAAACACAAAAAGCTGGATATCTCGAGAATGGCAAGGACGATTTGAATGTCCTTTCGCATCCAGGTAGGTATTTTCAAAAGCTTTCATTTGACACAGGATTCGCAAGGATACGGAAGGACATAGCCGAGTTATAGGCATTTTTATGTATACAGAAAATTACTTATTTCTCTGCTCCTGTAAGGATTTTCGTCCTTTTTGTGGCATGTGCAGATGCAGGACTAAAAGATCTATCTTTTGGCCAAAGGACATTTTTGTAGTCCTTGAACTGACGGAGATATCCTGCATTTTGCGATTTTTATGCAAAATTTGCGACTAACCCCCTTATAAAATTTCGAAGGACATTTTTCATCGAATCCTGAAAATCCTTGAATGCCAATCGATAGTTCTGCTCTGACAGATTCCAAAACATTTTCTCATTTTAAAATCCGATAACTAATCGAAAAGTTATCGATAAGAAACCAAAGTTAGAAGAAGGTCCTTTTTAGTAAATTAGCTCTATTTCGGCCGTATCCTGTCGTATTTTCGCAGGACATGTTTTGTTCGATTCGTGAGAGCCGACTCTATCGATTGGCATTCAAGGATATTGGGGTCATCTAGGAATCCGACACTTGAAAAATTTTTACTCGGGGGACGAAAGAAATGGTCGAAAAACACAAAAAGCTGGATATCTCGAGAATGGCAAGGACGATTTGAATGTCCTTTCGCATCCAGGTAGGTATTTTCAAAAGCTTTCATTTGACACAGGATTCGCAAGGATACGGCAGGACATAGCCGAGTTATAGGCATTTTTATGTATACAGAAAATTACTTATTTCTCTGCTCCTGTAAGGATTTTCGTCCTTTTTGTGGCATGTGCAGATGCAGGACTAAAAGATCTATCATTTGGCTAAAGGACATTTTTGTAGTCCTTGAACTGACGGAGATATCCTGCATTTTGCGATTTTTATGCAAAATTTGCGACTAACCCCCTTATAAAATTTCGAAGGACATTTTTCATCGAATCCTGAAAATCCTTGAATGCCAATCGATAGTTCTGCTCTCACAGATTCCAAAACATTTTCTCATTTTAAAATCCGATAACTAATCGAAAAGTTATCGATAAGAAACCAAAGTTAGAAGAAGGTCCTTTTTAGTAAATTAGCTCTATTTCGGCCGTATCCTGTCATATTTTCGCAGGACATGTTTCGTTCGATTCGTGCGAGCCGACTCTATCGATTGGCATTCAAGAATTTGGGGATCACCAGATCAGCCTTGCAGAGAATACTATGGATATGCCTGTCCATCTGTCCAAAAATATGATACATTTGTGGATTTTAATTGTTGTCGGTGTTGTTGTTGTTTGTTTGGTATTTTCGGTTTTTTTTTGTTTTGTTTTTTGGTATTTTAATGAGATAAAAGTGGAATGCTGGCATTGCCTTATTGAATGCGGTTAATATTAGAACACGTAATGAACATTTAGCAAAGTGCGCTTTATTAATTAATTTCAAAGCGAGCGAAATCAAAGCAGTGGCAAGTTGCAGTGGCAAGTGGCAGTTGTTGTGGCTGTGACTGTGACTGTGGAAGTAGCTGGTGCAGTTGCAGTTGCAGTTGCAACATATGAGACACAGTTGAGTTGGCGGCTGATCAGCAAAACCAACGCATACACATAATTAATTGGCCATGTATTGACAAGCGGTCAGCGGCAACAAGTGCAGCAACAACCGCAACAACGAACATGCCACTTGGCTACGGACACTGCAACATTGTTGGATAAGTTGCCACCGCGCATAATAAAGTGCGGCAGCAACATGGTGGGTCAGTCTCCGTTAGCGTGTGCGTATCCCACAGCGGCTAACAAGAGCAGACAGTCCCGATAGAGATGGCGATAGAGATGGACATGCATTGGCAAGAGAGACGGAGACACAGAGTGAGAGAGTGAGAGAGTGAGGGAGAGAGAGAGAGATGGGAAGGGGAGAAGAGGAAGAGCGTGAGATCGGAGTATGGCAAAGACGATGCTCCAACCACGTTACTCTGAAATTTATATATCATTTCGTTATGTTTATGGTTAATTTATGATTTATGCTTTAACGCTTGTCCACACACACTACACACAACCACACACACACACACCACACACACACACCACATACATACATCGTCTAACGTCGCCTCGTTTGTTGTCTCGTTTCGCATTACACAAAATGCGCCAACGACAAAAACAATTTTCCCAATAATTGAAACAAGTTTCCGACCGAATCGCATTTGTATTCGTAATGCCAAAGCCAAAAGAAAACAGCCGCAAGCACCATCAGCACAAACAACTTTTTCACTTGCCCCAATACCGATTGCCCAAATCCCCATAGATGATCTCCAAAGTGCCACAAGCACAAATCCCAAAAAAGTATCATAAACAAATTTGGAAGCCGTTAAAAGATCAAACAAAATGTTACACACTTTGCATCAACATATGTATGTGTAATGAATGCATAGAAAAATTTTGAAATATCCTGCATTTCCTCATCAGAATTTGACTACGTTCAACTTGTATCCTTCACTTGATCCTTAACAACTCTATCAAAACTCGAAAAAACTTTGAACTCAATTTATTGAATCTGAGCGAATTTAGAACTCATAACTAGTATTTTGCTTTTTATTTGCCAAAAAGGAAAATTTTCACATATTCAACATCCTCATAACTTTGAATTGCCATAACTCGGCCAAAATTCATCCGATTTTGTTGAAATTTAATGTTTTGGAAATGGTTTTTATATCAGTTTAAATCTGCATCAAAATATTTGTAAAATTCGTCATTTTCAGTTTTTCGACTTTTTTGACCCATTTTCCATACTAACCCCTTGACAAAATCATCAAAAATCGAAAAGTTTCCGATCCCAATTTTTGTGACCCAATTCGATTTCAGGACTTATAACTAGCATTTTGCTTTTTATTTAAGGTGTTTTTGATAAGTATTTCCAGAGATATCGTCAAAAATGTGTTAAAAAGTGTCCCAAAATGGCAATTTTCGCATAATGGACCTCCTTATAACTTTGAATTGCCATAACTCGGCCAAAAATCATCCGATTTTGATGAAATTTGATGTTTTGGAAATGGTTTTTATATCATTTTAAATCTGCATCAAAATATTTATAAAATTCGCTATTTTCAGTTTTTCGACTTTTTTGACCCATTTGCCATACTAACCCCTTGACAAAATCATCAAAAATCGAAAAGTTTCCTATCCCAATTTTTGAGACCTAATTCGATTCTAGGACTCATAACTAGCATTTTGCTTTTTATTTGAGGGGCTTCTGATGAGTATTTTTGAAGATATGGCCAAAAATGTAACAATTAAATCTTGTGGAGATGGTGTTAGACAAGAAGGTGTTTTGTGGTGATTTGGTTTGTGGTCATGGAAGTTATCGCTTGAATGCCAACGTAATGCGGATTATGCGAGATGTATGTACATACATACATATATGTATGTATTGCAATCGGATAGAAATATATATTCGGATTGTGTTTAACAACAGCATGAACACCTTTGAAGATCTGTTGGGGCAGTGATTGTTGTGGCTTTGGACATGGTTTTGAGATCAGTTTGGGAACTTTGGTGGTGGTGTTGATGTTGATGTTGATGTCGGATAGTTGATGGTAGTTGGTTGATGTTGGTTTATTTTTGGCTTGGCTGCATGAAATTATCTACTTAAAACTGTAAATGGCGGCATAAACACACATTATTCCGCATTGGAAACTGGAAACTGGAAAATGAATGCGAACCTGTTGCACCAGAGTTGCCCCAGCTCGAACTTGCCACATACAAATATTGACTCCCATACGAGAAACAAACAAACACTTGCCCCTCTGGCAGCTTGCCGCATCAAGTTCAATGTCAATGTCCGTCTCATTGATTTATTTTTATTTGTTCATCTATTTATTTTATTTTATATTATTATTTTATTTTTTTTTTTGCAGGTATTTATTGTTGGTCGTGTTGACCATATATTGTGTTGTGTTGGGGCCTGAAGATTTCCTGAACCGATGCGAAATTCGCTAATTAACGTGGAACGAGCCAGAAAATGGATTCGCGGAGACAATCGTATGCTCATCTTATGGCATTGCCAATGGCTAAATCATCATGGCTAACAGGCAATACAATTGCCGCAATTGCCACAGCCAAACAGATGGACAGATGGACAGACGGACAGACAGACAGACGGATGCTCAGATGAACGGTGCAACATTTTGTGGCAATGTGTCCGCTTGGATTGCCTCAATGCAGACTTGTCGCTTGCGATGAGGTGGAAATTGAAATGGGATTGCATTAATCGACGCCTACTTTGGCGACCACTCACTATCCATATCTCTCTCTCTCTCTCTCTAAATATATATATATATATATATTTATATATCTGTCTCTCTCTCGCTTTGGCATTGTGTGTAGCCATCTCTTTCGCTGCGTCTAGCTGTCGCCAGCAGCTAAATGTAAACAACTCAATTATCTAAATCACTCGGCTCAGCAGACATACTACACTTGACAATCTCAGTCTGCAACACACACACACACACACACACTTATACACACACACACTTATACACTCACATACATACTGTCCGCGTTGAGCTTAATTGTAAACAAATCCGATAAGCATATTGCAAATCTTACCTGGAAAAAAAAAAGCACGCGCCAAAGTCATTCCAAAGACATTAATGTTTGTATGTATGTATGGGTGGCCACCATGATACCCTGTAGTTTGTTAGCGGGGTAGTTTGTTTAGCGGGAAGATTTGGATGAGATAGATTTTAAGTGTGTGCCAGATAGATATAGATATAGACACAGAAATATCAATGAAAATATATGCTACTATTAAAATCCAAAATTACACAGTAACTAATAGTCGACTACTTATGTGTACATATATATTTAAATTAAGCTATATTGTACATATGTTTAAAATTTATATTCAAATATACACATTTTAAAACAAAAAAAAAAAACAAGACATTTAGCTATAAATTTGTAGATAATGAAATAATAGTGTCATAATAATAAAAATTACATGGTAACTAGTAGTCGACTATTGATATGTTTATTTAAATTAAGATATATTTTATTACTACATATATCTAAAAATTTATATTTGAAATTAATATTCATGTATACACACTTCAAAAATAAATATTCAACCATTAATTTTGTAGATAAAAATTAATACATCCATAATAATCAAAATTACACGGTAACTACTAGTCGACTACTGATATGTATAGTAAAAATTAGCTATATTTTATTATAACTGTTGAACCACTAAGGTTTTTTAGCGGCGTTAATGATATAAATCACGAATGAAGAAATGCACGGTATGAAGTTTGTGTTTGTGTGTAGTTTATTTGTGCACTGTACAACTGCGAAGAACGTCGGTGTCTTGACGCGGGTTGACAAGCGACCAATATGTAACAGATGTAAACCGAGAGTAAATAAAATATTTGTAATGCAGACACATGAATATGTAAGAAGCCGCTGCCGAGCTGCGAGGCTGTAAGAACAGTTGGAGAGAGAGAGCAGCGCAGTCGCTATCGGCAGCCTGACCATTACACTTTTCCAGCCACTGAACCTTATGCTGCTCCCGACAATAGCATATATTTAAAAATTTATATTTCAATTTAATATTCATATATACACCTTCAAAATATACAAAATTAATGAAACTATGAATTTGTGAATAAAAATAAACTCTGTTATAATAATCAAAATTACATGGTAACTAGTAGTCGACTACTTATATGTAGATTTTGACAAATTAATTGTATTTCGATGTTTGGACAACACTATGTCAACTTAATAATATAATTGAACTGTTGCTTAGATAGATTTGATTTTATTGTAAATAAAAAAAAAATAAAAAAAATAAAACAAAAAAAATAACACAGAGTAACCTCTAGTCGACTACTCAAGCTCAAAAACATGAAGCCAAATAACAATCAAATTGAAGTTATTTTTATGTTGAAGCAGATGCTTTAAATACACATTCATTTACATAGATAATTGCGCAATTAGTTTACTAAAATTATAATTATAATTGTTTACAGCCAATAAATAATAAAAATAATTATAAAAAAAGAGAAACACAAATAATAATTTAAATTTGGCATGAGTCCTGGCAGGGATATCCATGTCACCACGTTACCACCACCATGGGCGAGGTGGTCTCGTAATATCATTGACATCGATGAAGTAATCGGCGGCGATGGCATCGTTGCTGGGATCTATATTCGAGTCCGCCTCCGTTTCGAAGACCTCGTTGGCCTGCTCGACGGCATGGACTGGATCCCCCGGCTTGCCCGGCGCCGTCCACACCAGTGGCGCCACAAATGCCAGGATGAACAGAGCGCTGAATACGATGTGCCACCTCATGGCGAAACAAGCTGCCACAATGCCCTCCATCGCACAAATGCCGTCCGCTTTTATAATTCCCCTGCGATTTATCTTCACTATTTTTTGTTTTTTCATGATAAACACCCAAAACACTTACATAAAGAAATGAAAATGGAGAAAAAAAAGATACGTGGCACAAATGTTGTCTTATCAGCTGTTTTGGGCAGATGGGGATTATATAGGCGAAATGTTGTAAAAAGTTGACATGGATATAGAGATACTCTTCTGTAACACTCTTTCTTTTCTTTATCACTCTCTCTCACTCTCTCACTCTCAGTCTCTCTCTCTCTCTCTCTCTCTCTCACTCTCTCTCTCTCTCTCTCGTTATATAGGGAAAGTGTTGTAAAAAGTTGACATGGATATAGAGATACATATGTTTCTCACCCTCCTGTAACACTCTGTCTTTTCTTTATCACTCTCTCTCTCTCTCACTCTCACTCTCTCTCACACTCTCTCTCTCTCACTCTCTATCTCGTTATCTACCTCTCTCCCTCTATCTTGTTTTGATTTCGGGTTACGGATCTACGCTATATATGTATGTTTAGATTAGGGCCTGAGTTGCTAATTGCACTATAATGTGTACGTTGCGTATACGTAATATTTACATAAGAGCTGAGAAAAAACAAAAACAAAAACAAAAACAATCGAAAAAAAAACATGTTTAAACTTGGACTAATTTCTCATGCCAATTGAAAGTGAAATGCTGAAGATGTTTACAAATCTCTTTACAGTCGTGTCCCGCTAAATAAATGCACTTTGTTTTTGTCTACGATTTTTCTTTTCTTTTCTTGAAT
Organism: Drosophila quadrilineata; assembly: GCA_018150725.1. Classification (NCBI taxonomy): domain Eukaryota; kingdom Metazoa; phylum Arthropoda; class Insecta; order Diptera; family Drosophilidae; genus Drosophila; species Drosophila quadrilineata. The sequence goes on along the minus strand of JAECWN010000432.1, from coordinate 25,145,675 downwards.
TTTTTTCTCTTTTCTTGTCTTTTGTTTTTTTTGGCTTTTTCGGGAAATTTAAATTTCCTAGTTAGCTACTCTCAGCGTTGTCTTTCTTTATTGATCGTAGACAAGAGTTTCTCTTTACTTACTTAGTTTTTTTTTTTTTTTAAATTTATTTATTTGTTTTCTATTTTCTTTAATGTTGTGTTTTTTTTGTTGAAGGAGAAATTGCGCAAATTTGCATTTTACGTTGACCATGTGTAAGCATAGTTATCTGTTAAGCGAGATAAGAAGCTAATTCATATATTTAGCCCGACGTGCAGACGGACAGAAGCTGTTTGCTATAGGAAATCAGTGCCGAAAAGGGGAGCAGGAAAATGCGTAAAGGAAATACTCCGTTCGAAATCGGAGATCGCAGTGTCCCCATGTTGTTTACATGCGTGCAGTTAAGTGATTTTTTCTATCGCATTTTTTTTCTCATTTTTTTTTTTTTGTAGTTTTTTTTGTATATTTGTAATTTGTTGTTGTTGTTGTTGTTGTTGGCATTCAGTTGATTTATTTATACTCATATATGTATATATTGTGTTTTGTTTTCCTGGTGAAAAGTTGTTGGCCAAATGTTGTTACCACCTGTCCACTTTTGGCATATCATCGCCATCCCTCTCTCTCTCTCTCTATATATATATCTATCTATCTATCTGCCTCTCACTCTATGTGTCCGTCTCTCTCTTGGGCTTTATCTGTGCTTATGTTTGTTTTGTTTTTGTTTTTTTTTTTTGTTGTTGTTTATTTCGTCTCAATTAGTCTTCAATTAAAAACTATTTAAATCATCAACTAGTTAACAAGGCGTTGTTATCGTTATCGTTGTTATTACTATTATTATTATTATTTTTATTATGATTGTTATTGTTGTTGTCGATTGTTGTTTGTTTAGCGATTCCCGTTTGTTTTTCACGCCATTTAAAAATTCTTGGAAATTACGTAAATATGTACCCCTCCCCATGGTCTTGTTGTTTACAAACACGGAAATTGAAACTCGAAAAAAAAAAAAAATACGCTCTCGTATTTACAATGGAGTAAAATAAGCTTCAAAATACAAACTATTTAAAATCAACATACGTAAATATTTCAAATTAAAAATTAAACACCCGCAAAATAAATAAAATAAATAAAATGAAAATAATTAGGGATTATTTTGAATAATTATAAATAAGTTGAAAAATAAAATAAATGTTTATTATTATAAAACAAACTAAGCTGAATAGTCGAATATTTTCAAAATAATATTTGGCATTAAAAGTCTTAATAATAGCATAAATAAGTAATAATAACATAAATACTATTCAGAATTTCATTTCTGAGAATTAAAATAAATTTTTTATAAAATTTATAAATATCGTATAGCTTTTTATATTGTTTTTGTGTAATTTTAAGATTTTTTTTAAATATTTTGGAACTTCCTTAATAAAAAAGGTATAATTTGTATAATTTGAAACATTTTCCCATACAAACTTTTTCCAGAAAGTATATAAATAATTTAATTTATTTCATTAAATTCTTTTTTAATTAATATTTTTGCTCTACACAATCGAATCAGGTGATGTGAAGATACTTTACGCTGTGCAGATGCTTCACTTAGTAAATTGAAAAAAATAAATAAATTTATAAAATAAAAAGAAAAATACTTTTCAAAGAAATGCAATCAGTTTTAACCCCCTGATCAGTTGAGGCATTTAAATATTTCAACAGCTTGTAACATGATCTGTCTGCATAGAGTGTTCACTGTAGCGTTGATCACTAATTATCAACCTGTATTGTGATTGGGTTGTAAGCGACGGCCCCCAAGTGCGATGATTCGTATTCGGATTCGGATTTGGATTTGGATTCGGAATGGGAATGGGTATCTCATTTCTCAGTTCAGTGTTTAATTGGTTGTATGACGTGTGGAGTTGAACGGGTTTTCATTTTTGTTTTTGTTTTGTTTCGGTTTTTTTGCGGTGCAGCCCCCGCTGTGCGTGTGAAGGACATTGATTGGAGTTCAACATGTGAAATTCAAATGCTGATCAATGGAAAAAAGTAACGCAAAACAACCACACAAATTTGATATGTAATGAAATACAAAGAAAACAAAGAACTCAGTTCTATAGTAGCATTAAAGTGGGAAATGATGTGGCTTAGAGTTTTGGCCAACAGTTGTTTGTACAACTGTCTAATTGTAAATTATGCTAAATGCAGGTGCATCTCTCGACCTTGTCACGGTTATGCTCTGCTTAATAAAACATATTTTTTTAACTTCTTTTTGTTGCTTTTCAACACTTTTTTTTTTGTCTCCCTTTTCGATTATAAAATAAAAATTATAAAAATTATAAATTTGTTCAAAATGTGTGAAAAGTAATTCTACAATAAATGGACATTTATTTTTAGAATACAAAAATTCCAAACTTCATATCGTAACAAACTTCATCGTCTCCCTTTTCGATTACGTATACGCCCCTTTCAACAGACCGCATCAAGGCTGAATTTATTGGCACATATATCCGCAAAAAAATATCTTTCGTTTTTAACCTATTCATTTATTTTTGGCAAATGCAAAATAGACTTCGATTCGTTTACGGATGTTTGCTAAGAAAAGCCCTTGCCTTGCCCCCAAAACACACGCCCAACTCCCAGTCGAATGAGAAGAAATCAATACATGATATAAAAAGATAGACAGAAAAATGAAACTTGGCAAATTGTGCAACAAAAGCAAACAAAGTGCCGAAAATGATCACTTGGCATTGAGCTTACGATCAATCAATCAATCAAAAAAAAACGTAGACATAAAGCCGCATACAAAATTTGACGTCAATCGAGGCATTTCACTTTGTGAAAACCGCCTCAAATAAAATAGCGGCTGGGGTATCAGCGACTAAATGATACGCTTTAATTGCGATAAAATCGAGAAATATACAGCTAGTAGAGAGAGAGAGAGAGAGAAGGGGAGAACGAGAGAAAGAGTGGGAGTTTCTTAGCAAGAAGCCTGCTATTGCAGCGCATACACGAAACTGCACTCTGCATAGGCAGCGTGTCACAAGCTGTTTGCTATACAGCTGCCACGTCGTTGGTTGTGGTCCACGCTAAGCGGCAACTAAAGCCCAGGATAGTCAAGACAACAATTGAAGCTTTCAATCGAATTAATTTTGATGACAACTCGATTAAAATATGTATATGAAATAAATATGCAACAGAAAAACAAAGTTAAAAAAAAAAAATTACATTATTTTTAAATAAACATAAACCCAGACATATACACATGTATTTAAAATTAACTTATGTATATGTATATGATTATATAAAACAAAACTCTTTATAAGGAGAAGAATTAAAGTTTTCATTTCAATTAATTGTTTTGAATATATATAAAATTAAAATGCAAGACAAAAGTTAATAAAAATGTTGTATATCTTAAATAAATATGCATATATGTGTTAAATTTTTTATATTGAATGTAAATGTATACAGAATAATATATTAATTAAATAAAACAAATAAACGAAACGACAATAATTTCAGTTCTCATTTCAATTTTAATCAATTACAAAACAAAATTTAAAAAAAAAAAATATATGTATTAAAATTATTAAAATGAATTACTTCTCATTAATTGTAAAACTCAAGCTGCAGACTTTATTTTAGAAAAAAACAAATAATAAATTACTAAAAAAAAACAAGGTTCATTTTATTTTACTTAATTTGTAAATAATAAATAATAAAAAAAAAACTATAAAATTTAGATAAGTTTGAGGATGTCTGTTAGAACCACCAGGGCGGGGTCGCCGGCGTATGATCTCTGACATCGATATACGCCGGATTGAGGTCCTCCTCTGGCGGCACGTCATACATGTCCGAACGGGGCTGCGCCTCCACATACTCCGGCAGCTCGGCAGGCGTGGACAGCTGTTTGCTATTTGGACGCCACCGCATGCGTTTGCTGTTGGCGCGCTGTGGCAGCACAGGTCGCATCTCCCCCTGCCCCTCCCCGCCATCCCCTTCCGCTGGCCGTCGTCTGCGACGTCGTTGCAGCTCCGCCTCGTTGATGAGTTGCAAGGCGGCCGCCCAGAGGCGTCTAATGTCCTGCCTCGACTCGACACCAGCTGTGGCTGAGCTCTGGGAACTGCTGCTGATGCCGCTCAGCATGACCAAAGCCATGATAATCCACTCCAGATGCTGCATGTTGTGTGTGTGTGGGGAGCTGAGATGGCGAGTGGAGCTTTTATACAAGTCACAACTTGTAATGGTTAATGGAGGGGGGTGGGTTATTGGGTGTAGTGTCAATAAACAGCAGCGTATTGCATTGACTGCATGCCAACTGCGTGTGTGAAAGAGAGAGATTGGGAGAGGGGATGGGTTGGTGAGGGAGGGAGGGGGCTATGCTTAGGCAAAGTCTTGACATCATTTGTTGCTATTTGCATTGCACGAATTGCTTGATAGTAACACCCTCCTCCACACCCCTCCCCACACCACACTCCCCAAACTCCCCGCCCTCCCCCGCACACTGACAACTGCATCAGATAAACTCAACATTGTAGAGAGTTTCCCAACGCTGAACGACCGTGTGCCGCTCTTTTGTTTGACAATCGATTGTGTATCGAAAATGATAAACAAAAAACAAAGAAAACAAAATTTAAAATAATAATAATAATAATGAAAACATCTGGCAAAGGGGGGCTCGACGAAAGTTCAAGATCAGCGGCAAATGGTGTCAGCCAGTTTCGAACTACATAATCGGAAATATATTTGGATACATGATTTTGTAAAGACAACTATTTAATAATGAATTAATTATATAAATTTAAAAAATATTAAATTATATCCATGGAGATTACTCTCAATTAATTTTCGAAAATTTCGTTGCTTGCCAAATTCTCTATATAAGTCCACATATGTTATGTAGATCTGCATGAACTTTAAAAGTCACATTTGAAATACCGACATTTTTTTTGAAAAAAGACATTTCGCATGCAAATTTTGACATTCAACAGATAAAAATAAAAAAACGTTAAATCGTGTTTCAATGGCTTGCAAAATCACCTGCATAAATATTATAATTCTAAAATGTTAGCATATGTGTATGTTACTAATAAATTTTGAGTTTACAAATTTCATGCATAGTTGTTGTTATAAAAATATCTATAGAAAATATTGTTTACTTTCACTTGAATTCAACTGAAATTGTAAATCATTTTTAAAATTACTTTCAATAAATTTGAAAAAAATAAAGAAAATATATTAGACTAATTAAAATCAAATTAATATATATAATAATGTGAAAAAATGTATAATTTTATTTGCATTTGGTGACACTGTGCAGCTGTCATCAAAAAATACTGGGAATAAATTCCTTTGCTGCTGCCCTCTTGACATATGCCTTGATAGTAAGTTGGCTGCATGCCAATATGAAGCACAAAATACTGGTAATAATAGTGGGAAATTGGCTCAACTTGAATTCAAACAAATCGAAACTCATTCGATTGGCATTGAGATGAGAATTGAGTTGAATATGGAATATCAAGTGAAGTCCTAGTGCGAATGAATCTCATTGAGTTTTTTTTTGACTGTAAATCAACTTTGAGTGAAATCGACGAAAATAATGGTAAATACTGGGAAATTGGAGCAAATTGCTCAACTTTTGTTTATGATTTGCGAAATGCCGGCACATTTTGTTGGCCAACTGCCAACCTCCCTGACCCCCCAAAGGACAACGAATGCGGCAAATTGGTTCCAGGGATTGAAGAGAGCGGAGGAGGAGGCATGTGTTGATTTGCTGTCAACTGGAGATGAGATAGTTGCAACAGGAGGGAGAAACTAACGGAACCCCCCCCTACTCCATCAAGGCACTATAACTCTAAGAGGGAAGACTAAAATCGGACAGAATTAAACTATGTATATATAAATACGTATATCTATAGTAGATAATGCTAAGAAATTCTGAAAAAGATATTATGAAATTATAGAAAAAAAATATTAATAAAAAATTATAAAATATTTGGCAACAAATTATTGCAAAATTAATTAGTATTTTATACTTTCCATGCATATATTAAATTAAATTAAATTAAATTGGAAGAAAACACGACTATAAATTTTTAATTTTTATAGTCTTTACTTAATTGTTGTTTTTATTGTAAAAAAACATGCGTATATAATTAAAAGTCGTTTGTTTACAGTTTATCAAAAAAAAATGTGTATACACATATCAATATTATATCATCATATATACATATATATATATATATATATATATATATATATATATATATCATATATAGACAGATATATAGCAAATATAGTATATGCTACAAATCTGATCGCAATATCTTTCACGTTTACTGTGCTCTTCATTTTATAATATTTATATTTCACTTTTATTCTGTTTTTTTTTTTTAATTAATGTTTTTTTTTTTATGGTTCTTAAAATTCTAGAAGTTGGCTGCACTTTCATTTATATTTTTATGGGTTTCTTCTGCTTGGCTTTTGGTGACTTTTCTCTCGTTTTTCTCTCTCACTTTCATTTCTCAGACGAAAATATATATGTATGTATGTATATGGATACTTAAATAATATCTCAATTATATATTTTATATTTTAGGTATTAATTTTTTGTTTTTTTTTTTTATTTATTTTTAATTTTTATGTTTATGTCTCATTTAATTGTAATTAAATTGTATTTGTGTAAAAAGCTAATCGCGTTTCAAGAAGTCAACGGGAGCTGTGAAATATCAAGAAAATGTTGTTTGCTTTCGACAGAGGCGTGGCGGGGGGGGCAATAAGCAGAAAGGGGGTTTTGGGGAAGGGCAAGGAATTTTTGAGCATTTCGTGTGTGTGTGTGTGTGTGTGTGTGTGGGTGGCAGTAGAAGAGTAGAAGAGGCGTGGCAATGGCAAAGCGCCGCTGCTCGTCGCTTATGATGCGTATCGCAACCGTTGGTCAACCGTTGCGTAGCTGTTGAGCTGTTGGCTTAGAGTATGGTGCCAGGTTTCCTCAGCGGCAAACGGCGACGCTGACCGAGCAGACCCAGACCACGTGCCTGCTGTTTGGTGGTGGCCTCGGCAGCCTCGGTTGTCTCCTGATCCTTGGCCGCGGACTCCTCCTCGGAGTTGCTGGAGGCACCCTCCTCCTTGCCGGTGTTCGCCTGCTCACCGGATGTGTCCGCATGCTGCTGCTCCTCCTCAGCGGGTGCCTCTGCTCGAACCGAAGTCCAAAGGATATGGGCATGAGTATGGGCATTGGAAAATAGGGAGGATCAGGGACACATACCTGTGGTGGAGGTGGCTGCTGCGCCGCCTAGATGGAGTCGTCGCTTGGCCAGCAGTGGGTTGATCTTGCGTGGCGCAGTGGCGCCAGCAGCCGCTGGAGCTGCGGCTGCGGCTGCGGTTGCGGTTGCGGTTGGTGCCGCTTTCGGCTTGGCCGCATCAGTCTTGTGGAGCGCGTTGAGACGCGGACGGTTCTTGAGGCGATTGAAGCCGGACACTGGCGCAGCCACATGGTCGCCACCCTCCTCAGTCTTCTCGCCGCCATTGTCGGCGGACGCTTCCGCCGCCTCGCCACCCTTGACATCATTGTGATGGCTGCTGTCCGCCGCCGAATCCTCCTCGGCCTTGCCAGCTGGCGCCTCAGTGGTGGCACCGGCGCGTCCCAACTTGCCACGCGGCAGGAGGCGATTGCCGCCGGCGCGATTCAAGTGGAAGCGCGAAGGACGCACTGCCTCTGCGGCTGCTGGTGCGGCAGCTGGTGCTGCCTTGGCCTCATCGTTGCTGCCTTCATCGCCGGCAGAAGAACCATCACCAGCTGGTGCCTTGGTGGTGGTGAGGCGGCTGCGTCCGCGCAGATTCAGGCCGGGGCGACTGCGCAGCGTGCTGCGTGCTGTGGTGCTGCTGGGCGTGGCATCGCCGGAGCTGCCGCTGTCAGCGCTCTCATCATCCGCTGCCGAGGATTTCTCTGTGGTGGTGGTGCTGGTGCCGCGCAGACTGAAGCGATTGCGAGCTGAGGGGGTAAAGCAAGAGCAAGAGGTTGGTGATAGAGGACGTAAGTGAGAGAGAAAGGGAGTTTAGTGAGACAGAGATTAGCAGGAGACAGTTTAATGAGAGAGAGGTTAGCAGGAGAGAGAGGTTAGTGAGACAGAGGTTAGCAGAAGAGAGAGGTTAGTGAGACAGAGGTTAGCAGAAGAGAGAGGTTAGTGAGACCGAGGTTAGCAGGAGAGAGGTTAGTGAGACAGAGGTTAGTGAGAAAGAGATTTGTGAGAGAGAGGTTAGTGAGAGGGAGGTTAGTGAGAGAGAGGTTAGGGAGAAAAAGGTTAGGGAGAAAAAGGTTAGGGAGAAAAAGGTTAGGGAGAAAAAGGTTAGCAGGAAAGATAAGTTAGGGAGACAGAGGTTTGTGAGACAGAGATTAGAGGATGGAAATAGTTTCACTTACGTCTGCCGCGCGCAAAGCCGGAGCTAACGGGTTTCACCTCCTTGGCTGCGACAGTCTCCTCTTCAACAGCAGGTTCAGCGGCTGCCTCCGGGCTGGCGGTGGTGCGTGCGCCAGGACGTGTGCGACCGCCGATCGAGGGACGCGAGAAGCGATCTGTATATGTAGGTTGTGGAAACACTTAATAGGGAAGGAGATACTAGGTGGAGGGTGGGGTTAACCTACTTCTGCCAGTCTTGGTGGGTTCGGTGGGCGTGGGCTCTGTGGTTGTGGTGGTGGTGCTGACGGCGCCGCCCTCGCGCAACTTGAAGCGGTTGCGACCCGCCAGACCGTTGAGACCGCTGCGACGACCGCTGAATAGCGAAGGAGCCGCTGTGGTTGTCGTCGTCGTTGTGGTGGTGGTGGTGGGTGCCTCTGTCGTGGTGGTGGTGGTCGTTGTGGTGGTGGTGGTGCTTGTGGTTGAGCTGGGTTCCTCGAGCAGTGCGGTGGTCAGACCTTCGGCATCCGCATCGGTGCTGGCGGTGTCCGGACCCAGGGTGGTGCTATCATCGTCTCCCGCCATCACTGTGGTCTCCTCCATGTTGAGATGCTCGTTGGTCAGTATGGCATACAGATCGAGGGCTGCCTTCTCCATTGAGGGTGTCGTCTGTTCCGCTTCCTCTTCGAGCTTGGCTGTGATCTCCTGTTCCTGCTCCTCTTTGCGTTGCTTGGCGGCAGCAGCGGCAGCAGCAGCAGCAGCAGCAGCTGCTTCCTCCTGTTCAACGGCAATGACCGGCTTCAGTTCCTTACCCTTCTGCTGTTTCTCATCGGTGTTGAAGGTCTCGCTGTCCACTAGCTCTAGACTGGGACGTTTTACACTAATCTTCTTGCGCTCGGCGGCGGTTTCCAGCGAGTCCAGTGCCGGCGTTGGTGCCACCTCGATATTCTTGCCGCGACTGGGGAAACGCGTATTGTGGGGCAGACGCTCGGACTCGATGTTCTCCTCGGTGATGTCGGCACTGGCGGCACGACCCTTCGCCTTGCCGCTCTGCAGACTGTTCTCGCTGGGCGTGGCCGGTGTGCTGCGATCAATGTTGGAGTAGCGCGTCTTGCCGCGGGTATCAGGCGCCTCCACGGCGGCGGGCGTGGCAATGGCAGCCTTCGCTTTGCTGTCACCGCCAGCCGCATCATCCTCGTCCATGTCGTAGTAGTAGACGTACTCGTACTCGTAGTCCTGGCCGTTGGGTCCCTTCTTAATCTCGATGCGGGACTTCTTGTTATTCTCACTGCCGGCGCCGTCCAGAGCGTAGTTCCTGTTGACGAAGTCGTCCATCAGCATGACGTCATCGTCGTCATTGGCCAACTGATCGATTTTCTTGGATGCCTCACTACTTGGCTGGCTGGTGGTGGTCAGGAGCTGAGCTGGAGGTTGTTCGGTGGCGGCGGCGGCAGCGGCAGCCTCTTCAATCTCTCGTTGAACCTCGGCCAGCTCTTCTTTCTCGATGGCACGTTTCGCTTCGATGCTCTTCATTACGTCCTCGTTGATGAGGGCACTGAGCACGGGATTCAGCTCGGGTCGCTCCTTGGTGGCCAACAGATTCATCGAGTAATCGACGGCATCCGCCGATCGGATGCTGATCTTGTGTGCCGTTTGGAAACCCTCGTCGTGTGCCGAACTCGCTCCGGGCACCTTATGCGATGTCTCGAAGGGTTCGCTACCGATCTGTGGATCAGACAATTGCTGCTGCTGCTGTGTTCCAGCCTCCAGCTCCTCGCTGGCCACCAGCATGGCTAGACAGCCCAGAAGGCAACTGAAAATGGGAGCAGAGAAAGGTTAGGGTTGGGGTTAAAGAGTAACTAAATGTTAAAGGTTATAAATTTTAAAGGTTCTTCAGGCACAAGTTATAGGTTATAGGCTCTAAAGTTTAATGGGTTCAATGGATAACATTTCTAAAGGTTACAGAGCTGATCAGTGATCAAAAACGCGAATGGCAACTGCGGTTGTTTGCAAAACCTTGTGGTCTATGGATCATCTATGGGAGAGTGATAAACCCCTCGATATTCTGACTCTGAAGCTATGGAATAAAGTTGAAAATTATATTTCTTATTCGACTTAAATATGCAATCATCAAAGTGAAATAAAAAACTTCTCTGCATATCTCAGTATAATAAATTATAATCCAAGATTCCACAAAAAAATTGTTGCAACATTTTACCAAAGATTGCCTAATTTATGTGCTAATCATGACCCAGTGCCGCATTGAGACATCAGAGTAATAAATATATACAACATAAAAAACGCATTCGAATTGATTATAAAATTAAAGCTCATTTGTGCAGACAACACCTAACAGAGATAAGAAGAAGCACACGATATATATTTATATATATATATACATTTGTATGTATATGTATATTCCAACTCTCGTTTGAATTGATTGATTTGGTATTAAGCGGGATCGTCAAGATCATCGCGTGATCAACTTAATGATCAATCATGTCTAGCCACGGTTAGTTAAGGGGAGCGCAGACAAAAGCATGAAAAACCTTTCACAATTTCATTAGCAATGCTTGCTATACAGATGGATGGACTCGGAATCGAATTCGATAACACTGAATTGGATTGGATGGGACCCACTGGGATTGGATAGGATTGTATTGGATTGGATTGGATGGTTGATGATTGCGCATGCAATTGCTGCAATAGTTTGTTGGGCTTTGCGAATCCGCATTGCGATGCACTGATCGAGATCGAGATCGAGTTTGAGTTGAACAAATGGACGGAGGGATAGACAGACAGACAGACGGACGATGCTCAAGGCAAACCGCAAATGTTGGAAAATACATGCATGCGGGTCAGTTATTGAGACAACCTCTCACTGTGCAAGCACGGGAAACCCGAGACAGGAATATTATTATATGCACATATGTATATATATATATGCATATATATATATATATAAATTTATATGTAGTACATGTATATGCATGATATTGTTGAACCGGTTTGAACAAAAGGTGTTAACCCATTTCGATTACAATTTCGATTTCATTTGGCCATTTCAACAGACCTCAAACCTCTCAGGCCCAGCCAGACAAGCAGACGTAGCGAATCGTAACGAGACGAGACGAGACGAGACGAGACGAGGCGAGCCGAGCAGAAACGAGGCAAGTGCTCGGCTTTAGTCGCAACTGTTGTGAAGCCGGCAAACTACACCAAAAAAAAAAAAAAAAAATGAGAGCTCGAGAGAAACGCAGGTCATAGCGATGCTGCACTCTCTCTCTCTCTCTCTATCACTCTATGTGTCGTTGTCTCTCTCTCTCTCTCTCTCTCTCTCTCTCTCTCTTTGCGCTCTTGACGATAACTTTTAACATTTTGAGTTATGTGCAGTTGGCGTCAGTTGCAAGACATTCCCCCTATATCTCTATCTCTTCCTCTCCTTGCTCAATGTCTCTCTGTCTCTCTCTCTCTCTCTCTCTCTGTCTGCCTCTATCTCTATCTCGAACAAGTTTGAAGCAAAAAGCTCGTTGTAAAGGTAGACAACTTCAAGTTGTTTTAATTGCAACAGCAACAACCGTTGCTTTGCTCTTAGCCCAAAACTCAACTCGCTAACAATGGTTATAAGAAAAGTTATAATTATGTCTACACGAAGCGCCCAAAATTGCACATTCTATGGGTTGTGCCAAATACTCTACGCAATGTGAACAGATACCGGGTATGATAAATAACAAAAAAAAATTATATATATTTATAAAAAATAATAATAATAATTATAGTAAATTTAATAATCATTATAATGAAACTAATAAGTAAATAATATTTAATATGATAACAGTGTTTTACATATAACCGGCATATCTGTTTATCAACATAGTACGAGGTAACTATGGCCACTCTATGCGCCTTTGGCCACGTTATGCTTGAGGTGACTAGCAACGAATAATAATAGGCAGAAGAAGCGGTAGTTGAATGAGAGGTAGAGAATGCGAAGAAGGGAGTCGAAGAAGAATGACTTGAAGCAGCAGCAACAAAAGTAACAACTACCAGTTTCAGTTTCTCTCTGTGCAATATCAACTATGCGCACAGTGGGCCGACGCATGCCCAAAAGAAGTGAAAATGGAGTGATGCCAAATGCATTGCAATGCAGCCCACAGCGTTGGCGAATGAGTCTCATGTTTCTTGGCTGATGAGTAACATTTGATGGATGACAATGTTGTGAGAGACACGCCTGCAAAAAGCGGCAGAGTGGGCGGACAGTTGAGAGACAAAGAGTGGGAGAATGATGTCTATGAGAAACATAACGAGGCGCAAGAAGGTGTAGCTTAAACTGAAGACATTTTATAGCTTTAATATTGAAAAACACTAACTATATATTTTGATACCCTGTACTCTATGAAAAAGAGTCAAAATGGCTAGAATAATCTAACAAGTATGTATTTTTCTTAAAAAAAATAAATAAGTTCTATGATGGACTTTAAGAAACTAATACAAATATTTAAAATAAATACAAGTCAAAGCAGACGAAAGAAATTTTTACTTGAATTCGAACTTTTAAAATACACAAATATTTGAAAAATACAAATTGACCGAATTTGTAGCTAGTAAATTTGATATGTATGATATGTATATAATACAACTAACAAATATAGAATGATAAAAAATAAGTCAATTTCATTATAAGAAAATTTAAAAAAAAATGTATGCTCTGCAAGCTAAAGGTTTTCTTTATAGTAGAATATGAAAAACTAACAAAAGATATTTAAATTAATAAAAAAAACTTCACCAATAGATGAAAGTAGTTACTATAGAACACGCCTCAAAACTCAACACAAATATCTCACTTTTGCTGCTCATTGTCAAGTCAATTGTTATTAACATAGAAGAGAATTTCAACAATTACGCCTGCCAGATATCAATCAACTTTTACTTCCTTCATGATTACAATCTATTTGGTGTTTGGTTCAAGGTGTGTCTGTGCCTACTGATCATTGTACATATGTATGTGAAATGGCAAACGACATTTTCAATGCACTCTGCACCACTGTGCAGCCAACACAATGTCAGAGAGCACAACAAGCGCTTAGCTAACAAGTGTTGTGAATGTGAATGTGAATGACTGATTAACTGCAAAACAGTTGGCCCTGTATGCGTGTGTGTGCATGTGTGTGTGTGTGTGGATGTGGGTGTGTGCAAAGTAACGGGGCATTTACAGGCATGGATTACGATTACGATTACGGAGTACGATTACGAGTACGGAGTACGGAGTACAAGAGATGCCGTGTAATGTTAGAGGTGTTTGCGGCGAATGTTGAATGTTGAATGTGAATTTGATTCAATGAATCATTGACTGACTGAGTGAATGACTGTGTGACTATGTGAGAGTGTGTGTGTGTGTGTGTGTGTGTGCATATGAATAGCCCTACCATTGTCTTTGTCTATATCTTTTTTTATCTGTTTTTTTTTTCCTCTTTGGTCTCTTTGCTGATCACAGTTGGAAAGGCCGCTTGGCAACTAAGCAAATGTCTTCTTTGCCTGCAGCTCCAATGCAACAATATGTGTCTGTGTGTGTGTGTGTGTGTGTGTGTGTGTGTGTGCGTGTTGTGTTGGGGTGTGGCATGTGCCATGCAATTTGTATATTCATTTGGCAATTCATTTTTTTTCTTCTATTTTTTTTTTTTTTTTTTTTTTTTTTCTGTGTTTTTCTTTTGCTGGCGTCCGTCGCGCATGCGTCTTGACGCCTTTTCTACGCTTTTTCATCTTCATCAGTATACTCTTTTTTTTTCTTCTATTTTGGCCATTAGACTTGGCTTAGGTGTGTGTGTGCGAGTGTGTGTGTGTGTGTGATGTATGCTTATAGACGCCGCTGGAGGCCATTGACGTCGACGTCGACGTCGACGTCATCGTCGCGAGGCAGTGAAGCAGCAACGCCAAACGCGGCAACAATGTTTGCCTCAAAATGTAAAATACGTTTTTTTTTTTTTGTATTTTCACATTTGTTTTTTTTTTTTATATAATTTTTTCATCTTTAAATAAATTTTTTCATAATTTTAGTTTTTGCCTTGTTTATTGCAAAGGTTTGTTGACTTGCTGTATTTTCTAACCTTTGAGCGCAGTTGTGGAGTGAAAACACTTGCAGAGTCTGCCACTGATTGACTGCTTGACTGATTGACCAACTCTGATTGAGCGTCGTCGTTGGCAACGTTCGCTGTCAATCAGCGACAGTCGCTTCACAACTTTTGGCTTTTTAATAGCCAAAACACGCCGACAGGCAAGGCCAACTCCACGCAAGATAACTGCATGCCAGTTGCATGAGCAACGGCCACGCCCATATGCCCCAGCCCCAGCCCCAGCCCCAGCCCCAGCCCCAGCCCCAGCCCCAGCCCCAGCCCCAGCCCCAGCCCCTTAATGTTACAGCCCCGCACACCGCACACCGCCCACCACTGTCAATGTCATAAGCAGAAAGTTTAAGCGAAAACTGGAAAAGGACATAAAATGCAGCTAGTTGAAAAAAAAAGTTAAAAAAGAAAAAATAAGAGAGATGCAAGGAACCGAGATGAGAGCAGGAGGGAGAGCAATAGGGAGAGGGAAAGTTACCTCCCCCTAATTAGTATCCTAGCTCGAACAATTCTCCATATCCCATTGTCAAGTCGAGTGAAGACCCAAAGAGTTGAAGGACAAAATATCCAACAACTAAAGTAGAACAAGTTGGCATACGTTGCGTATACGCAAAGTGGTGAATATAGTTTTCAACATTTCTTCTATAAACTTCAATTTCTTTGAATACAAAATATTGAGAAACGCAATTTTATTTTGCATAAATTCAGTTTAAATACAAATATGCAATTGGAATGTTGAAATGTGGAAAAACATCGCCAAATCAAGCAAAGTGAATTTCTTAGAGTATTTTTTTTAAATTAGCATAGCAAAAGTGCTAAATATTGTGAAACAAAAATGAAAATAAATTAAAAAAATAAATTAAAATAAAAAAAAAATGCAAAATAAATTATTTTTCTTAGCCGATTGCAGCTCAAAACCGAGAAAAATCTATTTAAGTAAATTAAATTTACTTAACGTTAATCAAAGAATTCATGCAATTTTTAAACTATTTGCAGCCTTAAACATTATTTAGTTCAACTATTAAAAATTTAAGTTATTTTCAATTTATTTTACATTTTTTTTTTTTTTTAATTCATTTTTTTTCCTCTGTTGATATTGAATGCTCTCTTTCTAGAGTTCAACTATTGCTCTACTTATAGTTTATCTTAAATGAACTTGAATTTATTTTTTTCATTGAACAAATGCAAATTCGTTTAAAATGAATTTTATTTTAAACATATACATATATAAATTTTTAAGTTTTCATATTTTTTGTTTGTTGTGTTTTTGAGTTTATTTCTCAAGGATTTCTGCTGCGTTTGTCTCGTAAATCTTTTCTTGCATTACAAATTGCAAGTTGTTAAACATTTGCTTCTAATTTATTGTTAGCATTGTGCATGCTTTAACAGTTTTATTTAACAAGAAACTAACAACAACAATAAAAACAACAACAGCATGAACTAAAATACAACTTATTGCAAGCAATTTTCAACAGTTTCACTTAAATTTAATTTCGAGTTTGGGGGTCATTTTGCAGCTACACAAATTTTAAACTGAAACTTGTGGCCAAATTTTGACTTTGAAAGGGCAAAACAAAAGTTATGGAGATCTATTAGATATGGTTGATATAGTTATCCGATTTCTTGGCAATGAATTTCGATCTGCTTCTATAATATATATATATATATTTTTTAATATATTTAAGTTGTTATCCCAACTATAAGAAATTATTATATTATTTTATGTTTATTTATAGAATTTCTTTAAGTGTAGAGGTTTTTAGCAGCATTCGAGTATCCATATTCATCTTCTCTCTCTCTCTTTCTCCCTCTCTCTCTCTTTCTCTCTCTGTCTCTCTCTCTCTCTCTGTCTGTCTCTCTTTCACTCTCTATTTCATATTCTCTCAATATCTCTGTCTCCCCTGTGCACCTCTAGACCCTTTTACCCTTTTTATTCAAAAAAAAAAAAAAAAAAAAAAAATTTGAATATTATGTCGAGGGGAATATTATTTTAGTATTTTTCTTACATATTTGATATTTTTATTTAAATACTTACATTTTGAGCAGCATTTTTGCTAATTTGTGTTGTTGTTTTTGTTGCTGAATTTTTTAATTTATTTTATTATATTTCTTTTTTAATTTCTGTGGCTCCAAAAGCTGCTCCTATTGTTGTTGTTTCAGTTTGTTGCGTTTTCAAATTTCACACTTTGAAATGTCAAATTTTCAACTAATAATATAAAACGATAAAAAAAATGTGTAAAAAAATTGAATTGAATAAAAATGCTGAAATTGTTTAACAATTTGCAGACATTTTTATTTATCTAACATATTTGTATATATATATAGATTTTTTGTTGGTGAAATTCGCTGTCTGCAATTTGTTTATTACAGTTGTTGCAGTTGTTTGTTGATACTGTTATTCACATTGTTGCACTTTCACTTTTAATTATTTTTTTTTTTTTTGTTAACAATTTATCACTTGATAGCAAAGAAAAAAAAAATAAATAAATTAAATTATACAAGAAGAATCAAAGAAAATTCAACGTAGGCAAAAAAAATATTTCAATTACTAAAAAAAAATATATATATTTTTAAATTATTTTATTTGGCGTTTACAATATTATTTAATGCACATTTTCAGGCATTTCTTATCGCAAATATGTATTTTTTTTTAAATATTTATTGTAATTTTGAATATTTTCGGGATTCTCAATTGAAATTGTTGTGGAGGTTTTTCGAGTTTTTTGTTTGTTTTTTGTTGCTGCGCGCGCGAGTTGCATACAATGAAGTTGCGGCACTTGTTGCGGCTGCCTTATATACTTATGCCCAAAACACACACACACACACACACACACATCCATACAAGCAGACATACAGTTACAGCTACACACACACATACACATACACATACAGCTATTTTGCATTTGAATTTCTTTTGATGTGATTTTATACCATGGAATTGCCGTCGCCTTTGTCGGTTTATTGTATTTTTTCTACTCTTTTTATATATACATATGTATATATAGTTGTTTTATATATATTATAAATGTTTTATATTATTTATATATATTTTACTGTATATTGGTTTTGTAATTTATTGTTGATCTTGGCGCAGCATTCGGAGCAATCACTTTCGATTTCGCTGCCAGCTGAACGTGAAATGGCAAAATGTTGGAAGCCACCAAACATCGAAACACCGTCTTGGCCCGTTTGCTGCCGCTGCCGCTGCCGCTGTCGCTGCCGCTGCCGCTGCCGCTGCTGACGTTGGCGTTGGCAGCGACTGCGCGTCGTTGTTGAGCTTTTTTCGTTTTTTTTTTTTTTTTTTTGGGCAGCAGCTTTGGGCCATGTTGGTTATGGCCATGTTAACACTAAATCATTCACACCTGTTGCCGCTGCTCTTGTTGCAGTTGCAGTTGCAATTGTTGTTGCAAGTTTTGCTGCTGTTGTTGTTATAGTTTCTTTTCAATGGCGTCTAGGAAGCCACTCAGACTTCATCCCGAATAAAGCCAACTTCAGTTTAGCTGCGTTCGACATTCACTTGCAGCCGCAGTCGCAGTCGCAGCCGCAGCTTCAACTCTGATCTCTGGCAGTTCTCCCTCCACCTTACCCCCCCCTCTCTCTCTATCTCTCTTTCTCTATCTTTTGCTCTCCCTCTCCCTCATCAATGTCTGTTTATCTCTTTTGTGGGTTTGCTCTTTCTTTGGCATGTATTTCATAAGCAGAAACTGGTTGCCGCTGCTGCTGCTGCTGCCACTGTTATTGTTGTTGTTGTTGTTGTTGGTGCTGGCCTCAAGGCCGTTTGTCGTCATTATCGGCGATTAACATCATGATGATGTTCATCATTGGCATCGTTGATTAACCGCATTACACATGCGACGCGTTGGCCATGCGCTCGCTTGCAATTAGCTTCAACTTTAGCTTCAGCTGCCGATTGCCGATCGTTGATCGTCGATTGCCGATCGCCGCCGTTTGCCATTCGTGTCGGATACGAACATACACGAAGCTGAATCCGGGCAGCAATCAACGCACACAGACACGCACACACACACATACATATGCACGCACATACGCAGATCATCGCAGATGTAAATTATGCCAAAAAGCGAGAGAGAGCGAGAGAGAGAGAGAGAGTGAAAAAAATACCGATTCAACGTGCATCTTCTCCACTCCCTTCCATATCTCCACAAACTTACTCTCCTTCGCTCCCTCTCACTCTCTCTCTGTCTCTGTCTCTACAACCTGCTCAAGTTGAACATTCGCGTAATCTCAATAGTTGTCGCTGCTGCTGTTGTTGTAAATATTATTATTCAATCTTTTGGCTTATTGATTAACCGTTTGTTCATTTGCCTATTTATGCAATTTTTATCGGTATTTTTCTCTTACATTTTTGCTTTTTTTTCTTTTTCGTGGGATTTTTAATTTATTTTTCTTCTGCTTCTTCATCTTCAACGTCTTCTTTAATATTTTCGTGGCACACTTTATTTTTGGCAATTTGTTTGCCAACTTTGTGAATTATTTGAACTAGAGTTACTTTTGACTCCCTCTCCCTGTCTCCCTCTCTCTCTCTCTCTCTCTCTTTCATGATTTCTCCCTCTCTTTCTTCACATTTGCTCTACTTATTAGTTCACTTTCGAAGTCATTGATTAAACATTAAAAAGTATGAATATAAATAGTTATATATTAGATCATATAATATTAGTTTTAATTTTGTATATATTATGAGGCTTTAAAAATATTATAAATATGTTTTATGGAAATTTTATATCATATATATTCTTACATATTTATATTTATATGCATAAATATATTGAATTTAACAGTAAAGAACTAGTTCATATTTAGTTCAAATGTTTTCAAGTGAATTTTATGAAGTAGTTTAAGTATTTTCTTTTGGTTTTTTTTTCTTTTTAACTTCAGGTAATAAAAATATTAGGTCTGCAAAAATTAAGGAAATGTATAAAAATTATCATAAAATTTTGTAACTAGTTCCGAAAAACAGTATCAAGAAATGAGTTAGTTCAAATTGCACACGAAACAAGAGGAACGTAGATAAATAGAGAAAGAGAGACAGAGGGAGAGATTTACAAGTGAGAGAGAGAGAGAGAGAGGGAAAGAGAGGTAGAGAGTATAATAAATAGAGACCCAGAAAGAGTGATAAACCTCTTTTCACTATATTTGCTCTACTCCGCCTTTTTGCCCCCACGTTGTAACTCCTCCTTCCTCTCCCTTCCACTCTTATTGGTTTCGCCTTCGAAGCGGTTGATCAATCGATTTTCAAATTAGCATTGATCGCTATAATGGCACTAACCAAATTTATATAAAAAAAAAAGTATATATATTTTTTTTTTTAAATATTTTATGAAATGCGGTTTTATTGATATTTGTGTATGACAAATGTTGGTGCAATGCTGTTGACTTGGTTAATGGAGGCGAATTGACTTGAGATTGCATTGAGTTTTGGGCCACCGAACCGGGAAACATTCAATCCTGTTCCCAACTTCCACAACGATGCCAACAATGTTGGTCATGTAATTTAGTTAATTGTTCCCCCCAACTGCTGTTGCTTCTTGATCATCATCATCTTCTACTCTTGGCCTTGGGGTTTCAGTTTCAACTCAACTGTTCGTCATCGTCATCAACATCAACATCTACTACATCAACAGCCTTTTTTTGCCTGCAGCCAGAACAGCAACAGATCACAGATACATATGTATATATAAAGTCAGTTGAAAATGAGTCAAGTTATGTCGAGGTCACGTTGATCAAGTTACCAGAGAGACCCCAAACGAGCCTCGTTAACAACGCCACAGACTTCGCTCATAAAAAAGTCAAGAAACACAATAAGACAAGAGGGAAGAAATCGTTGCGAAGGATACATGTGGGAATAAAGAAGTTGATGCCCAGAAAAACCTCAAAAGTGCTCATGTTGTTTGCTTTTTTTGTTGTTTCTGGGCAGGGGGCGTGGCGACAATCGAAGGACAACACGGCTCTTAACTTTTTATACTAATACAATCCTTTGCGTCGGGGAATTGGCAATCAGAGACCGCAATAATGATGGACACGCTAAGCCATTACAACTGTCGGTAATTTTAATAGGTCATCAAAAGGAAGAAGTCTAATGAGAATTACCTGACTGAGGGCAGAATTTTCATTATTTTTATTTAAGTCTCGGCCCCAATTTGGTCCATACATATCGCGGCAAATTCTTGTCAGAAACACCTCAAATGAAAAGCAAAATGCTACTTAAGAGTCCTAGAATCGATCTGAGTGAATAGATTGGGGTCAGCAAATTTTTCGAATTTTGATGATTTTGTCAAGGGGTTAGTATGGAAAATGGGTCAAAAAAAGTCGAAAAATTCAAAATAGCGAATTTTACAAAAATTTTAATGCAGATTTAAAGTGATATAAAAACTATTTCTAAAACTTCAAATTTCATCAAAATCGGATGATTTTTGGCCGAGTTATGGCAATTCAAAGTTATGAGGAGGTCCATTATACGAAATTTTCCATTTCGGGACACTTTTGAACACATTTTTGGCGATATCTCTTGAAATACTCATCAGAAACACCTCAAATAAAAAGCGAAATGCTAGTTATGAGTCCTAGAATCGATTTGGGTCCCAAAAATTGGGATAGGAAACTTTTCGATTTTTGATGATTTTGTCAAGGGGTTAGTATGGAAAATGGGTCAAAAAAGTCGAAAAACTGAAAATAGCGAATTTTATAAATATTTTGATGCAGATTTATAATGATTTAAAAACCATTTCCAAAACATAAAATTTCATCAAAATCGGATGATTTTTGGCCGAGTTATGGCAATTCAAAATTATGAGGAGGTTCATTATGCGAAATTTGCCATTTTGGGACTCTTTTTGACAGATTTTCAGTCATATCTCTTGAAATATTCATCAGAAACACCTCAAATAAAAAGCAAAATGCTAGTTTTGAGTCCTAGAATCGATTTGGGTCCCAAAAATTGGGATAGGAAACTTTTCGATTTTTGATGATTTTGTCAAGGGGTTAGTATGGAAAATGGGTCAAAAAAGTCGAAAAACTGAAAATAGCGAATTTTATAAATATTTTGATGCAGATTTATAATGATATAAAAACCATTTCCAAAACATAAAATTTCATCAAAATCGGATGATTTTTGGCCGAGTTATGGCAATTCAAAATTATGAGGAGGTTCATTATGCGAAATTTGCCATTTTGGGACTCTTTTTGACAGATTTTCAGTCATATCTCTTGAAATATTCATCAGAAACACCTCAAATAAAAAGCAAAATGCTAGTTTTGAGTCCTAGAATCGATTTGGGTCCCAAAAATTGGGATAGGAAACTTTTCGATTTTTGATGATTTTGTCAAGGGGTTAGTATGGAAAATGGGTCAAAAAAGTCGAAAAACTGAAAATAGCGAATTTTATAAATATTTTGATGCAGATTTATAATGATATAAAAACCATTTCCAACACATAAAATTTCATCAAAATCGGATGATTTTTGGCCGAGTTATGGCAATTCAAAGTTATAAGGAGGTCCATTCTGCGAAATTTGATATTTTGGGACACTTTTTAACACATTTTTGTACATATCTCTTGAAATATTCATCAGAAACACCTCAAATAAAAAGCAAAATGGTAGTTTTGAGTCCTAGAATCGATTTGGGTCCCAAAAATTGGGATAGGAAACTTTTCGATTTTTGATGAATCAAGGGGTTAGTATGGAAAATGGGTCAAAAAAGTCGAAAAACTGAAAATAGCGAATTTTATAAATATTTTGATGCAGATTTAAACCGATATAAAAACCATTTCCAAAACATCAAATTTTATCAAAATCGGATGATTTTTGGCCGAGTTATGGCAATTCAAAGTTATAAGGAGGTCCATTCTGCGAAATTTGATATTTTGGGACACTTTTTAACACATTTTTGTACATATCTCTTGAAATACTCATCAGAAACACCTCAAATAAAAAGCAAAATGCTAGTTATGAGTCCTAGAATCGATTTGGGTCCCAAAAATTGGGATAGGAAACTTTTCGATTTTTGATGATTTTGTCAAGGGGTTAGTATGGAAAATGGGTCAAAAAGTCGAAAAACTGAAAATAGCGAATTTTATAAATATTTTGATGCAGATTTAAACTGATATAAAAACCATTTCCAAAACTTCAAATTTCATCAAAATCAGATGATTTTTGGCCGAGTTATGGCCATTCAAAGTTATGAGGAGGTCCATTATGCGAAAATTGCCATTTTGGGTCGCTTTTTAACACATTTTTGGCCATATCTCTTGAAATACTCATCAGAAACAACTCAAACAAAAAGCAAAATGCTAGTTATGAGTCCTAGAGTTGATAGGACTGGGGTCAAACAATTTTTAGATTTTTGATGATTTCGTCAAGGGTCTATGCAAAATTGGTTAAAAAATTCAAAAAAATTACATTGCCGAAATTTAAAAATTATTAAAGCCTGGGATCAATGACATAGAAGAAAAATCCAAACTTGCAAAAATCGAAAGAAAAATAGGCAAATTATTGGAATTTGAAACTAGGAAAAATGTAGATTTTTTAATAATTTGTTTGTCAAATATCCGGTCATATTTCGGGTAATACTGATAAAAGAATTACATATGAAAGCCTGAAAGTTTCTTAAAACGCATCTCAAGCGGAGAAACAGGCTTAAGTCCAGTCTTAAGCTAAAAAAACTCGCTAAAAATTCTTACAAAAAAAAAAAAAAAAAAAAAAAATTGGTACTTTTGGCGGTTAATGCCGCTTAATGCTGTTGAAATACACTTAGTGTATATAAAATAAAATGATTTGATCTCACATAAATTTTAAATAAATTCGGTTTCATAATATTTAAGACCTGAAATATTTTTAAAAAATATATACATATATAAATATATATATATTTTTGTTTATTTGGAATTTTATAGTTATTAAGATATTAAGCAAAGTCTTAGGTCATACTGTGGACCGTCTGTGGTTGAGTCAGAGATCCGCTAAAGCTGCTAATGGGCTTAAGCCTTATCAACGGCTTGTTGTTCTTGTGATACGCATCTCTCGGTCTTCAACAGCTTGTCAGCATTTCAAAAGAATTAACTGAGAACCAACGACACAAAAAAAACCCAAAAAATATATAAGCAAAGCAAATGACATTCAAAGCGCTTGATATGCGCGCCTGTCACTGCCATTTTATGATCTCCGACCACAAAATGTAAATAAAATAATAAAAAGCATTTCCAAAAAGGAACTCTTTTTTTTTAATTTGTTGTTGTTGTTGTGGAGTATGAGACAGTTACACACACACACATTTACACACACATGCACAGCATTGTAAAGAAATAAAGTTGTTAAGTAAAAAAAAAGTACAAAATAAAATCGAATACAAAATTAAAATAAAATCCAAAAAAAAAAAAATGAAAAAAAAATTTTTAAATGCAGAAAAAATTAACAACAACTGTTATTCAACGATTTGTTGTGCGAGTGTGTGTGTGTGTGTGTGTGTGTGTGTGTGTGTGTGTGTGTGTGTGTGTTTATGTATAAATAAACAGGAGTGGCCAAGTTGGAATGTTAATGCGCTGCAATCGTTGGTGTTGCCGAGAGGCCACTTCAAAAAAAATAAAGACAAAAACAAACGCACGTAGGCAGCAGCGCGTCGCTGCCAACTACGACGCCAACGTCGCCGACACCGTCCCCATCGCTGCCAGCGTCAACGCCAACGCGTCAAGCAGCAGAGGGCCCCCCTCCCCCTCTACCTCCACCAAAAGTTACGTGAACTTAGCGCAAAAAGACAGTAGGGTTAAAAGTAAAGGGCAGAGGCAAGCGCAAGAGAAAGAGAGAGAGAGAGAGAGAGAGAGAGAGAGAGAGAGAGAGAGAAAGGGAGAGTAAGAGAGAGAGAGAGAGGGAGAGTAAGAGAGAGTGCGAGTGAGAGGCAGCTAGTGCTTAACATGTACATAGCGAAGATGCAATCGCTGCAAAAGAATTGACGTTACTTTACTCTCTCTCTCTCTCTGTCTCTCTCACTCTTTCACTCTCTCTGTTTCTCTCACACTATCTCACTCGCAGTCTCGCTGTCTCACTCGCACTGTATGTCTGTCTCTGTCTGCTAGTGTGGCTTGCAGTCATCGCATGTGCAGAGTCAAAGTAAAATTTATAACTGTCAATTATTATGCAAGAGCTGCGAACGCCGGCAATAAATGAAGGCGCGAGAAGCAAGAGGCGAGAAGCGAGAGACGAGTAGCGAGTAGCGAGTAGAGACTCCTCGCCTCACCTCGTCTCGTCACGCGTGGTATGGCCTCGCCTCAGGCAATCAGGAAATACCCGAATCCATGGCCAGACAGAGATGCATATATGCAATGTACTCACAAACTCTCCCTCTCTCTCTCTCTCTCTCTATCTCTTTCTCTATCTCTGTTTGTATGTTGTCTTTCTCTGAGAGAAGTCCAGTCTGAAGTATTTCCAATTTCTAGACGCTATTCTCACAATCGAAACACGTCTGTAGTTGCCATGCCCAACTCCCTAACAATCTCCATCTCTGTCACTCTCTCTATATCCCACTCCCCACACACACTCTCCTTACCTGCCTCTCTCCCTTTCTCTCTCCCTTTGTCTCTCTCACTCTCTCTGACTTGTGAAACTGCCGCCTTAATGTCTTTTATGGTAATGATTCTTATGCCTCAAGTACTTTGTTGTTTTCTTACTTAACTTGTATACAATTTATAGATACCACGTACTAGGCACACAAACACTCATACACTCACACACACACACACACACACACACACACACACACACACAAACACACACACACATAGATATTATGATCTTAACTTTCGTAAAATATTTTTTTTTTTTTTAATTTTCAGACATTATCTGGACTTTTTTTGTTTATCTTCTCTCAACATACAGAGAGTATTTTTAAGTTGTCTTCAATTTACTTACAACTTAAAGAATATTTACGTAATTTAAAAAAAAATACTAAAAACTAATAAAAAATTTAAAAAAAATACTGCAATAAAATTCACTATTGTTTTTTCTTCCCCATATTTAAGTGAATTTCATTGGAAATTCATACAAAGTATAAGCCCTAAAAATAGCTAAAATTAAATATATAAAAAGAGTATTTTAAAAAAAAAAAATATTAATAAATTAAGCTACTACAGTGAAACATGAATATCGACTATATACCTCCCCCTAGTTTAAATAAAATACTAAACAAATAAAAAATATTACCCTCAAATATATATTTTCAAATCATTTTCGAACCGTTCACCTTTTACAGCGCATCTGCTAGTCTACTATGAAGTACGTTTTTAGAAGTTCATTTTTTTTCGTTTACTTCTTTTTGTAATTTTTTGTAACTTTTTTTTTGGGTTCTTTATTTTTATATTGGCCATTGGTCGATCGTGATTGTCGGGGAGTGTCGGCTTCAGGCCCGTTTTTTTTTTTAGGGTTCAACGCACTTCGCCAGAAGAACCTTTATGCCGAAGGAGAAGAAGAAGAAGAAGCAGCAACTGAGGAAGAAGAAGACGAGGAACTTTGCTCAAGTTATGGCGTGGAAAATAATGACAAAGTCGATCATCATCATGGTCTTGATGGAGACACTGTTGTGGGCTGTTGCCACTAAATGATTCACTTCACAAAATTATAGTTTTTATTTAATATTATTATATATATTTTTTTATATTTTTTCTTATTGAAAACGCAGATTCTCGACAGCGACCTTCACATGCAATAATTTCACGATTTCCGGTCCAGGTGTATGTTATTTCCTAAACCCCCTGAACCGTCATCAGCTCCTCC
This sequence comes from Drosophila quadrilineata, assembly GCA_018150725.1. Taxonomy (NCBI): domain Eukaryota; kingdom Metazoa; phylum Arthropoda; class Insecta; order Diptera; family Drosophilidae; genus Drosophila; species Drosophila quadrilineata. Next base: position 25,119,380 of record JAECWN010000432.1, on the reverse strand, counting down.
TCCCCCCTCTCTCTATTTGTACTCCCCTCACTCCATTGAACAGTAGCTTTGCTGTTTGTATTCACGACATCTTCAATCTTGAAGTTCGAGTAGTGCATAATTAAATTTGTCTTTATTTTTGTTTTCATTTATTTTTTTTATTTTTTTTTTGCAACAATTTATAGAGCAACTCGTGTGAAACACACAGAGAAAAAAAAACGGCACTCGTCATAATATTTTCTTGGTATTTTTTACGGTTGGTTTTTTTTTATTTTTAAATTTATTTTTGGGGCTGCTGTCGAGTTTCGAGTTTGTTTTCAACTGCATACTAAACAGATCAGAAGTTAGAAGGACAAACTAAATTAAACTCTAAATAGCCGAACAGGAAGACGACAGACAGCAGCTAATGAATTTATTTAGTATGTGTTGAAGGAATAAATAAAAAAAAAAATCGAAATTAAAATTATTACCAAAAAAAAAAAAAAAGAAAATCATATGAAAACATTAGAATAAAAAGTGAAAAAATCGTATTTGAAATAGATGAAAATAATTTACATAATTAGGGAAAAGAAAAAAAACCGAATATATATTAAATAAAAATTCGCAAAAAATATCTTTAAAAATAAATGCAAATTTCGGCATATAAATAACTAAATGCAGAGCAAATAATTAAATAAAATATTAATAAATATATTAAAATAGAATTAAATTTAGAGAATTTATATGGGAAATCAGGAGATGCAGTGCAAAGGAAAAAATTAAAATACGAATCGAAAAATCCTTAAAATAAATTACAATTATATATTTAAATAGACAAAATATTTGTCGAACTTTGAAGTCAATTCAACATATGTTTTTTTTTAAAGGTATGTATGTCTATCTCGCTCTTTTAGTATCGCCAACTCCCTCTCACAAAACAAAAACAAAAAGAAAAACTTAAACAGTTCATTAACAGTTTGAAACAATCATTTGTGGCAACCAAAGTGATTCATATATCAAATGTCGAATGACTTCAAGATTTCTATAGGTCAAAAATTTTGCAAAAAAAAGAAAATAAAAATGAAAAAAAATAAAAATTGTTTAACTCTGTCTCTCTGTTTGAGCTGTCTAATAACTGTATGCACAGCTGCCTCAATCATGCCAGCAGTCGATCAATCAATCAAAACAATCACAGTGCCATTGAAATAATTCGAATACATAACTTCATCACGCGCTCTCCCCTCTCTCTCTCTCTCTGTCTGTCTCTCTTTCTATCTGTCTGTCTCTCTCTCTCTCCCTTCTCTCTCTCTCTTTCTGTCTCTCTTTCTGTCTGTCTATCTCTCTCTCTCTATCTACTTCTCTCTCGCTCTTGAACTCTATCTCTCTAAATTAACTATGCACTTTAGTTGGTATTTTAAATGTCTTGCATATCATATTTTATTGATTTTAGTTTTTTTTTTAAATTTTTCTTTTTTTTTTTGCTGAATTTTAGTATTTTTGGCATTTTACGTATTTTTAGCATTTTTAATTTTTTTTATTTTTATTTAAACGCTTTGCAGTTTTTGACCCACTTCCAATTGATGTTTCCTGCTTTAATCTTGGAGACTGTCTCTGTCTCTCTCTCTCTCTCTCTCTCTCTCTCTCTTTCTCTCTCTCTCTGTCTGTCTCTCTCTATCTTTCTCTCTCTGTCTGTCTCTCTCTTTCTCTCTCTCTCTTTCTCTCTGTCTTTTCTCGCTCACTTCTCATTGCCTGTTCATTTTATTGTATTTTACTTTGTATTTGTGCTCTTTCGCGTTGTTTTCATTACAAAATTTGTTCAATTTTTAAAATTGTTTAACTTGAAATTGAGTCACGGCGCCTGACGTCGCAGCGGCAGCGACGCGAGCAGCGCTGCCCGCCAGCAAGTTACATAAAATGGCACAGAGTTGGAGATTGAGTTGTGGGGACCAAAGCATAACCTCAGATAGAGAGACACAGAAAGAGAGAGAGAGAGATAGAGGGAGAGGGAGAGTGGAAAGGAGATAGCTGAGGAAGATAGGCAGTGCAGATAGAGGGGGTGCAAGGGGGGGAGGTGGACTCAAAGAGGGAAGGACGGCGAAAACCTGATGCCAGTCCAATATAAAAATATACAAACATTTGGCATTTGCATACCAGCTGCCCTGCCTTGCCTCTCTCTCTCTCCACTCATCTCTTTCTATCTCTCTCTCTCTCTCTCTCTGTCTCTACTCTCTCTCTGTCTCTCTCTGTCTCTACTCTCTCTCTCTCTGTCTCGATCAGGTGCCGCTGCTGCAGTGACAGACAGTTTAGCTGCGCGAAAAGTGAAGCCAAACCCAAAAAACCATTCCCAACTACTGCTCCAATGCCCGAACCAATAAAAAAAAATTAAAAAAAAAAAAAAAAAATTATAAAAAAAAAAAAAATAAAAAAAAATAGAAATAAATAAAAATTACTTGTAAAAGGTGAACAGCATTTTTGTTGGGTTTTGTTGCAGCAACTGCCATGCAGCTTCATTCACTGATATTTAACACTTTGACATTAAGTCACAGTCTCCGCTAATTATCATCGACCACATCATCATCATCATCATCATGATCATCATCATCATCATTATAAGCAGCTTCATCAATCTTTGGAAATGCCCAAACTTCTTCTTCTTCTGCATGTGCTTCTTCTTGTTCGACTGCCAACACCTTTTGACAATTTTATGAAAATTATTTTATTTTTTAATTCTCTTCATTTTTATATTTTTTTTTTTGAATTTTTTTTAATTTGCATTAACGTCAACTTGGTCTAATTTTTTTTTTTTTGTTATTTTTATGGCCAAAAAAAAACAGCTGAAGAAAAAAAAAAACGTTAAATAAATAAATAAAGATCTCTTAGTGTGTTTGGCCATAGCTGAAGCTCAAGGCCGCTGCCAGACGTCAGTCAGTCACAGATTCCACAAAGTGTTTTCAGCCTTAGAGACAGACGAACAGACGAACAGACGCACAGACGGACAAACAGATAGATGGACAAACTGAGTATGCTAACTAACTAGTTGAACTAGATTGGCGTGGCTTCGTGGCCCGGTTTAAGTTCGAGTCCGACTTCAGATTCAACATTCAACATTCAAAATTGAGTTCACCAAGGCAGCGATCGCGTTGAGATCGTGTCTGCGATTACCCCGCCCTCTTTGTGACCAGCCCATTACAATCCCAAACTATTTGCAGACACCGCAGACCCCAAAAACAACTACATACAACTAACTTGAACTCTTTCTCTCATCCGTGTGACTTTCAATTTCAATTTCAATTTCGAATTCAGTTTCAATTTCAATTGTTGCCCACATTGACACAAGATTCATGGTTCGAGTTGTAATTGACTATGTTCGAGAATCTTTAGCGGGAAATATGTTGATTCTTTAGAAATTGATGGATTAGAGATTATTTAGCGGGAAATATGTCAATTCTTCAACTTGACGGATTACAGAATATTCAACGGGATTTGTGCTGATTCTTCAACTTGACGGATTTGAGAATATTTAGCGGGAAGATGTAGGTCTATTAACTTGACGGTTTATTTAGCGGGAACTATGTTGATTCTTTTGAAATTGATGGATTAGAGATTATTTAGCAGGAAAATATGTTGATTCTTCTGAAACTGATGGATTAGAGATTATTTAGCGGGAAATATATCAATTCTTCAACTTGACGGCTTAGAGATTATTTAGCGGGAAGATGTAGGTCTATTAACTTGACGGTTTAGAGGTTATTTAGAGGGAACTATGTTGATTCTTTTGAAATTTATGGATTAGAGATTATTTAGCGGGAAAATATGTTGATTCTTTTGAAATTGATGGATTAGAGATTATTTAGCGGGAAATATATCAATTCTTCAACTTGACGGATTACAGAATATTTAGCGGGACATATGTAGGTCTATTAACTTAACGGATTAGAGAATATTTAGCGGGAAATATGTTGATTCTTCTGAAACTGATGGATTGCAGAATATTTAGCGGGAAATATGTCGAATATTTAACGGGAAATATGTAGGTCCATTAACTTGACGGATTACATAATATTTAGGGGGAAATATGTCGTTTCTTCAACTTATCGTAGATATGACCCACAAATTTCAATTTGTGATACTTTCTGAACTCCAAAATGCCAGAACTTCGTCAAAAATTAACCGATTTTCAAAATTTTTTAACTCAAATGTTTGTATTGAAGTTTGTGATTGAACAGTATCAAAATCTAATCATCGAAAATTTCGCTACTATAGAAGTTGAATCTCGACCTAAAAATCTTAGTTGGTGGAACTTTCTGAACTTTAAATTGCCATAACTTGCTTAAAAATCTTTCGATTTTCAAAATTGTATGCTTATCAGTTACTATTTATCGCTCAGTGGCAACAACAACAATAATAGTAATATCAACAGCAACAACAACAACAATTCATGTTAGCCCAGTGCAGTGTCTCTGAAGTGTTCGTGATCTACTTGTCAACACCTACACGAAGACGAACACGAACACGATCCACAATAATGCGAGCATTTGTTTTTTTTTCACTTTTTTGTTATCATTTTTGTGTTTGTTTTTTAGTTGGTTTTTTAGCTTCAAATTTATGCCTCCACTCCGCACACAGAGTAGAGAGACTGGAGCTGGTTCCGGTTTCCAATTGGCATTGCCGTTTGTCGCTTTTGGGCCATTTGCCTCTTGGCCATTTGCTTATAGCCGCGTTTATGCATTTGGCATGCGGCTTTGGCTTTTGGCTTTTAGCGGTTTTAGCTGCTTTGGCTTTGCTGTTGGCTTGTTGGCATCCCAGCTGGCCTACAGTCTTAACTAATTATGCTGGGGATGCGCTGACGTAACGGCCAAATTGATAATAAACATAAAAAACAAAAAACGAAACGAAACGAAAATAAAAGAAATGAAAAGAAACCCACAATTTAAACAAAATATACCAAAAAAAATAAATAAAATAAAATAAATTAAAATGATGATGGGGCAGCGGCAAAATTTGTGTTTGTGGTTCGAATTGAAAGGTGAAAAGTATTTATTTTTTATGTTTTTTTTTTATTATTTTTATTTTTTTTAGTTTTTTGTTATATTTTTTTGGCATGTGAGCTGCATAGTATCATCATTTGTTGCCGTTGGCTTTATTACAAGTTGTTATACATAGTTGTTGTTGTTGTTGCTGTTGTTGTTGTTGTTGTTGTTGTTGTTGTTGTTGTTGTTGTTGTTGTTGTTGTCTATGCATGAATGGAAAGTGCACTAAAGATTCGCCATCGATTTGTTGAAATTGTGTGAAGAAAGTTGAAAGCAATTAAACATAACACAGCTCGCAGCTGGAATTCAAAATTTACCAAAAAAAAAAAAAAATATATATATATATATAAAAAATTACCGAAATAAATTAAAACTTCGACATTTGACTATTAATCGCTGGCAATTTGTTGAACAACAAAAATTGCAAGCAAAAATATTTTAATATTTTTTTTTTCTGTTTCACAGTAGAAAATATTGTCAATTTGTGGGCACAAGAAAGTCTATAAAGGAAATAATAATTTTAATAATAAAAATAACACAAAAAAAAAACAAATTTTAGTATTACTTAAAAACATATAAAAAGAAATTGTATATAAAATAATTATATACATAATTCTTAAGCAACATTTGAGCATAAAAAATACATATTTATTAACATTAAAATATAAAACAATTAATTTGGAATATTTAAATGGGAAGAAAATGTGCGAAAATATTTTAAAATATTTTTATAGATATTTTTTAATAAATATAAAATATATAGAAATATATATATATTATATATGCATATACTTATATGTACATATATAAATATTAAATATTATTTAAATATATTAAAAAATATTCAGTTAGATTTGAAAAATCTGCAAAGTTCGAAATGAGAGTAGCTCGAAAATTTATTAATTTAACAAAAATAATATTAATTAAAAAAATTATTAATTTTTATTATAATTTTAATAATTTAAAAAATAATATTAATAAAAAAAATTATTAATTTTTATTATATTTTTTTTATTAATTTGCTTAAAGAGCAACAAACAGTGGGCTGCATATTTGTTTCTGCATAGAGATAAATGGAGAGATGGGGAACATGTTGTGATCTTGTTTGTATTGTTTGTTGTTAGACAGCTAGAGTTGCATGCAACAACAACAACAACAACAACAACAACAACAACAGCAACAATATTTGATGACATAGGCGACTTTCATTATTCGTAGAGTCGCGATTGAACAATCATCATCATCATCGAAATGTGTGTTGTTGTGTGTGTTGTGTGTGTGTGTGTTTTTTTTTTTATTTGTTTTTATTGTTGTTTTTTTGTTTTGTTTGGAAATTGGCAAAAAAGCAAAGAAATTGCCGGCAATAAATACAAGAAAACAAGACAGCAAACAAAACAAAAAACAGATGTTAGGAAAACATGGTGAGAGTATTATGTGTGTGTGTGTGTGTGTGTGTGTGTGTGTGTTGTTTGTTGTGTGTGTAAGTACACTCATGAGTACACTCACCAAATGTAACCAAATGCAGTTAAATGGCAAAGACCGTGAAAACACGACAAGAAAACAACAAACAGCGGACACAACAACGACACTGAGCAAAGAAAACAAACAGAATACCCTGTAATCATTGCACAACTGCGGGTAGCTGCAGCCACCAGTTGCCACAAATTAATCAAAGAAAGAAAAATTTATGAAAAAAAATCACATATATATATAATATCAATTTGAAACTAACACAATCCATTAAGTAAGAAAAGTTTTGATGAGAAGCATGCGCAAGCGGTGATATGTCGCTATCGCTGATTGTCGGCGCTTTGACGTTTGAGGATCATTTGAGAAATGCACGCGGATTTACGAAGATTTCAGCAAATATTTGAATTTCATTTAAACTTATATCAAATTTACATATTGTTTAAGCAGACAGATTGTAAATAAATAATGAAATTTAAAAAAAAAATAAAAATTTAAACTCTTTAAAATTTTTCCCACGTGTTGACTTTACAGGGTATGCAATACTTTTAATGTTATTATTATTTTTTTTTTCATTTTCAATTTTGTTTTTGTTTTTATTATTTGTTGTTGTTAGACTGTAATTTATGTTAAAGATGCCTTTTGCCGCTTCTTTGGCAGGAAGCAAGCAGTTTGTTTAACAAATGCCAATAGCGAATTGCCAATAAATGAAATGTTGTTAACACAAAACTAAAATGTTGCAATGCAAACAACAAAAGCAACACAGTAAAAAAACATAACATTGACATAACATAACATAACATAATGTTATGTTAACATTAACATTAACAGCAACAATAAACAAGCAAAGTGTTAACACTTCACTGAGCGCCCTTCTCACTTTCCAAGCGCTTAAATAATCATATTCAAAAAAATAACAAATAAAAGTAAAAATAAAAAATAAATGTAAAAATATAAATGTTGAAAAAATGTGGAGAGAAATTGCAAACATATAAATGTATTAAACAAAACTCTAAGTGTTTAAAGAATGTGCAGAGAAGTTGGAAAAATTCAAATTAAAAAATTAAAAATTGTATATAAAACATAAATGGGCGCAGTTTCATTAATTAAAAAAAAAATAAAATAAAATTAAAAATAAATAAAATATGCAGTTTTAATAAACCATTTTTTTTTTTTTTTTTTTTTTTTGTTTAAATGTTTCCCCCTCTTTTTGTTTTTATTGCTATTATTTATTTTTATTATTATGCGTGGATTTAATTGACGGCATCTTTTGTTTTGGCGTTTAGTTTATGGCTGTTTAGTTTACATTTTTATATAATTTATATATTTTTTATTATTTCTATTATTTTTATTTATTTTTCGCACACACACACTCACACACACACACACACACACACACTCAAACTCAACGCATTCAGGGCTTGACAATCAGATGTTGGGCCATCATCAGTCGGTTTCACTTCCTAGAGTTGCCACAGCGCCAGAGTTGCCACCCTGCTGCACACACACATACACAATGTATATGTATATGTATGTTGTTATACTTTATAACATACATATGTATGTATGCATATAGTATATATATATATATATATATATATATATATATATATATATGTATATAGAGCGATCTCTTTAAACACGTCCAATTACCTCAACAGACTTTCCGTAAATGTTTCGAATTTCGTTCAACGTAAAAACAAACAACACTGGCAACACACACACACACACACACACACACAAACACACACACACAGCTGCCTATACATAATATATTCCAAAATCCAACAGAAAATGAACAACTTTTTTTTTTTTGAAGTTGCATTTTGAGATTCAGTTTTGTTGTTGTTGCTGTTGCTGTTGTTGTGTGTGTGCGTGTGTGTGTGTGTGTGTGTGTGTGGGTGCAGTGTGCCATGAAATGTGCAGGCTGTGCAACACTGCCACTGCAACACAAGAGCGAGAGAGAGAGAGAGAGAGAGAGAGGTTGCAAGTCTTGGTGACTGGGATTTGGGATTGTTTTGTTTTGTTTTTTATGTTTTTACATATTTTTTTTTTTTTTATTTATATTTTTGGGATTGTAATAAAGTCTGTGACTGTCAAAAGGCGAAATGTTGCGACTTGCTTGGCTGCCTCTGCCTCTTGAATGTTGCCAACTGTTGCACACACACACACACACACACACACACACACACACACACACACATGGACAGACACCGGCCGAGACCAGAATTGTTGATTTTGTAATTGTTGCGGTTATAGGCACAATAAACCAACTGCAAACATACATATATATACACATATATATATATATATATATATATACAACAACTACATAGAGACATCTATTTGTTTTATTTACTATATAAACTGAAGAGTTCAACTTGCCGTTGGGCAACTCACAGCAAAAGATTGTCACGATGATCGTTTCGATCATGAGTCACAGCACTATGCCACAAACTGCAATCCACAATTCATATGAATCACACACACACACACACACACACACACACACACACACACACACACACACACACACACACACACACACACACATACTGTAGTCGGCTGGCAACTTGCTGCCAATTTGCTGTCCTTCAATTAGTTGAACAACCATATATTTTCCATTTCACTTTCGGCATTGATTTTTAGCTCGATTATGGTTTGAAAAAAATCATTCAAAAAATATAAATTAACTAACAAAAACATATACAAAAAATAGAAAATTCTTTTTAATTAACATTTTTGCCAATTTCCGTTATATTATTCAATTCAATTATAAATTGTAAATTAGAACATTACACTGCGCATAGCAAGCAGCTTTTGTTAAGTAGCACGTCAATTGCAGCAGGTTTGTAACTTGACTAAGTTAGACAGTCTTTACACTCAATCGTTTAACTTGTATGCATAGCAAGCAGCTTGTGACTGGCTAACTGCTTATTTTTTTAAATATGCCAAAGTTAAATATGTATTTATACACATTCAAATACAAAAATAATATAATAGACATTTGAATAAATGATGAATAAAGAAAATTAATAAATAATATCGTATAAATAGAATTTCCACTTACTTGAAGTGGCACCTGAAATTAAATAAAAGAAGATATATTAGCTAAAATTACATTATTGTATATCTATTATTTATTAAAGTAAATGGTAATTGATTTCAATTCATCAAAATATTTAACATAACTGAATAAAATTTCAAAATCTGTAAGTTCCCAGCCAGGTTATTCAAAGAGTCAGAAGAACCCGATTCATGTAGGCAACCCAAATTGAATGCTATTCCCACTTAAAGTCCTGTTTTCTCAAGTATTGAAACGACTGCCCGCTTTCGTAGCAGCCAGCTTTTGGGTGTGTTGAGCTGCGAAACGGTTAACAGTCGCTTACTTTGTTCTAAATGTTAAAGTGCTGTGTCCAGGCTAAACCAAGACCGGTACAACTCTTATACTATATAAATAAAACCCGTCATCACTTAGCACAGACAATTACCCCCACAAACTGCACCCAGTGTATGCGGCAACAGTTTCCACAAGTGCCACACGACATGTGTCTTCGCTAAATGAAACATTTTCTACTTTTAGGCGGGGGGCAGAAAATGGAAATTATTGGCATTCATTTGTGTTTATCAAGATAAGATAAATTATTGGTAAAAGGAAAAAAAAATAAAACAACATTTTATGCTGAATGTTGATTTAGTTGTAAATGTGATTTATGATTTCTAGGTAAATATAATGGGCAATAGATTGGGAATAGATTGGGCATGGATTGTATATTCTCAGTGCGGGGCAATTGTGAATGATTTACGGCTAATTGAAAATACTTTTGTTGTTTTTAATTTTTGTAATTGTTGTTGGTGTTGTTGGGAGATGAGATCATGTGGCGCGCTTTGAATGAAATGCGATCGCATGAATGATCTAATAAATACTACAAACTGAAGCAAGTGAATCAAACTGAATTGTGCAATGAATCAACTTGCGAGAGGACAGGGTGGACACTAATAGAGAGAGAGAGGGAGAGATATATAGAGATAGCTATTTAGATAGAGATAATGTTTAGAGGGAGATAGAGAGAGAGAGGGCGGTGGGAGTGCCATTGATTCATGCCTGGAATTTCATCATACCACAGACGCGGTGTCGCCAGTTCCGTTTCAACATGCAACACACACACACACACACACATTCACACACACACACACACACACACACACACACACACACACACACACACACACACACACACACACACACACACACACATTCACACTCACATCTGTTTAGTCTAATTAATTAACAACAATAATACAAAAAAACATTCAACAATTTGAATTAATTAACGCTTCACACGTTCCACACACGACCCCATTACGTTCCACAGCTGCCACCCACTTCGTTAGCCACCCACTAACTATTCGCCGGTCATCTGTTCCCACTTCCTCTACTTCAGCTGTTCCCTTCTTCATTTTCAACTACACTATGGGTTCATGTCTAAATAAATAATATTTGAATTACGCATTCACTTTTTATGCGGTGACGTCTTCGTTTCTTTGACGTCTGCCACTCTCTCTCTCTCTCTCTCTCCCTCTCTCTGTCTCTCTCGCTCTCTCTCTCTCTCTCTTTCTCCATCACTTTTCAACTAGCTCCCATCAAAATCAAAAAGAACAGATGATTCAGCGAACAGTTCAATTTAATTGCAGGTCAACAATTCAAGCCAAAGAAAGAAAGTTCAAACAATGTGGCGCAGCGCAAAAAAATATTCGAAAATATACTCTCAGAAAAATAATTCCAGAATTTCAGGTTGGGGCATGTTCCTCACTTCATTGAAAATCGACTGATTTTTCAACGATTTTGAATCATTTTCATTTTCCAAAAATATTCCCACAAAATTCTTGTATTGAATATTATAGTCGTTTGAGAAAACCTCAAATTCGAAAACTTGACCTCATCGAAGTGGGGTTAAGATCTAGAAATTACTGCATGTGGATACCTCCAAATTAAAAACAAAAAAATGCCATAATAACATATTGAGATTTTCAAAATTTTGTCACCTAGCTTCTATATTATAATCTTCGGCCGATACCAAAATCTCTGTATATTTTGAGAAAAATATAAAATAGAATTATAAATTAAAAAAACCTCTAATTCCAACATTTCTTCCCATCGAAATTGTTTTATGGTCTAGAGATTTCAACTTGTCACACTTCAAAGTATCATAACTTCAATAAAAATCGTCGGATTTTCAAAATTTTTTTCAACAAAAGAAAAACAAAAATAAATGTCAACAAAAAAATCTCAAATTCTCAAAAATTATACCCTTTCAAAGTTGGATACACTAATTTTAAGTTTAAAGTTTTTCCGAAGTTTAAATTTTCATTTTTTTTTTTGTTTAATAACTTTTGAATTTCCATAACTTCGTAAATATAAGTAATGTGAACTGTAACAAGTTTTTCATAAATTTTATATATATATATATGTATATATATATATATATATATATTGGTATAGGTGTAGGCATGTGTATAGATACTATATCATTTGATAACCATCCCAAATTAAGTAGTATATTTAAGTTTTATAACAAATTCTCAATGATTTCCACATTTGTTTTCTTTTTTAATCATTTCCTTAGCCACAAATTACAGGGTATACATATGCGTATAAATTTGAAAATTTCAAATATTTGTTGGTGGCGAAAAGAGGGGATAGGGGTGGTGGTAATTGATTCTCCTCACAGCTGGCACAACATTTGCTTTGTTCTGAGGTAAAATCAAAATCGAAATTCAAATCTCAATTCTTTTTTTTTTTAATTGAATTTCGGAAATTCGAAATGGAAATGCTAAATAGACAGGTTCGTGGTGAGGGGTAAGGGGGTGTAAGGTATGTGGGGGTGGGAGAGGGGGTGGGGGGGTATACCATTATGATTTTTGCAATTAAAAGGTAAATTGCGAAATGCAAAAGTCCATCAAATTTGGAATCACAATACGATTTGGCAAATTGCGCAGAGAAATCAATGAAAGAGAGAGGTAAACTAAAAAGAAAAGAGAAAGAGAGAGAGAGAGAGAGTGTGTGTGTGTGTGTGTGTGAGAGTGAGAGGGATAGGGATTTACTATTGCGTATTACGCATACGACACGTTGTCCCCGAACAAGTTCATTGGTATTTTCGCCAGCCCTCGTGCCTGGATGGGCTAATAAAAATCAAATTGTGGCTTAAACGTTGTCGGGGTGTTTTACAGTTTACGATCAATCAGTGAGTTCGGCGACAGCTGAACGACTGCCAGATACTCTGTAAAATCATGCAAATGAATATAATAACAAAAAACTGTATATATATATATATATATATATATATATATATATACAAAAAGAAAATAAAGTAATTGAAACTAAAGGAAAATATGATATAAAATCATATAATATAATTATTAAACAAAAAATATAATATATTAAAAAAATGTATCAAAATAAACTGAAGTAAAAATATAATATAAAATAATATAAATATAATAATATATAATATAAAATATATATATATATATATTCAGCAAAAATATTTTTAAAATAAAAGTTTTTTTGTTATTTGTGATGTTATGACAGTGATTTTTCACTTGATAAATATCTATAATATATATTTATTATTTTTATTTTAATTTAATTCTAATTTTTAATTTTTAAATATATAAATAATTTTTTTATATATTTAATATAATTATTTTTAAATTTTATTGTAATGTTACAAAATAATTAATTTCTGTCGACTGTTTATAGTTGACATTAAATAAATAAATAAATAAATAAATAAATAAATAAATAAATAAATAAATAAATAAATAAAGTTACTAGTAAAATTAATTTGAAAAAATCATACATAAATAAATATAATATAAATATAATAATTGATTACAATAAAATAAATTACTTAAATTACGTAAAATACTACTAAAATAAAATGAAGTAGCACATAATTTAACAGAAATTTAATCAAAAAAATAATAATATTAAAATATAAAAAAAACAACTAATAAAAGATAAATAAAAGTTAAAAAATAAAATAATATTAAATTCATAAAATACAATTAAATTACTAAAAAGAAATTGCATAAAAAAAGTTAAAAAAATAATGTTATAAATTAAAAAAAAAAGAGAAAATAAAATTAAAAATATTTCTTGGATTCTCTCAGCTAGTGACGCCCATGGCCAACAGTTTACAGGGTATGCTGTTGGTTGTGCCGACTCCCATTTAGTTTCATGTGTGTGTGTGTGTGTGTGTGTGTATTGTTTTTATGGGAATTTGATGATGTGTGATATATGAGACGTTGGGCGAGAGAAGCGGCGATTATTATGCAAATGGGATGCTTCGTTTTATGGGCGCATAAAAGCCATCAACCGTTTTGTTGCACGTTGCCGTTGCACGTTGCACGTTGCTGCTGCACGCTGCACGCTTGACACATGTGGCTGTGGCGAAAATTAATTGCAGCTAATTGCAAGCATGCGGCATGTGGCGTGCGGCGTGCGACGTGTGGCATGCCGCTAAATGTTGCAGTAATGCCATAATCAGCAGACGCTGCCACCACCGAGACGAGCTGTGGGACCACACGGGCTGCCGTGTCAATACGACATGCCACACCTATGTACTTGCCACCGTCTAGTGCCACAGGCCACGTTGATGCCAAATGGCAAATGCCACATGCCCCATGCCGCATGCCCCATGCCGCATGCCCCATGCCGCATGCCACTTGTGGCACAAGCACCTAGCTAAATGAAAAATGAATGCGAAGAAAACAAAAACTAGTGAAAGAAAACCCGGAAGATGATGTTGCACAAATCATTCGCTTGTCTGTCTCTAAATGGCAGATAGAGACAGCGAATGAGATGGCAACGGACGTTGATTAAAAGCAACTTGCAACATTTGTGCCACACACACACACACACACACACACACAGCAAACACACACAACAACAATAAATGCAGTTTCATTGAAGTTAATCAGCCCCAACGCAATCCCCTCAATCAACTCCTCCCCAACCACCCCCACCCCACCACACACACACACACACACACACACACACACACACACACACACACACACACAACCAACACCAACTCCAACTCCAACTTCAATCCGGGGATACGAATGAAAGTGGGCGCCGATCTTGTCAAGCATAAGTTTGCATAAGCGAAGCAGCCAAAGAAGCGCGGAGGAGGCAGAGAGCGGAGGAAGAAGTCAAAGAAGTAGCAGACGAAGATGGCGAAGAAGAAGAAGAAGCAACAAAATACAGCAAACATTTCAGAGAAATTAACAAATTGAATGATGCATGGAGTGCAATGCACTGAGAGAAAAGACTCAGTGTTGTTTGAAAGTCAACCAAACAAAAAATAAAAAGTACAGAGAAGATTTAGATTAAAGAGAGAGAAATGATATAATGAAAACAGTGGGAATTGATGTGGATACAAAGTAAGAGAAGAAGAACATAAAGAAAGTTAATCAAATTAATTAATAAATTAAAATAAAAGTAATTAAGAAGTAGAATAAAAAAAAGATGAGGAAAGTGTTGTAGGACAAATACATGGATATGATAAACAAGGATTTTTAGAAAAACAAAGAAAGAGAAAGTGAGAATATAATAATATTGTAAAAAAAGAGAAATAAGTAAATAAATAAATCAGTAAATAAATAAATAAATAAATAAATAAATAAATAAATAAATAAATAATAAAGTAAATAAATAAATATATAAATAAAAAAAAGAAAATAATTTAAAATCATTTATATGAGGATTAAAATGCTTTTTGTAAGCGAAAGATAAATGAAAATACTATTCACCCTAATAAAGATGAAAACTTAAGCCAATTATTATAAATTTGTAAAAAAAAATATTAGAAAATAATTGTGTAATCAATTTAAATAATAAAAAGTATATATTTGAAAATTGTTAATATAAGTTAGAAATAAGTCAATTTAAATTGAATAAATATTTAAAAGTATTTATATTTTCATCACATATGAAATTTCCCCTTAGAAATTTCTCCCAGTGTAGCAAGTTTAACTAGAGTCAGCACAATAGTATAAGCAGCTGTTTGTGAAACATGCCACAATCAAAATAAAGAATAATATATATATATATATATATATATATATATATATATATATATAAATAAAATATATATTTAATATATATATATATATATATCTATTATATTAAATAGATATTTTAAAATAATATGTATACAAATATAAATGTGAATTTTAAAAATATACCAAATAAAGTAATTCAAATACAGTGTCAATTTTTAAAAGTCCTTATCAATTTCTTTTTACGTGGCATCTGCTAGTCGAGCTATTGCCAGTTGAACTGCTGTAGAGAGTTGAGAGTTGAACATGTTTTTTATTGGAATTTATTGTGCACGTTTTGCTTAGTTAGATATGTAGATAGATGGATCTATATGTGTGCCACATGTTGCAGCATTCAGATGCAACAACTCCGATAATGCCATTTCTACTTATAGAGGACAAACGATTTCACTATATGCACATACATATCTCTCTGACTCTGTTTCTCAGCTATCTCTTTCTTTTTGAAACTAACTTTGCCATTTGAATTCGAATTCAAATTGAAATTGAAATGACTTTGCTGCAATGTCGTCCAATCAAAATCGCATTTTGCATTGTTGCCAAATTGCTGACCTCCAAATGTGTGTTTGGAGATTAAAAGATATCATATATGAGAGCATGAGTTGCATCCACAGAAATTTCATTGTGGATCATCAATAATAATAATAATGATAACAATAATGATAACAATAATGATAATGATAATGATAATGATAATGATAATGATAATGATAATGATAATGATAATGATAATGATAATGATAATGATAATGATAATGATAATGATAATGATAATGATAATGATAATGATAATGATAATGATAATGATAATGATAATGATAATGATAATGATAATGATAATGATAATGATAATGATAATGATAATGATAATGATAATGATAATGATAATGATAATGATAATGATAATGATAATGATAATGATAATGATAATGATAATGATAATGATAATGATAATGATAATGATAATGATAATGATAATGATAATGATAATGATAATGATAATGATAATGATAATGATAATGATAATGATAATGATAATGATAATGATAATGATAATGATAATGATAATGATAATGATAATGATAATGATAATGATAATAATAATAATAATTTTTATTAAATAATATATCTACAATAAAATTTATTTTTTTTTTTAACTCAGAAGCAAAAGAAAAATAAATTTAGAATTTATGCACCATTTTGTAGGTAATTAATTAAAAAAGTAAATATTAATTTTTGGCGATATTTGAAGCGAGAAAATACTTTAAGAATTCACTTTGCTTTTGAAAATGAATATTGATTTATCGCCTTTTGTTACCCCATAATTTTCTTCATCTTCCTCTTCTTCTTCTTCTTGGCAATTTCTCACATAATTTCACTTGTTGTTGTTAATTTTTGTTTATTGTCTATAAATCAAAGTTCAGCCTAAACAATTGTCGGACAGTTGATGTCGTTGGCCTTGTTATTGTTATACCCCATAGACAACACTATCAATCCAAATATGCCCACCCCCCTCCCCCCCCTCTCTCTATCTTTCTCTCTCTCTCTCTCTCTCTCTCTCTCTCTATCTGTCTCTCTCTCTAGCTTCAGCTGTGCTTGCGATGAATTTCAAAAGTTTTTCCGCTTTTCCGCTAGAAGGAATTCCAGCTCTGATTGGCAGCGTACGTGCCTCAAAAGCGGCCCAAAAGGAAGATGATGGGCAGAGGGAGCGGGTGGGGGGGGGGTTGTTAGACAGAGGAGAATGTTGAATGTTGAATGTTGTGCCTAATGTCAATTATAAAGACATGACAGAGAAATCAGTGAAAGGGGTGAGAGGGGATTAGAGACAGAGAATAAGTAGCGACAGTCAAGCGAAATTTTCCAACACGAAGCACGAAAAATTAAGCACAAAAAAGGCCTATAAAAATAATGCAAAATATAGAAAAGAAAAGTTGAAATACGTATTTATTTTTATATAAAAATTAAAATTTAAAAAAAAAATAAATAAATTAAAAGACTCTTCTTCCAAGTTTTTCTTGAATACATACTAGTAATAACAACATTATTTTAACATTTTTAACAATCATTTTGGCATTCTTACCGCGGGGAATTTATGCTGAGAATACACTACAAAAAAAAGTAATAATAAAATAAATTAAACAAAATAAAAAAATAAATATTTAACAGTTCTTACACCAATTAGGTAACAATCTAGTTACTTTAATTTAATTCACCATTTATCAATTTTAATTTAAGCATTGAGCATTGATTAATTTCAATAATTATATACTATAATTATTACAGATTACATTGAAATTATTTAAAGTTAAATTTTAAATATACTTAATGGAATGATGATTGTTTTTAAGAACATTTCACTATATAGAAACAACATAATTTCAATTGTATTGTGCCTCCACAAAATTGAGGAATAAAAAAATGCGATTATTTTTTGGGCGTGATTTCACTGCGTGACACGATGAAAGCACGTCCCATGACCATCTCTAGTGCCAAGTGTATATGGCTCATAATTTATGCATGGCTCATGCAAATATTTACAGAGTCTAAGAATGGGCCAAGGGAGCAGCAGAGTAGCGGGGGGACTGCAGCTATTCAGGCAGCGATCAAACGATCAACAATCGATCGATGGATGGATCGATGGATGGATGGGTGTCTGGGTTAAAGCGATTCTATCGACGCTATCGATCAATTGGCAAAGCATCAGTGGCATGAACAGCAGCAGCAGCAGCAGTTGAAGAAGCAACAAAAGTCAAACCCAAATAAATGTCAAATAAATAAAATGAACAGGCAATAAAAACTGATCAACACAATGCCAAATGAACTCAGTCAGTGCCACTAAAGGGAAGTGTGAGTCGGAGGGGGATGGAGGCAAGGGGGTGAAGGGGGTGGAGGGGCTATGCATGAGCAGAGAGTGGGCGTGACGCCTATATAGCGCCCACTTTTGGTAAATGGAGGTGCGAACTGTGAACATGGGCACTTTAATCAAAACAAATAAATCTTCATCAAATTGCATTGGGCTGCATAAGCGTTTGCTAGGGTTGTCGCCTGTCGCCACTTACTTGCCATACTGGGCAGGGTTGCTGTCGTGCCTCGGCTTGTCCCATAAAGAAAGTGGCCTCAGTCTCAATTAACAACATTTATTGAATGAAAATGCACTTACAATTCAAATTCAAACTACAAAACAATTTATGAAGATGCTTCAATCTATTCCTTTCATGATTTGTTTTCTCTCTCTCTCTCTCTCTCTAACTATCTATCTGTCTCTCTCTATCTATCTGTCTCTTTCGAGCTTTTTCTGTTTATGGATGCCTGCATTCTCATAAATAGAAAATTACAACAGAAATTTGCGTTTCTATTCTATTGAAATTTATTATTAAGTACTTAAGGATACCCTGTATTTTGTAGGTTAGACATCAAACGATACAGAGGTCAACTAGGGTTCTCTTAAAACATCTAACGTATTTTCCTCTATTTTTATGAAAAACATATTCTGCAAAAATTTTAATGAAGTTTTCCTGAATAATTATTAATTTTTAGAAATTTACTGATATCTACTAAAGTAATTAGAGCTAGAGAGGTTCTTCTCTTCTTATAATAATATTATTATTATTTATTTGGGGAAGACCTTAAGAAAACCAAGTTTTAAGTTTTTAAAATTGTCAAGTCATTTTTGATTTTCTAGTTGTATTTGCCCTATCAACTTTTTAGAGGACCTCGAAGAGGTCTGACTTTGAAATCAAGGCACTAGGAAAGTTATCAAGGAATTTTGCAAAATATATAAGGTACTCTGTGATGTTACTGTGAGGTTCTTCTGAGATTATTGTAAGATTAACCTCAGGGTAATCTGAGGTTCATCTAAGGTTCATCTGAGGATCATCTAAGGTTCATCAGAGCTTCATCAGAGATTCATCTAAGGTTCATCTGAGGATCATCTGAGCTTTATCTGAAGTTCATCTGAGCTTCATCTCAGCTTCATCTGAAGTTCATCTAAGGTTCATATGAGGATCATCTGAGGTTCATCTCAGCTTCATCTAAAGTTATTATAAGGGTAACCTAAGGTAAATCTGAGGTTCATCTGAGGTTATCACTACCCTTTTGGCCAACGAGTACTGGGCAGACTGTTGTTTGTTTTTTTTGGGGCGCCGTGTTAAAATTAGCAAACCGCCGACGTAATAGTGGGTGTGTCCCATCATCAGCTTTTGTCTGGTGGCAGTAGGAAACTGGGGTTATGGGGGGAGGGGGGAGGGGGGGACCGGGCATGTGATGGGGCCAGGCCATCGCGTCGTCATTGGCGTCATTGGCACTGACAAATAACTAAAGAGAGCCACATTCGTGCGCTGTGAGAAATGATCTGTCAGGCGGCAATTATGCAACCCATTTGCCGACTGCCACTTGCCAATTGCCCAAATGCTCAAAGTGCCATTTGAATTTTACTTAGCTGTTTGCCATTTCACACTCCATCTCCCTCTCTATCTCTCTCTCTCATTGCCTCCCTCTGTCTTTCTCTCTTTATCACTCACTCTGCTCTTCCGCCTTCCATAGCTTAATAGCTGTCAAGTGAAAAGCGATAAATATGCGGCAAGTGTATTGCAAAGTTAAATGCAATTTATCGATAAACTGCCATCATTTGTCAATCGATCGCCATGCATTTGCAAACACACTCGAATGCACATATGTCTATAAATATATATATATAAAGATGCTTATTCTGCATCCGTAGAGGGTCAATAAATTCCATCCGATTAATTAGACCAAATGATGATCATGAATGTTCCGCATCTTTCAACATAACATGTTAACCTCAAAGAAACCCCAACTACATACATATACATATATCCACGATAGTTAGCTAGCGGAAATATGACGCTGCAGAGATTTGACATTGGTGAAATTCTTCATATAGAAATTCAGTATTTTTTTTTAATAGTATTAAAAATTTTAATCACCAAATTGAGCTTATGAAATGACATGAAACATTAACTGTTCAAGAAAATCCTTTCCTTATTCTAAAATGAGAAAAATTCAGAAAAATTTACGATCACAAATATATTTTTTGAAGTAAATAAATTGCACAAAACTTGTTTCGATATTCACTGCATTAAAAAACATATGATATGTATTTGAATTTCTAAAATTATACACTTCTCACAGAAATCTAATATTTTCAAGATCTTTGAAACTAGAATAGATTTCCTATTCTTGCTCCACTATCAGTGGCTGGCTTTACGTGATCCGTGGCTATGGGTGTGGCATGGGGCATGGGGCATGAGGCATGAGGCATACGTCTGACCCCAGCACGTGTCCCCGCGTCGGCACAAGGCAACCTGCGAGTGCAGAGTGGCGACAATTGACATTCACCGACGCAATTAATCATCATCATGGACTGATTGACAAACGAATCACAAATAAATCAAAATTCAAAGTCAGACACAGCCAGAAAGAGAAAGCATGACGAAAGACCACAAGAGAGCGAGATGGAAAGCATCCTATTGACAATGGGTGTATAATATGCAAGGCAATCGTAAATTGCAATTACAGCTGCTGTTGCCTTATTCTCAAACTAAAGCAAAACTCAACGTGACAGACACCCTGCAAACTAGACATATACCAAAATTGCATACTTTATTTCTACATTTTTATTGGCCATATTTTTGAGAAATCTCGTCAGAAACACCTCAGATTATAAGCAAAATGCTAGTTATGAGTCCTGAAATCGATTTGAGTCACAAAAATTGGGATAGGAAACTTTTCGATTTTTGATGATTTTGTCAAGGGGTTAGTATGGAAAATGGGTCAAAAAAGTCGTAAAACTGAAAATAGCGAATTTTATAAATATTTTGATGCAGATTTAAAATGATATAAAAACCATTTCCAAAACATCAAATTTCATCAAAATCGGATGATTTTTGGCCGAGTTATGGCAATTCAAAGTTATAAGGAGGTCCTTTATTCGAAAATTGCAGTTTTGGGTCAGTTTTTAACACATTTATGGCCATATCTCTTGAAATACTCATCAGAAACACCTCAAATAAAAAGCAAAATGCTAGTTATGAGTCCTAGAATCGATTTGGGTCCCAAAAATTGGGATAGGAAATTTTTCGATTTTTGATGATTTTGTCAAGGGGTTAGTATGGAAAATGGGTCAAAAAAGTCGAAAAACTGAAAATAACGTTTCTTATAAATATTTTGATGCAGATTTAAAATGATATAAAAACCATTTCCAAAACATCAAATTTCATCAAAATCGGATGATTTTTGGCCGAGTTATGGCAATTCAAAGTTATAAGGAGGTCCTTTATTCGAAAATTGCCGTTTTGGGTCAGTTTTTAACACATTTTTGTGCATATCTCTTGAAATACTCATCAGAAACACCTCAAATAAAAAGCAAAATGCTAGTTTTGAGTCCTAGAATCGATTTGGGTCCCAAAAATTGGGATAGGAAACTTTTCGATTTTTGACGATTTTGTCAAGGGGTTAGTATGGAAAATGGGTCAAAAAAGTCGAAAAACTGAAAAAAGCGAATTTTATAAATATTTCGATGCAGATTTAAAATGATATAAAAACCATTTCCAAAACATCAAATTTCATCAAAATCGGATGATTTTTGGCCGAGTTATGGCAATTCAAAGTTATAAGGAGGTCCATTCTGCGAAATTTGATATTTTGGGACACTTTTTAACACATTTTTGTGCATATCTCTTGAAATACTCATCAGAAACACCTCAAATAAAATGCAAAATGCTAGTTATGAGTCCTAGAATCGATTTGGGTCCCAAAAATTGGGATAGGAAACTTTTCGATTTTTGATGATTTTGTCAAGGGGTTAGTATGGAAAATGGGTCAAAAAAGTCGAAAAACTGAAAATAGCGAATTTTATAAATATTTTGATGCAGATTTAAAATGATATAAAAACCATTTCCAAAACATCAAATTTCATCAAAATCGGATGATTTTTGGCCGAGTTATGGCAATTCAAAGTTATAAGGAGGTCCTTTATTCGAAAATTGCCGTTTTGGGTCAGTTTTTAACACATTTTTGGCCATATCTCTTGAAATACTCATCAGAAACACCTCAAATAAAAAGCAAAATGCTAGTTATAAGTCCTAGAATCGATTTGGGTCCCAAAATTGGGATAGGACATTTTTCGATTTTTGATGATTTTGTCAAGGGGTTAGTATGGAAAATGGGTCAAAAAAGTCGTAAAACTGAAAATAGCGAATTTTATAAATATTTTGATGCAGATTTAAAATGATATAAAAACCATTTCCAAAACATCAAATTTCATCAAAATCGGATGATTTTTGGCCGAGTTATGGCAATTCAAAGTTATGAGGAGGTCCTTTATTCGAAAATTGCCGTTTTGGGTCAGTTTTTAACACATTTTTGGCCATATCTCTCGAAATACTCATTAGAAACCCCTCAAATAAAAAGCAAAATGCTAGTTATGAGTCCTGAAATCGATTTGGGTCACAAAAATTGGGATCGGAAACTTTTCGATTTTTGATGATTTTGTCAAGGGGTTAGTATGGAAAATGGGTGAAAAAAGTCGAAAAACTGAAAACAGCGAATTTTATAAATATTTTGATGCAGATTTAAAATGATATAAAAACCATTTCCAAAACATCAAATTTCATCAAAATCGGATGACTTATGGCCGAGTTATGGCAATTCAAAGTTATAAGGAGGTCCATTCTGCGAAATCTGATATTTTGGGACACTTTTTAACACATTTTTGTGCATATCTCTCGAAATACTCATTAGAAACCCCTCAAATAAAAAGCAAAATGCTATTTAAGAGTCCTGAAATCGATTTCGGTCACAAAAATTGGGATCGGAAACTTTTCGATTTTTGATGATTTTGTCAAGGGGTTAGTATGGAAAATGGGTGAAAAAAGTCGAAAAACTGAAAATAGCGAATTTTATAAATATTTTGATGCTGATTTAAAATAATATAAAAACCATTTCCAAAACATCAAATTTCATCAAAATCGGATGACTTATGGCCGAGTTATGGCAATTCAAAGTTATAAGGAGGTCCATTCTGCGAAATCTGATATTTTGAGACACTTTTTAACACATTTTTGTGCATATCTCTTGAAATACTCATCAGAAACACCTCAAATAAAAAGCAAAATGCTAGTTATGAGTCCTGAAATCGATTTCGGTCACAAAAATTGGGATCGGAAACTTTTCGATTTTTGATGATTTTGTCAAGGGGTTAGTATGGAAAATGGGTCAAAAAAGTCGTAAAACTGAAAATAGCGAATTTTATAAATATTTTGATGCAGATTTAAAATGATATAAAAACCATTTCCAAAACATCAAATTTCATCAAAATCGGATGATTTTTGGCCGAGTTATGGCAATTCAAAGTTATGAGGAGGTCCTTTATTCGAAAATTGCCGTTTTGGGTCAGTTTTTAACACATTTTTGGCCATATCTCTCGAAATACTCATTAGAAACCCCTCAAATAAAAAGCAAAATGCTAGTTATGAGTCCTGAAATCGATTTGGGTCACAAAAATTGGGATCGGAAACTTTTCGATTTTTGATGATTTTGTCAAGGGGTTAGTATGGAAAATGGGTGAAAAAAGTCGAAAAACTGAAAACAGCGAATTTTATAAATATTTTGATGCAGATTTAAAATGATATAAAAACCATTTCCAAAACTTCAAATTTCATCAAAATCGGATGACTTATGGCCGAGTTATGGCAATTCAAAGTTATAAGGAGGTCCATTCTGCGAAATCTGATATTTTGGGACACTTTTTAACACATTTTTGTGCATATCTCTCGAAATACTCATTAGAAACCCCTCAAATAAAAAGCAAAATGCTATTTAAGAGTCCTGAAATCGATTTCGGTCACAAAAATTGGGATCGGAAACTTTTCGATTTTTGATGATTTTGTCAAGGGGTTAGTATGGAAAATGGGTGAAAAAGTCGAAAAACTGAAAACAGCGAATTTTATAAATATTTTGATGCAGATTTAAAATGATATAAAAACCATTTCCAAAACATCAAATTTCATCAAAATCGGATGACTTATGGCCGAGTTATGGCAATTCAAAGTTATAAGGAGGTCCATTCTGCGAAATCTGATATTTTGGGACACTTTTTAACACATTTTTGTGCATATCTCTCGAAATACTCATTAGAAACCCCTCAAATAAAAAGCAAAATGCTAGTTATGAGTCCTGAAATCGATTTCGGTCACAAAAATTGGGATCGGAAACTTTTCGATTTTTGATGATTTTGTCAAGGGGTTAGTATGGAAAATGGGTCAAAAAAGTCGAAAAACTGAAAATAGCGAATTTTATAAATATTTTGATGCAGATTTAAAATGATATAAAAACCATTTCCAAAACATCAAATTTCATCAAAATCGGATGATTTTTGGCCGAGTTATGGCAATTCAAAGTTATAAGGAGGTCCATTCTGCGAAATCTGATATTTTGGGACACTTTTTAACACATTTTTGTGCATATCTCTTGAAATACTCATCAGAAACACCTCAAATAAAAAGCAAAATGCTAGTTATGAGTCCTAGAATCGATTTGGGTCCCAAAAATTGGGATAGGACATTTTTCGATTTTTGATGATTTAGTCAAGGAAAATGGAAATATGGAAAATGGGTCAACGAAGTCGGAAATTTGATAATGGTGATATTAAGCAAAATTTGTATATAGAATTACTTTGGGATCGATAATATAAAAGGAAAATCAAATTACAACGAATTCGTTGAAAATTTAGCTAAGTTATGGCAGCTCAAAATTTGGAAAATCGCAATTTTTCTAAAATGAGGATTTTCGTACAACATATAGCTAGTTATTGACAAAAATTGCATCTTCAATGGGTGTGCTGTTGTAGTATTTATTAAAGTATTTGTCTTAGTAAGTTGAGCTACCCAATTCTCAAGAATTACAGAGTATCTGTGATGACGTCAGCTAAGGCAGTTGACAAATGTGCAGCTTAATTGATCAGATAAGTGTATGTGATTGGGGTCTCATGACTATACTTAATCCATAGTGTGAGCTCAGACAGAGAGAATTACAGGGTATATACTCGTAGTTGGAGATTTATGGATTGAATTGTGTTTTGAATTTAAATTAGTTCTGAGAAAGGGATTTGTGGTGAGAGAAGAGCGTACTGCAAAATTAAATTATAATATATATAAAATATATAAAAAATTGTAAAATTTTGTGGAACGCATCTTAGAATCCTAAATACGATATGTACGGTAATTGCGTGTTCTAGTTAGATATACCCCAAATTTTAACGTAGGTTTACAGGTCATAAGAGGTATTCTAATTATACTTAAAGATCTTTAGATATTCAAGTTACTAGATGGGGGATAAGAGAAAGGGAGATATACTAGAATTCTCGTTTTCTCTTCTCTTATACCCGCACCATCTGTGATCTTACAGGGTATACGATAGTCTTCATCGGTCTACGTATTAAAATCAATCAATGGTTGTGCCAAACAAAACTATGTTTATTCCCACTTCATAGAGTACCTTCGCGGCCCTTCAAAGAGTTTTCCAATTAATGCACTGGCAGAAAGAGACAAATATACACTGTGTGTGAGTGAGAGAGGGATAGTGAGTTGAAATCCTGCGTATTGAATTGGTAAACTTATTGTAGAGAGCACGTTGCCTCTGTGTCTCTGCGTGGTTGTGCCAACAGATGACGCACGTAGTGGCGAAACGTGGAAATTCCAGTGGCCGGAGGTTTTTCCACTTCTGCTGAAAAATGCACAAACACACACACACACACACATACACACAATAGAGTGAGGGCGATGGCAACTCAGAGAAACAAGAGAAAGAGATAGCAAGGTCTCAGGAACCATATGGGTTAAGGATACGAGAAGAGGCTGTGGCCGGAAATTCCCAAACCCGAGCAGTTCAACAGGTAGGAAGCGAGTTGGGCAACAGGTCACGGACCGAGGTCAGTGTGGGTCAGCGATAGCGGTTGCTGCAGGTACAGGTAGCACACTAAGGAACGGCTATGCAACAACGCCCGCCAAGAAGCCAATTTAAATAAGCAGCATAAACAAAGGACGCGAACTAGGACTCGGCTCAACATTCCATTGCATTTATGGCCAGTCGACGACGATTATCATCGACAAGGTCCCGTGGATTGCTGAGGTGAGGTTCCTCTGAGGTTCTGAGGTCGGTCTTGTCCTGTTCTGGGCTTTTCCCACGACGCTTATCTTTCGGTGCGCCCCTTTTATGATCGCAGCACTTCTTCACGCATCTGTTTTGTGATTTCGCACTTTCAGTTTTTGTTTTCCTTTATGATCCTCCTCTCCACCTCTCTCTCCCATCCGATGGGAATTTACGTGTTTCCGCAACAGTTTCTAGAGCGCGACAACCGCTACCTACGATTGTCTCAACCACATACCAAACCAAAAGCTACTGGAACAACCACATACTTCGGCTCTGACTTTGGGTTGACCGATCCCGAGAGTAGATTAATTTAAGAATTACTGGCTGGGATCATAGGTATGTAGATCCACAACAGTCCAATTGATCCCCACAACACGGAAATAATCGAAATTCCGATTGTAAAAATATCAACATGAACTATCCCTACCATAGAACAATCTATTGTAACTCTTCTTTGGGTAGTGCTACGAGCATGATTTTTTTTGGTTTAATTCCAGTTATGTTTAACAAAGTGATATATGTTGATTGAGAGTCCATCTATGGTCGGATGACCTGACGTAACTCAGCTTTGGCTTGCGATATTATCATCAGATTTCCTATAGACAATGATGATCTATTTCTATTCAACATTTCTATAAGTTCAACTCGATTTGAGCAACTTTACTAGTCATAACCTAACGTAACTCAGTTTTGGCTTAATCTATTTTATATTTATATAGTAAAAATACAAATCTTTGCATTTTATATTGGTCTACAATGAATGATCTGTTGGTGAATACTATATTATATCCTTACTATAATAGAGCATATTTTTGAACAGATTCTTTGATATTTTTTGCAGCTGTCAAACAGCAGCGAATTCCATATATATAATCTTGCGATCATATTGCAACTATGCATAAAATTTCTTAGAAATTTTTCTATTTTATTTTATCTTATTTTTTTTTTGTTTCATTTATTTTGAATTTTAAATTTTGTTTTGACACTTGCAAACATTTTTGAAGTCCCCAAATCCCAAGCCAAATACTTGTTGATCTGGCATGTCTCCCATAAACATTGTCTGTCTCCGATTTTTATATATGTATATATATATATATATTGATGGGGCACTTGAAAGTAATCTCTGTGCCACACATAGAATCCAAAGCTGAAAGCGCTTGGCGCCGGCGCCATCAGAGTCATCAAAATGTTGTTGATGCCACTTTTGAGCGACATTTTGTTGTTCAGCTGTTCAGATGGCAAGACGCCCAAGGGGCGTCAGAGGAGTGTCGGAGGAGGGGATGGACTGAATGTAGACTAGACTTATGGCGATCACAACAACAAATTACAAATTTGTTTCAAAAACAATAAGAAAAACAGCAACAAATGTATGCGGCGCCAGACGCGCATAAAAAACCACCGAAGGAAACAACAAAACAGCGGCAGGAAACTGCATGGGCGGGCAACGAGGTGGGGGAGGGGGATGGGGGATGGGGCATGGGGCATGGCAAATTGGCTAGAAGAGGGAACTGTGCCAGGGCGGGGTGTGGCACATTCCCATTTGTTTATTGTTGCTGAAAATGAATTTGTTTTAATGCTTTTCCTTTCAGCAAAAAAAACACAGCGAAAAACGAAAAAAAAAACAAATTTAAATTGATTTTTTTTTTGTTGTTGTTTTTTTGGCAACTTTATGTGATGGAATCATGTCAGTCTCCGCTGAGGGGTAGAGGAGGGGCAGGGGTGGCAGTGTGTGTGTGGGCAGCTTAAGTAGCAGCTACCATATACAGTTAATGGTTTATCATCGGGATCTTTATTGTTGCGATTGCGATTGAAGATCATCTTTTAAAGTTCTCTCATCTCGACGCTGCATTTATAAAATAAAATTAAATACAAAACAAAAAACAAAATAGAAATTAAAAAACAAAATATATCTTTAAACATTTCTCATACAATCTAGAAAATGTTGTAGTTTTTTTTTTGGTTTTCTTTTTTGGCTTTTTGGCCAAGTCAATGCCATTAATGTGCTCATAAAGCCAACATTATTTTCTGTGTGTTCAGTTTTTTCTTCCTCACTTAACGCCCACTACCCGCTGCCACGCCCATATTGATTTGCTAATTGAACAAATAACACCACCTCCCTTCACCACCTCTCTCTCACTCTCACTGCCGTTTTACGTCTCTTCACCCCTTTTCAGGGCCACACTCTCTCTCACTCTCACTCTCTCTCTCTCTCTCTCTCAATCTCTCTCACTCTCTCTCACTCTCTCTCTCTCAATTTCGCTTCTGATTCATTAAAACGAAAAAAAAAGTAGCGAAAAATATAAATCAATAAAAATTAAATAACAACAATTTAAGCATCTAAAGAGCTAACTAATAGTCGAAAATTTTCATTTAATTTTTTTGCGCATTTCAATTTCTTTTATTTTCATGCTACAGAAAAACAAAATCTAAAAAAAAATACCCTGTAATGCAGCTGTTCTGTGGGGCATGTCTGTCCTCAGTCTTATGTCTATAAATTATCTATTCCCCTATTGTTTATTTGGAAAACTCTTAAATGTCATCAAAAAAATTAATATTACTATTATTTGTTCTATTCATAATATATATTAATATATTATAAAAATATGGTATTGAAAAGTTGAAATTATCTCTCAGTGTATACACTTGAAAATTTAATTTTTAATTATTTAAAAAAGAAAATAAAAATAATATTGAATTTATAAAATTGGTTTAGCTTTAAAAATAATAAATAATTCCAATGAAGTAAATTTTAAAAAATATGATAATATATGAAAAAAAATTAAAAAAATATCCATTATCTCTGACATTTATAGGGTATTTATTAAAATGTGCATGCTTTTCTATATTGTTTTCAATTCTTTACTTGTTTTATTGAAAATCGATGCTTTTATTTATCCGTGTAGTTTTCAAAAAGCGCTCGACATTATGCAAAACAATAATAACAATAATATAATATAGTAGTATGGGGGTTCTTTGGGGGTTGAAATAGACTTATTGTGTATCTGTATGTGTGTGTATCTGTATGTGTGTGTATCTGTGTGTGTGTGTGTGTGTGTGTGTGTGTGTGTGTGTGTATCTGTATGTGTGTGTGTGTGTGTGTTGTTAGCCTTTTGATTTCGATAATCATCAGCAAAAAAGCAACCCAGAGATGATCTAATTATTGACGCACGAATCCGCAATGGCAAAAAGCATCAAAAAAAAATTAAAATAAAAAAGAATATATATAAAAAATATTGTAGCTTTTCTTTTTTTTTATGAAAAGTCCGTCACTCAGTTGGGCGGGCAGCAGTCGGGCAGACGGGGCGTGGCATTAAACATAGCATTTCGAAATGAAGGAGATCAGAAATCATTATCCAAGTCATTAGCGCTCGTTGGCATCCGTTGTTGTCTCGATGTTGTCTTTGGCTATAATAAATCTGCTAATGTCTGCGCCAAGAAAACAATTTGGCCAAAATGATCAAATGGCCAAAAAAACAGAAAAAAAACACAAGAAAAAAACACACAAAAAACGACGCCAACAAATAACGAGTGCTGGCTGCGCGCGATTTCAGCGCGTTTTTAAACGCCTCCAGTGGGAAGTGAACTTAGGGAACTCAGTTCTTATACGTACAACTACAAACTTGTTAAATACCGAGTGAAATATATTCCACAAAATTCTTAAGTATATACATACTTCTCATTGATTGTTAGTTAAATATTTTGTTTAGTTTTTATGTGAATTTGTCAAGCTAAACACTTGTTGGCGTTTTTTGCGCGTTTTTTGGGGCAACCCAAGCTGTTTTATACGACTGCTTTCCAATCCAAAGACATTTGCAGCGTTCGCCGCGCGTTTTAAAACGCCTCAGACTCTGGCACGCGATTCTAGTACAATGTATGTATGGAGCATAATTTTGTTGTTAAATGGCCGCGTGGAACTGGCAAATTGGTTCATG
Organism: Drosophila quadrilineata; assembly: GCA_018150725.1. Taxonomy (NCBI): domain Eukaryota; kingdom Metazoa; phylum Arthropoda; class Insecta; order Diptera; family Drosophilidae; genus Drosophila; species Drosophila quadrilineata. Next base: position 25,088,695 of record JAECWN010000432.1, on the reverse strand, counting down.
GCCAAAAACGCTATTGGCCTTGTCAGATAAATTTGTTGGTTTCTTTCGCTCTCTCTCCCTCTCTCCCTCTCTCTCTCTCTCTGTCTATTCCTCCCTCTGTTTAACGCATTGTTGTTAATTGAAATGCAAACAAATTAACTAACTAAACAGTTGACTGAACTTAACACTCGACCCACTGATAATACTATCTATGACCCCGCCCAAAAACCCCTCTTCCACACACACCACACACACACACACCTACCTCTATTCATGTCGTGTTCAAAATAAGAACGTTATCTATTGCGTTAACATAATTTGATACGTTTAATGTAAACATTTTAATGCATTTCAATTGTTGGAAATGTGGAAGAGAATATCTCGAAATCACTTTGAAAATAATGCGAATATTTCTGTTGCCAACTGCACTTCTCTGGCGAAAGACATCTTTGCGAATTTACGTGATCCAGATTAAGTTGTTGGCATTATCAGCTTTAATGACGTTCTGATTATCATCATTACCAACCACACACACACTCTCACACACACACTCACACACACACACTCACACACACATACACTCAAGTCGCGACGGCAGCAATTTACACACAAGAATATATATGCATCCCAAAAGAAAAAAAAGAAAACAAAAAAAATAACAGAAATACAAAAAGAAAAGAAGAGTTACCTTAAAGAGGAGAGCGCTGTGGGCAGGACGATCGTCTGCCATCCTTTCTTCCGTGCATCCCCGCCCCCACACACACACACACACACACACACACACACACACACATACATCTTTTTCGCACTCTCTCATATTATTAATACCCCAGACTCCAGATACCCCGCATCATGTGTGGAGCAACGGGTATTTGCAGTCTGTGCGAAGCGATGCATGTGAACTGCAAATGAAAATAAATTTATAATTTTATTGTATTATTATTAGATTGTTTTTACAATATTTTAATTATTAGTTTATTTTATAATATTTATTAAAAATTTATGTCATTAAATCTGTCATTTTTAGATTATAGAATATAAACTGTAATAAATATTCCTTAAATAAATTGTAATATTTTTACTTATTATATAAAATTTTTAATTATTATATAAAAATTAATCGAATTTATTTATCTGTTTAATATTTTAATTATTAGATTATAATATAATATTATAATATTTATGAAACATTTATGGCATTTAATATGTCTATAATATTATAAATATTTACAAAATAAGTTGTAATATTATTAATTATTATATTATTTTATAGTATTTAACTGTTCAGCTATAAAATATATTAAAATAAAATTTCATTAAATAAGTTGTTATTTTTTAAATACTGTATTATATTATAGTATTTTGTAAAATATTTATGCTATTTAATATTTCACTTTTAAGTAATAAAATATATGTATAATAAATATTTGCTAAATAAGTAGCAATATTTATAATTGTTAGATTATTTTATAATAATTTATAATAAATAAAAAAAAAGATTATTTTATAATATTTATAAAAAATTTGTGCTATTTAATATTTCACTTTTACGTTTTAAATATAAGTGTAATAAATATTTAGTGAATAAGTTGTAGTATTTTTAATTTTTATATTATTTAATAATATTTATTTATCAGTTAAAATATATTAAAATAAGAATGCATTGAATAAGTTATATAAGTTATATTTTCATATTTCAATTATTAGATTATAATTATAATCGTTTTATTATTATTATTAAACTATAAAATATGTTTATAAGTTGTTATATTGTAATGTTTTAATTTAAATATTATTTTATAATATTTATTAAATGTTTATGGTCATTTCTGTGCCATTTTTCAATAATTAAATATTTATATAAAAAATAAAAATGCCTTCATTAAAATATTTTATATAAATTATATGTGAAAAACTTTTTCGAAAATATAAAAATATTTTATTTTGACTTTTTTCATTTAACTTGATTATTTTTTTGAGGCAAATAAAAAAAAAACAAAATAAATAATTTAAAAAAGAATATAGTATTTCTTTTATTTATTATTGTAATTTTTTTTAAATCTGTTATAGTTTTTAAAGAATATATTTTTGTATTGATATATTATTTGTTTAATATAAACATTTTGTGATATTTTAGTTCTTTTTATCTTTATCTTTTTAATTATTTTTTTTGTTCTTTTTTTATTTTTTTTTTCATTTTTTTTTTTTAATAAATATAAGGTATTTCTTAGTCGTTCAATTCTCGGCTATTTTTATTTTTGTGATTATTTTTTGTAGTGCAAGTGGCAAAGGAGACAGAGGAAGCACTGATAAGATCTGAGCTCAAGTCTGGAGATGGAGACGCAGGAAGAGGTGGAGGTGGAGATGGAGACGAAGATGGAGACGAAGATGGAGTTGGAGATGGAGACGAAGACGGTGTCTGGCAATTGCAGTTAAAGTTGCCCGTCTGCCTGGAGGTTTTTTTTCTTTTTGTAATTCTTTTTTTTTTTAATTTTTTATATATGTATATATATTTTTTGTTGGATTTAGCTGTGGATGATTCGCTTGGCGTGCGTATCAAAATATAACCATAATAAAAATGCTCGTAATGATGCATCATAAATCGCGCTGCAAATGCCGCCGGCTCGCCATACTATGCAACATGTTGTTGAGCCAACTCAAGAGAGAGAGAGGGTGATGGTGTGTGGGGGGGAGAGGGAAGAGAAGAGGGAAGTGGAGAGGAAATGGCGACCTACCTGTGCTTGCCATTTCTCATAGCACAATTTCCGACAACTCCTCTCACCCATTGCTGCTCCTCCCCCCTTCCTCATGCCCTGCTGTTGCTGTCAATTCAGTGTAAATTTCAACTATTAAATGCCAATTTATGGCGCGTAGTTTACAATTTTTTATTATCGTTTTTATAACACCTTCAAGTGCTGAGGGGGTTGGGGGTGACGGTGTGGCATGTTGGGCATGTTTTGGGGGTGTAGACCATTTAAGCAAACTGAGAGGCCCTTCAGCAACAGTCCTCCCACTGCAACTCCAACTCCAACTCCACCTTCAACTTCAACTCCTTCAACTGCCTTGGGTTTTTTTTTCTTCTGATTTTTCTTTTTTTTTTTTCGATTTTTCTTTATTTTTTTCTTCTCTACTTCATCTTGTGGCTGTGGCGTGAGAAGAGATTGAAGGCAGGAATTTGCAGATAAATCACACTAAATCATTTCAATGCTGCCCCCGGTGCAGGCTGCATGCAACAATGCCATGCCACAGACACACACACACACACACACACACACGCACACACACACGCACGTACACAGAATTCAAGAAGAAGCACAAGTTGAAATGAATGTTGCAAAATTTTTGAACGCCGGCGCGTACTAATCACTCTCATTGTTACACGATCACGACTGCCCCAGACAGAGACAGAAATACACAAAGACAGAGATAGCGAGACAGTGACAGAGATAGACAGTGGGAGAGAGAGTGAGAGAGAGACATTCTCTGTCTGATTTACGAACTTTGCCATCGCTTAAGTCGCGCTCGTTTGCCAGACAAACTGGAGTCCAGCCGCAAACAGACAAATGACAGTTGCTTTTTGTTGCCCAACTCAACACATACCCTGCAAAATTTCATTGACACAAAACCAATAACAAATAAAATTATATTTAAATGAATGTCAAATGAAAATAAACCGCATATATTCAGAAAATAAATCACATTTCATACTCATCTTATAAATAGCAAATTTACCTATTGTGTTAAGAAATTAAATAAATTTATATAAACAAAATAAAAAATGTACAAAATTAATTTAATATTAATGATAAAATTTACTTACTGATTGTTTGTTTAACAGATTGTAAATAGAAATGGCGAAACAAATGAAAAATAAATTATAAATTAAGTTTTGTTCTCTCACACTCTTTCTTACTCAATTACTCCCACTCTCTTTTCTCTCTCTCTCTCTCTTTCTTCCTCTCTCCCTCTCACTCTCTTTCTCTTACTGTTTCTCTCTCTCTTTCTCATTCTCTCCGTTTGGGCATTTTGTCAATCAATACCTTTTTATTTCTCTGATTACTTCACTAATAGAGTGCTTAGAGCTTTGGGAGCTGAGAAACTGACGTGCTTCCACAGAGGGAGTGGAAGAGCGACAGCTATATGAGAACTACAGAAAAAAGAGAAAGAGAGAGAGAGAGGGAGAGAATTCAAACGGAGATCAAGAAATCATATCAAAACCAATACTCGCAACTAGCTGAGAAACGCCCCAAATGGCAACTGTCAACAATGAATGCTCCTCAAAAAAAGTCTCTCTCTCTACTTCTCTTTCTCTCTCTCTCTCTCTCTCTCTCTACTTCTCTTTCTCTGTCTCTATCTCTGTGTCTGTCTCCAAGTTATCCACGAGATGAGTTGAGTTCTTTGCCACAGACTGTGAGGCATGTGTGCAGGCATTATTTGCTGCCAGGCAGACTGGAACTGAAGCTGAGGTTGGGACTGGGAATGAAACTGGGACCAGGACCAGGACTGGGACTGGGACTGGGAATAGGAATGGGAATGGGACTGGGAGTACGAGTATTAAAATTCCAACAATTAGGGAACATTTCGCATGCCTTTCTAATAGCCAACAACGGAGCCAATGGCCACTGCAGCAGGGGTGCCAACTGCATTCTAAGCACAGACTGACAGAGACAGAGAAGACAGAGAGAGAGAGAGAGAGACGATAGAGGAGAGAGCGAGAGAAGAGAGCGAGAGAAGAGAGCGAGTGAAGAGGGGAAGCAAAGTGAGCAGCGACAAGCGAAGATGCAACAAGCTGATTGTTCTGTTGCAGCTCGTCAAGCGGGCTTTGTTCCTGTTCTGTTGTCCATACCCTGTAAATACATACACATATCAAACAACGCCCAATGCGGGTAGTCCCAACTCACAGCTACCGCAAACTAATATACCCCATTCCAGAATATGGAGCGTAATACAATCAGTGGCTGCTTTTGTTAACTCCACTCAGTAGTTCAACTTGATGTACAGGGTATTTGGCTAGCACATCATTGGCAGTTTGTTGAGCAATTTGCTGTTGATCAGTCGCCATGCTATGCAATTTCCAAGGCATAAGTTCTCACTGAAGACTGTGCCTCCAAGGAGCGTCTTCTGCCCCACCTACCATCTTCCACCATCCACCATCCATTTGCCAATCCCCTCTCCGCCCATGCTCTGCCAATACATTGAACTGAACTGAAGGCTCAAACCCAGCCCCAGTTCCAGCTGCAACTCCAACTCCAACTCCGACTCCAACTCCATCTACAGCTCCCGTTGCAGCTCCAGCTTCAGCCACAGAGTCTCCTCAGAGAGCAACAACATGTTGGCATGTCAATAATCTTGTAACTCGCGAGCAACAGCTTCAGCGCGAGAATGGGTTTGGGTTTGGATCTGGGAATGGGTCTGAGACTGGGATTGGGAATGGGAGTGGGAATGGGAAGGGGTCTGGGAGTGGAAGTGGAAAGTGGGAATGGGAGTGGGAATGGCAGTGGGAGTGCGAGTTGAGGATGGGCAGGAAAGCAAAAGTGCGCAAAGAAACGAAAACCAGCTAAAAATTTATGGATATGCTCAACTAGCAAATACCCTTTCTGCTAATTTCGATAAGTTCAATATAAAACAATTTAAATTATGGGCATTCTCGCATAACAAATATTTCAAACAGCTGTTTACAATATAAAAAACGTATAAATTGGAAAACAAAATTATTTAAAATATGCGAATTTTCGTCTGGCAAAATATAAAAAATATACAAAATATTATAAAATATATAATATAAATTGAATTAAATCTAACTAATTGAAATCAAAAATAAAAAAAAAATATAAATTATAAGAAATTATATAATGTAAATTAACTAATTCAATTAAATTTTCAACTTATAGAAAAATATGTAATATGTGAATTATTGATTAACAAATATCTCTAAGAGCAGCTTATAAACAAATTTATAATATGGAAATTATTGACTAAAATATACCCTACTTAAATATACCCTATGCATGAAAGTAAAACTTCGGCATACTTAGATAATACTGCTAATTATGCAATGCAAAATATATAATAATTTTATAAAAAAAAATAAACTATAGATAAAAAATATTCAGAAAGAATTCAATTAGCAAACATAAAAATAATTTTATAAATTTTTTATTTCAAAAAATATTATTAATAAAAGTTTTTTAAAAGTTGATATGTAGTTAAGAGATTCTCAAGCAACATTTTTTCTAGTTTCCCTTTCTAGTTTTGCCTTCTTAATCTATAAAATTACAGGGTATGAAACTGATCAAAACACGTTGGCGGTAAATAGACTGAGATATTTGTGAACACAACAGATATACAATCTTTTTCCCCCCCCTCTCTCTCTCTTTCTCTCTCCCTCTCTCTTTCTCTGTCGCTTTCTCTGTTTTCTCACTGCGTTTGAAGAATTGAAAACAGTTGCTGATATTGTGAACAATTTGGCATCTCGTCGACCTCGCTACGTGACTTTTCATTTCCGTTTCAGCTCTTCTCACACTTTCCGCTAAATTTTCCAAGGAAAATGTGAAAAATTGTGCTGAAAATGCAAAAAGAAATACGACAGCACAACAATTGACTTTCGTAATTGTGGCAATCAATGCCCATCATCATCATCTTCATCCAGGCCTAGGTTGAGAAATGGCTAAGAAATTCAGGCAACCAACAAATAAGAGAGAGGTATAGAGTGTCAAAGAGAGATAGGATGAGTGAGTGAGTGAGATAGATAGTTGGCATGAACGTGCCAAATGGAACGTGCACAATATTTGAAATTTGATTGTGAAATGTGATTTCCAGAGCGGGGTCAACATTGACAACAACAACAACTAAACGTGCGACTTGACGGAGCAAAAATTGGTTAAGGACTACGTCAATGCGATTCACGCGTGTCACGAATGTGTTTTGGGGCTGTGAAAATGCTCATGATAATGCTAATGAAAACTGTAATGACAATGACGTACACTAACGACTATGATTATTATATGTCAACAATATTGGCAACGATAAAAATAATGCAACTGTAATGATATTTATAATGATAATGATAATGATAATGATAATGATAATGATAATGATAATGATAATGATAATGATAATGATAATGATAATGATAATGATAATGATAATGATAATGATAATGATAATGATAATGATAATGATAATGATAATGATAATGATAATGATAATGATAATGATAATGATAATGATAATGATAATGATAATGATAATGATAATGATAATGATAATGATAATGATAATGATAATGATAATGATAATGATAATGATAATGATAATGATAATGATAATGATAATGATAATGATAATGATAATGATAATGATAATGATAATGCTAATGATAATGATAATGATAATGATAATGATAATGATAATGATAATGATAATGATAATGATAATGATAATGATAATGATAATGATAATGATAATGATAATGATAATGATAATGATAATGATAATGATAATGATAATGATAATGATAATGATAATGATAATGATAATGATAATGAAAGAATATAAGTTAGATAAAGATATAAGATAAAAATCGATTTAAATTTAGATAAAGCTATAAGCTAAGCTCAAACATCGAATCAAATCTAGGTGAAGATTGAAGCGCATAAAAGTTAGATAAAACGAATACGAATAAGATAAAAAATAAAAGCACAGATAAAATGTGATCGCCACTTGAAAGAGATATATATTAGATAAAAAAATATCTAAGATAAATGGCAAAGACAACAAATGACCCACAAAAATGGAGCACAATTCTATGCCAGATAACAGATCATACATTCGTTATGATAGATAAATTTATCTATCCACACATATGATACTACAACAAGTTGTAGATAATGCAAAGTGGAATAGTGCAAAAGTGCAAATATTGCGCATACGCCGCATTGCCGTTGTTAGAGAAAATAGCCACGCCCACAGCATAGAGGCGATTAAATATATGTTTGTATGTATATGTAACCGAAGAAAAAACATAACATAAATAATTAGGCAACAATTTCGTTTGTTGTCTGCAAATTGCGATTGCGATCAATGAATTTGTTTGCATGGGTCGCCAAATGGCCAATGGCATGTCGCCAGTTTCCCCATATCTCTCACTCTCTCTCTCTCTCTCTCTCTCTGATTCTCTATATCTCAATGGGTGTATAGGTGTGTGTGTGTGTGTGTGTGTTTATTGTCTTAATTATGCGGTGGTGCTCAAGGCATGACTATCTCTAATGCCAGACAGTATTTCTCTTGGCTTACTCATCGCCTCATCAACAGACTCACTCCCCCTTAGTCACCCACTGTCTCCCTCTCCCTCTCTCTCTTCCTTTCTCTCTCTCTCTCTCTTGGCGATATTTTGTAGCCAACGTTCCGCTCTCATTGCTATCATCGTGTTGACCACCACCACCATCATCATCATCATCATCATCATCATCTGAGTATCATCATGAGCAGCTTCGGCAATCAACGTCACCAGCCGCCTGTTGTTTATTTCTGTTTGAGGCTCTTGCAAGATCACGCGCCGCCGCCGCGATCGCTGATAAAATTCAACACAATTTTGTTTCTTTATTTTTATTTTCATTTAAATGTTTTTTTTTGGGTTTTATTATTATATTTGCTGCTGAGAGTGGCATCGGCGACTAGCTGCAGCTATGTCTAATCTGCGACTGTTCTAAATTCACTTTGGGCGCGATCACGACACGCATCATCAGCAAAGAATCTTCTTTTTTTCTGTGTGTCGCAAAAAAAATCGCACACTCTCTATTTTTTTTTTAATTTATCATATTTAGTTAAAAAATTACAAGAATAAAAGTTAAAAAATCGTTGAAAAATTGTAGAAGAATAATGCATTTTTGGGGACTTTTCAAATTATATTGCAATATTTTATAAACGATTTCAACATTAATGCAACTATTTCTCTCAGTGTATTTTTTTACTTTTCCATGCCACACTTGTTTTTCACTTGCTCTGTCTTACACTAATATGGTATGTAAAGTTAACTTTCTATTATGAGAAGAAGAAATTTCTGGCAGAATAACACATTTTTTTGGGGATTTTCAAAATTCTATTAGAATATTTTATGACAGATTTAGTGCAACACTTTCTATGCGATTTTTTAAATTTACCCCTCAAAATTAAGGTGTTGAAATTTTTTATCGATTGGTATCAAAATCTCATATTCAAAAATTTAACCCCTCACACAAGTTGGACTTACGATCCAGGATTTTCAGCTACTCTGAAATTCTCTGAAATTTGTAAAATGCCATAACTTTGTCAAAAATCATGCGATTTTCAAAACTGACCAACCTAAATCATGGTGTTGAAATTTGTGATCGATTGGTACCAAAATCTTATTTTCATATTCGAAATTCTTACCCGATTGAAGTTAAATATTTGGTAAGAAATTCCAAAATTACACTAATTGTCTTTCCCATTGTCCCTACCTCTCTCTCTCTCTCTCTCTCTCTCTCTCTCTCTCTCTCTCTCTCTGTTTTCCTTTATAGATATATGTATGCCTCTCTCAACTCTCAAACATTTTGATATCCTCATCACGCGCAATTCTCTTTGCTTCTCACTCTCCAACTACGGCTATCTTTGTCTCCATTCAAACACTTATTAATTGATTCCACTATACACTATATAGATACATACATATGTATGTATGTTTATCCAGAGATATATGTATATATGTATCTGTGGGCACTAAATCCATTCACAGCTTGTTTCAGCTGGCATTAGTTATGGCAGCGCATGACCCACAGTCCGATTCCAGATCAGATTTATGGGTAACTCGGGATCGCCATGCCACACCTACTTATGGGAGGGAGGTGCAAGGGGATATGTCGTGGCATGTTTGAGTTGCACGTGCCGTTATAATATTTATGGATCGCGTGTTGTTTATTTGTATATTTTGCTTCATTTCGTTCATTTCAATTTTTTTTCTCAATTTGTCTGCTGCTTCTTCTTCATCTTATTCTTCTTCTTCTTCTTCTTGGATAGCTACTAATGAATGGCAACATCCCCTGCTCATCAGCGAAATGAATGTGCTAATTGCTGCGAAATCTCGGAATCAGAGTAGGAGAAGTAACAACCAAAGGGGGGGGATGGCAGAGAGCAGAGAAGAGAAGATCGCTAAAAATTAAATATGATTTTAGAAATGTGACAAAAATTGTAATAAATAGAAGAAAAAAATTTAATCATATAACAAAAATAAGACAATAAATAAATAAAAAAAAAAGATAAAATAAATATATAATAAAAGTAAGAAAAATGATCAAAAAAAAAAAAATTGTATCAACATCAAAAATATAAAAGAATGGAGAAAATAAAATTAATCAGATAAAAAAACAAAGGAAATAAATAAAATTAAAAAAAAAATGTAGAAAAAAAATCGAAAAAATATAAATTCTCTAAGAAAATAAATAAAATAAAATACTAGATAAAATAAATATATAATGAAAATAAATAAAATGATAATAAAATTGTAACAAAATATAAAGTATATAAAAGAAAGGTGAAAATAAAATTAATCAGATAAAAAAACTAAGAAAATAAATAAAAGGTAATAAAATTGTAATAAAAAAAAATATAGGAAAAAAAACAAAATAAAAAATATAAATTCCCTAGGAAACTAAATAAAATGAATGAATAAAATAAATAAATAATAAAACTTTGAAAATATATAAAATATAAATAAAATAACTAAATAATAAAACTAAGAAAATAATTCTCAATAAAATAAATTTACAAAAGAAATAAAAGAAAACAAGTACAAAGAAAAAAATAAAAAAAAAATATAAAATACTTAAAAAAAAACATACATTAAATAATATTTCAAGTCACAAAATTTTAACAATTTAAAATATACAAAGGATATCTAAAAAAATAAAAAAAATCAGTAAAATTGTTCTTTTTATCATTAATTTTGCAAAAATTTAAAAATGCAATATATATATATTTCACACATTTTTATAGGTAATTAAAGAAAAAATAACAAAAAAAAATTTAAAAAAAAAACTATAATTTTTTTTTCTATCATTAAAGAAACCCATATATTTCAATAGAATGTTGAATAAAATGCGAATAATAATATACTTGAACTTCCAATACCGTGCAATTGTTGAACTATTTCTCAAAATAATATGAATCAAAAAGTATTTTATTTCTCACATTTTTTTCTATTTTGAACTTAATTCTTAATATACTATGGCATTTCGGTTTACGTTTTGCATGAAATTTATAAATAATCTAGTTATTTATATTTAAAAACATGTATTTTTAGCAGTATAATTATTTCAAAAAAAAAAAAAAAAAAATTCAAAAAAATAAGCGAAAAACCCTTTCGCCAGAGTTGCCATGCTGTTGCAATTTTCGCTGTGATTTCGACCAAGTTGAGTTAAGATCGTGACGGAATATGAATGGAAAGGGAAAAACAAAGATAACAGACCCCAAGGCATGAATACAGCTCCAGGTAAATAATTAAATTGGAGGCGAAGCTCAGTTGCCTCAAGAGGGGGTGGCATTGTGGGGGATGCGGACAGTGGGGGATGTCTAACAAAAAAAAAACAAAAAGAAAAAAAAGTAAATAAATAAAACGAGACAGAGACAGAGACAGAGACACATTCCATGTGCAGTTATTTTTAGACAGTCTCGAAATGCATAACACGATTACTTACACTTGCAGTCATTCTATCATATCAGTCAAGTGCGACTGCGACTACGACTACGACTGCGACTGAGAATGGGAATCTATATGCTATATCCACATACTACACATTATATATACCGCTTGTTATTCGCAGTATGATACTAAGAGCACGAAGTAATGCCCCCACAAAATTATTGTTTACTCTGACAATAACAATAATAAAAAGTACACATATTTTTCTGCTACTTTCAGAGTGTAAATTTAGTATTTAAATTATTTTAAATTTTTGTGTTAAATTCATTATAAGAAATCGAAATTTTTTGTCTTAATTATAATTATTTTTTATAATAACTAAAATATAAATATATATAATATAAAATATAAAATATAAAATATAAAATATAAAATATAAAATATAAAATATAAAATATAAAATATAAAATATATATATAAAATATAAAATATATATAATATAAATATATATATTTTAAGTTGATTTTCAAATGAGAATAAAACTGCTGGCATTGCAACTATTATTGTGGACAGTGCTGTAACCACATCGTAAACCAATAATTTGTTTACAAAATGTCAAGAAAACTGGCAACAGTTGCTGCTCTTGCTGCTGCTGCTGTTGCAGTTGCAGTTGCAGATGAAGATGGATCATCGTGTTGGCATCTCCAGCCAAATGACGTCAGCAGCTGCAATGTGGCAACAGTGTTTGTAAGTGTGTTGCACTTGCAACGCTCTCGCCTGCCCATGCTCCAAATATATCACTCACAAAAATCTCATTTCCCCCCAAATATGTATAAAAATTTATAATATTTTTAAAAATGTCGTTAGAAATGTATTCATGACTTAAAGAAGAGAAATAAAAAACTATAAGTATTTTCGTGAAAAGTGATTTTCGAACTACTTTAACGTAAATAACTGCCTTTGAAAAATAATTTTGGCTTTTTCCAAAAATCGTTTTGTATAATTTCCAAAAATATATAATATTTTTGAAGAAAATATTTGAAAATATTACACTTTTACTAAAAACTTAAATTCTTTTTAAACATACTCCAGTCGCTAATATTTCAATAAACATAAGTGTATAAAAATTAATAAATATATGCAGAAGTATTTTTTAAAATAAGTTGATGTTAAAAAACTTATTATGAATAATATACATGTATGTATTCAAATAGGAATTCAAATGAAAGTGTAATTTCTAATTGAAAGCTAGATATTGATTTTTAAATCAATTTTTGTATAAAAACTTATTCTGATTAATATGTATGGAAAAGTAAATTTAAAAAAAGTGTAATTTCCCATTGATAACTATGTAGATATTTTTAAACATATTGACTTTTCCGTTAATAGAACAAAGTTTTCGCTCTAATGCATTTTTTTCAAATATTGTTTCCTCTCTCTCTCTCTATCTCTTTCTCTCTCTCAATATATTCATCTCTATCTCTCTCTCTCTCCCTCTCTCTCATTCTCTCTCTCTTCTTCCCTCTCTCTCTCGCTCTCTCTTGGTATCTCTCTCTCCCTCTCTACCTCTCTCTCTCAATCTATCTATCTCTATCTTCATCTCTCTCAATCTATCCATCTCTATCTCCCTCTCCCTCTCTCTCTCTCTCCGTCTCTCGCTCTCTCTCTCCCCCTTCTGTCTATTTTTAAAATTATTTATTAATTTATTTTAACATATTGCACTGCACATACATACATAGTACATAGTATGTCCATATTTCTTTCCATATTCCAAGAGAATATCGCATATTGCGCATACGCCGCATACGCCAATGCAACACGGCCTGTCCTAGGTTAGTGACCAACTGTGCTGAGACAGTGTGGAAGAGGAAGACTGAAGAATACGGAAGAGGAAAAGGGAGAGTGACAGATAGAGAAAGATGGATAGTGAGAGGGAAAGAGAGAGTGTGAGAGAGAGAGAGAGGTAGTGGGAGAGCGCAAAAAAATGCAAATAAAAACTATTTTTTAGCGCAACAAGTCGCTAAAGGGAAGTTCTTGGGGCTGTAGGCCAGAGGGGAGGGGGTTGCACTGCGGATGTGTATATTTTTTTTTTTTGGTGGGTGTGTGTGTGTGTGTGTTTGTAGCTAGGTGTTAGACAAGCATTGGGTGTGTGTTCATACAATATGCTGCGCCCAAATCGCTGGCGACCTCATCACCCCCCTCGCCTAACCCTCCCCCCCTCACAACAAATGCCACACCCATTGGGCATTGCCCGACATGCCTGCCCAGTACTGCCTCCCCCTTTATCAATCTGTGTAGCTGCACAGTCAAAAACAATAAACCAAAATACAAAAAAAAATAAAATAATTTAAAATAAAAAGAGAAACAAATAAATGCAAATGGAAATAAACAAATTAAATAAATCAAAATAAAAGTAAATAAATACACATGGATTTGTGAATGTATGCGAATGAGTGTGTGTGTGAGTGTGTGTTTGGAGCATACCTATGTATGTATGTATGTATGTATGACAAACCAAATACAAGCAAAAGGTAGCTGCAATAACAACAACAACAATAACTATAACAACAGAACGGCAGCAGCAGCGACAACAATGAGCGACAAATGAAATTAAAATACACAAAACAAAGCCAAAAAGCAACAACAGCAACAATAACAACAACAACAACGAAATCCAGCTGAATGGAACGCAAACACACTTCGTGCCTGTTGACAATACCAAATAACGAACGAAACGAAACGAGGCGAGACGAAACGAGACGAGCCGAAGCTACGACGACGACGACAAAATAAAAATGCTACACAAACAAAGCAATGACAACGACGACGGCGACGGCGACGCTAACGCCAAACACCGAACGCAAAAGCATAGAAGCTGTCGGCGACGTCGCACAGCGACGCTAACGTTGCGCATAGCCTTTAGACAGACGACGTAGGCCAATGCCTAGTCATAGATATTAGAAGCGCCAAAGCGTCAGTGTCAGCGTCGACAGCGACGTTAGCGTCGCAGCTGTCGGCCGTTGTCTATTTGTCAACGTGCAGCAGCCACAGCGAAACAGTGATAGAGAGAGAGCAAGAGCCAGAGCAAGAGAGTGCTGAGCGTTGTAAGGGGCGACGCTGGCAGCGAAGTCGTCGTCGCATCTAATCTAACTTCAGTTTGTCCAAGATCGCGAACGCCGCCAGCAAAGAGACGCGGTCACAGCACGCGCGCACAACGCGTGAGCGAGATAGCAATAGAAAATAACACGAAACGAAACGCGATTTACCGAAAAAGAAAATTCAAATATATACAAAAAACGAAACCGAATGCCGAATGTGTGTGTCCTGCCGAAACAAAACCAAAAAGGAAGCGCGGCTGCAACACAACAAAGTACAAATTTCAAAAAAAAAAATAATTATATTTTATATGTGATATATATAGACTATATACTTGTAGTGAACTGTATATAATATATATATATAGCGCAATATAATTCTTTTTTTTTTATAATTTTTTTTTTATGTTCATAGAAATTGCGCTTGAATGATATTAGACGATGATAAATGATACACATACTATATATGTAATGTATCTGATAAATGTGCATGTGTCTATATAGTATGTATATACATATATATATATGTATATATGTACATATTTATATAGTTAGCTATAATATGATTGATCGCTATAGCATAATATTCAACTAATAGCGCACTTTAGCCAAGAGATATTGTCAATAAAGCCATTAATGGATATGCTAATGCCGCCGTCGCAAATTCCAATCACAAATGCCCATAAATCGTTCAACTATACAGCACATATATATATATATACATACATATATATATATACATATATTGAAATATATATGCCTATATTCAGGCACATTCCTGGCTAATATCAGGCCAACTATACAAATTATTGAGACCATTTTTGTTGCCTCATCACGAATCCAATTGGGGTATTTTGACTTTGCCATCAAACAGGTAACATCAAAAAAAATTTCGAAAAATTCTAGAAAAATTTGAAAAAAATATATATATACATATATGTATATACGATCTTAGAGTACTCGCTTTCTACTATGACTTTCAGCACTAGTTTTTGAAAGTTACAATTGATTTTAAATATATATCTATATTATGAAATTAGTTAATTAACTACCATATATCATATGGTAAAGAACAAAATATCTCACCAAAGATATTAATACTTCTAGTTGTATTTGAGTTATATTCCTCCGCTGTATATATTCCGAAATCAGTTGATCAGCTTGATCAATTGTCTATAGCATATAGTATATTTTTAAGAAAATTTTAGTTGAAAATATATTAATGGTAATTTGAACTCAAATTCATATTCATATTCCATTTCTATAACTTTCCACTCTCCGCTCGATATCTCGAAATAGTTTTTAACATTTAATATAATTTAATTTTTATTACTTTTTGGTTTTACTTTTGTTTTTAATACAAATAATACAAGTAAAATAATATAAAATGTTGAGAAATATATGAAATTGGGGAAATACAAATTATCATTATTATTAATTTTTAGATAAATATAAAAATAAAATAAATAAAATTCAATACAAATAAAATAAAATAAAGTAAAATGTTGATAAACATCAGAAATTGGGGAAAAAAATATTAATTATTATTATTATTTTTTATTTAAATTTAAAAATTAAAAAAAAAATATAATTTAATACAAAGGTTGATAAACAACAGAAATTGTGGAAATACAAATTTTTATTATTATTATATTTTATTTAAATTTCAAAATTTAAAAAATATAATTTAATTTTTATTATTTTTGTTTTTACTTACAAATATAAGTAATGCAAATAAAATAATATAAAATGTTGATAAATATCAGAAATTGTGGAAAAATTAATTTAATTTAAATTTAATTCTTTTTTTTTATTATTTTGGTAACACTCGCTAATAAATAGAATACAAATAAAATATTATAAAATGTTAAAAAATATATGAAATTGTGTGAACACAAATTTTTTTTAATTTTTACATTTTCTTTAAATTTCTAGTATCTCAAATAAGTTAGGGTATTTGCTCGTCGCCATTCGTAGTTCAGCGTTCACTTTTCAGCCATTCTAGCTGTCATCATTTTCGCTGCCGCTGCTGCCGCCGCTGCTGCTGCTGCTGCGCCAGGAATGCTGTTTGGCCAAGGCCCCAGCACTTAGCCAAGACACACACCCAAAAAAAAAATACTAAACTAAAAAAAAAACAGAGCAACTGGCGGGGGTAGCAAGGGCAATATCTGTGCTAAACAAAAATATAGAAATAAAAAAAAATACAAAAAAAAAAACTAAAAAAATAATGCCAATTATCTGGCAATGAAGTTGGCTTTTATTATTATGTTTAGTGCTGGTTGAAGGGCGACACAAAAAAAATAAAAATATTAATAAAAAAAGACAAATTCGAAAATCAATCGATGAATCTCTCACTCACTCTCTCTCTCTTCCCCACGTTCTTTGGCACTTTTCTCCATCGACATTCTCTTTGCGATTGTCTCTCAATTTACTCAATTTATAATTTACAATTCAATGGGACTGAGTTCGCTGTTCGCTGATCACTGATCGCGTCGGGCATTTACAGTTGGTGTTACTTACAGCATGGGCGTGACAGCGGGGGCAGCTGGGCGGTGGGGGCGTGGCAGGGTGGTGGTATGGTTAAACAGGCGGCAACGTTGCCATTAAATGAGCACACAAATTGTTGGCGCTGATGACGCAGCCTTCGCTATTTTTGCCCCTCCATAGTATTTTTATTTTTTTTGTTAAATTTAAAATGTTTTGTTTTTTTTTTCTTTTTCAACAAAATTCTTTTGGGTGTCTTTTGGGAGGGGGTGGGGGGGGTTGTGTGGGGCGGTGGTGCGACTTGAAGGTGCGGTGTTTATTGCACTGCATTTCAGAGGCGAACTTTTAAGCGGCGTTCAAAGACTGTGTGGAACAGTGGGAATGAAACACAGCAAACAAAAGCGAAAGTCATGCTCAAATATCATGACAGAGCACAAAAAAAAAGAGCCAAAAACTTAAGTGCGGAGTGGAAATGTTGGAATGAAACGCGAATGGACGTTATCAATTTAAAAAAAAATAAATCAATAGCTAAAAAACCATTTAAAAATATTTAAAAATATTAAAAAAAATATATATGTATTTTTAAAAGTTTTTATAAGAAATATTTAAGAATTATTCAAAAAATATATATTTACAATTGAAAATCTGAATTATGGGAAGTGAAACAGTTAAACTTACTTGAAAACTTCAAGTGCGGTACGATGGAAGTGGAACAAAAATCACAAGCAAAGGACATGATATGAGAGTTATGGAAATATTATAGGAAATAATGATAAACTTAAGATAGAGGGTCGAG
The DNA here is from genome assembly GCA_018150725.1 of Drosophila quadrilineata. Lineage (NCBI taxonomy): Eukaryota > Metazoa > Arthropoda > Insecta > Diptera > Drosophilidae > Drosophila > Drosophila quadrilineata. The sequence continues at coordinate 25,070,685 of JAECWN010000432.1, read as the reverse complement.
TAAATAATTCATAAAATTCACAGAAATGCAAAATTTTGTTTTAATAGAAAAATGTACTTAAAAAATTTGAAGATTACTACAAGAATTTTTTCAAAAACTGTTATTTTTTTATTTAAAAAAGCAACTATTTTGTAAAAATTAATGCATTTGTAAAATTTGTATATCGTTTAAATTAAATATGTATTGAAATATTTTTAAGTAATGAACTCTAATGAAAAGCAACTTATTATATCATTATATTTGGTCAAATTTTCAACTATATCTTAACTATCTCTTAATTTCTCTCTCCACTACTGCCTTTCTTTCTCCCTCTCTCTCTACCCCTTTTATCATATTTCTCTCTCTTTTTGACTACTCTTGTTAAAAATAAAAAGAGAAACGAATTCTGTGGCAATTGTTTACGCATGGTTCCACTGTGCAATCAGCGCAATCAAGCGATCGATCGTTGGTACGCTTCATCGATCAACTGATCGATCTGCGGATTGAACTCGGTTCGATTCGATGGGATCGGATTGGATCGGATCGGATCGGATTCGATCAGTTTTCGACCAGGTTTATGGCTGCGCTTGTCCAACAGTTGTCAGCCGACCATTTGCCAAATATACATACATACATATGTATATATGTATATATATTTGTCTGTATGTATGTATGTGTATGTGTGTGACACAACACACACACACACACAGCACTGTCTTGCCTTTATAAATATTCATAGGGACTGAAATGCTTCGTCGTCTGTTAAACTTTCCCAGCTAAATGCTAAACTAAACACATGACGTATACTTAATATCTGTTTGGTCTTCCCACAGATATTGCCAGATAAAATATATATATATATATGTTTTTTTTTTGTGTTTTGCTGCTTAGTCATACAGTGTGTTATGCTGTTACCAAGACATAAAAATTCTAAACAAATACAAAAGGCAACAACATCAACTGAAAATTGCGATTAGTTTAACTCACCCGAATAATGACACCAGCTGATGAAAACGTGAGTCGATCGCCACCTTCCCCTCATCCGACCACCAACCGTTAACTGAAAGCAAATTAATAGGGAGTTCAATTAAGTGAAATAATAAAAATATATACATATATCATATATGTATATCTAATATTTACAATAATAATAATGATAATAATAATAATAATAATAATAATAATAATAATAATAATAATAATAATAATGATAATGATAATGATAATGATAATGATAATGATAATGATAATGATAATGATAATGATAATGATAATGATAATGATAATGATAATGATAATGATAATGATAATGATAATGATAATGATAATGATAATGATAATGATAATGATAATGATAATGATAATGATAATGATAATGATAATAAATGATAATGATAATGATAATGATAATGATAATGATACGATAATGATAATGATAATGATAATGATAATGATAATGATAATGATAATGATAATGATAATGATAATGATAATGATAATGATAATGATAATGATAATGATAATGATAATGATAATGATAATAATGATAATGATAATGATAATGATAATGATAATAATAATAATAATAATAATAATAATAATAATAATAATAATAATAATAATAATAATAATAATAATAATAATAATAATAATAATAATAATAATAATAATAATAATAATAATAATAATAATAATAATAATAATAATAATAATAATAATAATAATAATAATAATAATAATAATAATAATAAATAAATAAATAATTAAAATAATATAAAATAATTAATAATAATACCAATTTATGATACTGAATAATTAAGTATTTTAATAATTTTTTTATTTTAATTATTATTATTTTCTTTTTTTTTTTTTTAAATATTTGATTCACAACTTTTGAAGCTCTCTTTTTGAACATACGTATGTTCTTCTTTCTTGTAAATTTTTAATAAAATAAAATAATTCTCTCCCTCTACATCTCTAATTCCCCCTTTACTCACCCCTCTGCTCTAGTCTCTAGTCTCTTTGGTGTCATTCAATCAAAGCTCAATCTATGCAGAGTTGATTGAGTAGCTTGTCTGATGATGGATCATGGTCACTATGACTTGGAAACATGGACAAAAGAAATCGAAAGCAAAAGTGAGAAGGAAACAGTGTGAGAGAAAGAGAGGGAGAAAGGGAGGGAGAAAGAGATGGAAGCTAACTAATATAAGAGCGAATGAGAAATGAGTCAATAAAAATCAGCTGTGTCTATCCGTCCGTCCATCTGTATGTCAGTCTGTCCGTCCGTCCATCTGTTCATTAAAATCATTCACAATTTTTAACGATTTACTTTGATTAGTATCTAATTTATGATTGACAGTTGACAAACGAACAAAACCGATCAACGGTCAATGGCTAGATGGAAAGACAGAGAAAGAGTGCGAAATAGAGAGAGAAAGAGAAAGAGCGAGAGAGAGAGAGAGCGAGAAAGGGAGTGAAGTGGGAGAAGGAGAGGTATGCACTAAATAGACTTCAATTGGAGCCTACCGCAAAAAGCGCAAGCTACAAAAGCTTGAGATACACAATAGCTAGAAATATACATATACATGTATATAGAGATATAGATATATCTATATATAGATAAATGCAGTTAAAGATACAGATACATTTGCCAGAGAGTAAGACAGTGCAAGAGAGAGAGAGGGCATTCGACTTTGGCTTTAAGTTGACTTGATGCTATAAACTAAACCTGCTGCAAAATCCCTCAGATACAAAAGTATCTACAGCTGCAATAGGTAGCAAAGCGCTGCACAGAGAGTGAGTGAAAGAGAGAGAGAGAGAGACAGAGAGATACAGAGAGAGAGAGAGAGAGAGAGAGAGAGTTGGACATAGCGGAAGAGATCGAATTGATTTCAGCTTGATTTGCTTTTGTTTCCCGCTCCCTCTCTCTCTCTCTCTCTATCTATCTCTCTCTATTTCTCTCAGAGCAGAACAAGGGCGCCGAGCGGCGACAGCGATGAAGGAGTGGGGAGTGCGGTGCGGTTGCTGCATTGCGGTTGTCGGTACGTCAAAAAGTAAAGACACGCTGCCAGCTACCGTTCGCTGCACTGTGTGGGGTATATGTACATATATATGTACAGATGTATGTACATATGTTACATATGTATGTATGAATGTATGTATGTTGATACATACATATATGTGATTCTCGGATTACGCGTCGTATGCGCAACGTCGCGAGCCCGCAGAACGTTCCAGTTTATAGAGTCTCAACCCAATTGCATCAACAACAACGTCAGCAAACAATTATTGCACTCACATTCTCATATAACGATGATATAATTCTCGTTCCGTCAATCGGCCGATCAATCGTCCGCCATGATTGTCCGCTACTGATTGTAAATTCGGTGTAAACACCCATTAAAGTCTTAACTTGGCCAATGATAAGCAAGTGCATTTCATCCATACTGCCACACATATTTTTTTGGCTCATAAATATTACCTAAAATAATATTACAACTTGCAGAAATATGCAGTTAAGAAGAGTCAGAGCGACGAGGGGAGAGATAATGCCGTACACCTTGAGACCATATAAAATATCATATAGAGTCTATAAAAACTCAGCTAGTTGCCAGTAACGAATTTCAGCAGTATACCTATTCAATTTATTCAAATCGAAAGGTTATATTATTTAAATAGTTCTCAAATGATAAGTGTACAGATTTCTGAATTATATTCAACCTGTTTCTAATGAGCACACTTTTTTGATCGATTCTAGGGCTCATAACTAGCATTTTGCTTTTTATTTGAGGTGTTTCTGATGAGTATTTCAAGAGATATGCACAGAAATGTGTTAAAAAGTGTCCCAAAATATCAAATTTCGCAGAATGGACCTCCTTATAACTTTGAATTGCCATAACTCGGCCAAAAATCATCCGATTTTGATGAAATTTGATGTTTTGGAAATGGTTTTTATATCATTTTAAATCTGCATCAAAATATTTATAAAATTCGCTATTTTCAGTTTTTCTACTTTTTAGACCCATTTTCCATAATAACCTCTTGACAAAATCGTCAAAAATCGAAAAGTTTCCTATCACAATTTTTGTGACCCAAATCGATTCTAGGACTCATAAGTAGCATTCTGCTTTTTATTTGATGTGTTTCTGATAAGCATATCGAGAGAAATGGCCAGAAATGTGTCAAAAAGGGTCCCAAAATGCCAAATTTCGTATAATGAACCTCCTCATAACTTTGAATTGCCATAACTCTGCCAAAAATCATCCGATTTTGATGAAATTTGAAGTTTTGGAAATGGTTTTTAAATCAGTTTAAGACTGCATTAACATTTTTGTAAAATTCATAGTGAATCGTGAAGCACATTGAGGAAATAGTGTGTGTGTCCCTTCCCAAATATCTCGCCCACTTCAGTTGCATTCCAAGCTAAAGCAAATAAAGAGCAGACTTAATTCAATTAGGCATCGTCTTTAAGTGTCCCGGGCGAGCATCTTGAAGATACTCGTTGCTGAAACATATCTCGCATGCAGCAAAAACTAGTTGCGAATTATAAGAGTGCTCTAGAAGAAAAACTTGTAAGGCGGCGCATGCCTTTCTTAGACCGTATATATTATAATTCTCAGTTAAATTCTACACAGAAAGCAGAAGACATAGTTTATAAACTGTATATTCAATGTACTCTTTTAATATCATCACATTTCATAACATTTAAACGAAATTTAAAGAAACAAAACCCAAAAAGCATTAAACATTTGCTAACATTTAGTCCTCGAAGTCAACGGGTCCGCGAAAATTGGGCGGCAAAGGAGCCTCAAGTAGTGTCTTATAGCTTTTTGTGTCTGATGTTGATGACTCGCAGTCGTCACATGCCATCTGCTCGGGGCCCATGGGATTGTCAGTCTTTCTGAGTAGATCGTTGATGCGCTCCGTTTTCATTTTGATTTGGTTCTCAAGACGCTCCATACGCAGTCGGATCAGCTTAAGGAAAATATCCTTCTCTTTATTGTCCTGTACGATTTTCTCATACAGCGAGTAGAGTATCATCTTTTGTGGCACCTGCACGATAGCACCGCCAACTACTTGGTTAACGAGGATCGTCTTTATCTCATCGTTCTCCTCCCTGATACGTTCCTGCTTTAGCATTTCATTCTGTCTCTCCAGCGCCTCGTGATTCCTCTTCAATCGCCTTATCTCGTACAATAGTATCTCTACGGCACCTGGTGCTCCCGCCGCTATATTCTCCATTAACTCACGGCTCAGACACAAATTTAACTTCTTGAGGACCTTGTTGTTGAAGGTCTCCCAGTTGACAATCTTGAGCTGCACTCGACTGTACTTCGGATAGTTGTTCATTTCAATCAGTCGTGGATAGTCCCACTTCATCATCTCGGCCAAAGGAAACACGTCCGAAAATTCACGACGCAAACGTGCCGTATTGATGCAATACTCGTCCTTCAACCATTTGTGTACTTTCTGGATGTCCTCCGTGCTGAGACTCTTGGCCGTTAACGTAATCATCTTCTCTGTGCTATTATAGTATATCTTGAATTTTGTATTTTTGAATTCTCTACTGTGATTTTTCCGACTACTCTGTCGATGCTTAAACTTCTGACTGTTTTGCTCGTTTACTTCTGAATACAACTTAGAAAAACCAGGCATGCTGTGATCATTTTATTTTCACTAACTAACCTTTATTCACACAACTCAATCTCAACTTTTCCAAACTTTAACCGATTTTGATAAAATTAGGTTTTAGGGTTTCAAAATGGAAATTTTCGTATAATGAACCTCCTCATAACTTTGAATTGCCATAACTCGGCCAAAAATCATCCGATTTTGATAAAATTTGAAGGTTTGGAAATGGTTTTTATATCATTTTAAATCTGCATCACAATTTTAGTAAAATTCGCTATTTTTCATTTTTCGACTTTTTTGACCCATTTTCCATACTAACCCCTTGACAAAATCGTCAAAAATTGAAAAGTTTCCTATCCCAATTTTTGTGACCCAAATCGATTCTAGGACTCATAACTAGCATTTTGCTTTTTATTTGAGGGGTTTCTAATGAGTATTTCAAGAGATATGGCCAAAAATGTGTTAAAAAGTGTCCCGAAATGGCAAATTTCGTATAATGGACCTCCTCATAACTTTGAATTGCCATAACTCTGCCAAAAATCATCCGATTTTGATGAAATTTGAAGTTTTGGAAATGGTTTTTACATCGGTTTAAATCTGCGTCAAAACTTTTGTAAAATTCGCTATTTTTAGTTTTTCGACTTTTTGACCCATTTTCCATACTAACCCCTTGACAAAATCATCAAAAATCGAAAAGTTTCCTATCCCAATTTTGGGACCCGATTCTAGGACTCTTAAATAGCATTTTGCTTTTTATTTGAGGTGTTTCTGATGAGTATTTCAAGAGATATGTACAAAAATGTGTTAAAAAGTGTCCCAAAATATCAAATTTCGCAGAATGGACTTCCTTATAACTTTGAATTGCCATAACTCGGCCAAAAATCATCCGATTTCGATGAAATTTGATGTTTTGGAAATGGTTTTTATATCATTTTAAATCTGCATCAAAATATTTATAAAATTCGCTATTTTCAGTTTTTCGACTTTTTTGACCCATTTTCCATACTAACCCCTTGACAAAATCATCAAAAATCGAAAAGTTTCCTATCCCAATTTTTGGGACCCAAATCGATTCTAGGACTCTTAAATAGCATTTTGCTTTTTATTTGAGGTGTTTCTGATGAGTATTTCAAGAGATATGTACAAAAATGTGTTAAAAAGTGTCCCAAAATATCAAATTTCGCAGAATGGACCTCCTTATAACTTTGAATTGCAATAACTCGGCCAAAAATCATCCGATTTTGATGAAATTTGAAGTTTTGGAAATGGTTTTTACATCGGTTTAAATCTGCGTCAAAATTTTTGTGAAATTCGATATATTAAATTTTTCGACTTTTTGACCCATTTTCCATACTAACCCCTTGACAAAATCATCAAAAATCTAAAAGTTTCCTATCCCAATTTTTGGGACCCAAATCGATTCTAGGACTCATAACTAGCATTTTGCTTTTTATTTGAGGTGTTTCTGATGAGTATTTCAAGAGATATGCACAAAAATGTGTTAAAAAGTGTCCCAAAATATCAAATTTCGCAGAATGGACTTCCTTATAACTTTGAATTGCCATAACTCGGCCAAAAATCATCCGATTTCGATGAAATTTGATGTTTTGGAAATGGTTTTTATATCATTTTAAATCTGCATCAAAATATTTATAAAATTCGCTATTTTCAGTTTTTCGACTTTTTTGACCCATTTTCCATACTAACCCCTTGACAAAATCATCAAAAATCGAAAAGTTTCCTATCCCAATTTTTGGGACCCAAATCGATTCTAGGACTCTTAAATAGCATTTTGCTTTTTATTTGAGGTGTTTCTGATGAGTATTTCAAGAGATATGCACAAAAATGTGTTAAAAAGTGTCCCAAAATATCAAATTTCGCAGAATGGACCTCCTTATAACTTTGAATTGCCATAACTCGGCCAAAAATCATCCGATTTTGATGAAATTTGATGTTTTGGAAATGGTTTTTATATCATTTTAAATCTGCATCAAAATATTTATAAAATTCGCTATTTTCAGTTTTTCGACTTTTTTGACCCATTTTCCATACTAACCCCTTGACAAAATCATTAAAAATGGAAAAGTTCCCTATCCCAATTTTTGTGATCCAAATCGATTCTAGGACTTATAACTAGCATTTTGCTTTTTATTTGAGGTGTTTCTGATGAGTATTTCAAGAGATATGCACAGAAATGTGTTAAAAAGTGTCCCAAAATATCAAATTTCGCAGAATGGACCTCCTTATAACTTTGAATTGCCATAACTCGGCCAAAAATCATCCGATTTTGATGAAATTTGAAGTTTTGGAAATGGTTTTTATATCAGTTTAAGTCTGCATCAAAATTTTTTCAAATTTCAGCATTTTAAAATTTTCCAATTTTTTGACCTATTTTCCATACTAACCCCTTGACAAAATCATCAAAAATCGAAAAGTTTCCTATCCCAATTTTTGGGACCCAAATCGATTCTAGGACTCATAACTAGCATTTTGCTTTTTATTTGAGGTGTTTCTGATGAGTATTTCGAGAGATATGGCCAAGAATGTGTTCGATAGTTACAGTTTAGAGATGTTTTTCTAAAAGATAGGCAATATTATGGAGACTGAAGTTGTGCTTTTCGAAGCACCCGCAGACTCTTGACTTCCTCACTTCTCTTGGATTTCCACATGCTTGTCTTCTTCTTGCGCCACCCACACTTCATTTCTGCTTCCATCGTGTTTCGCATTCAGAATCTTTAAACTGATTTGCATAGCTGCTGTGAATCCAAGAAACTCCAGGCGATTGTTATATATGTGAATGTATACATATGTATGTGTGGCTAATGATGATGATGACGATGATGATGATGTTGATGATGATGGTGACTGCGACGCTGACCGCGTGGTTGGCGTCGCGTCGTCGCTCGCTAAAAGTACATAAATCAAAAGAAAAGCATTTTTCTGTTTTCTGTTTTCTGCTTCAACTTTTGGCGATCGTCTATTGTTGTTGTTGTTGCTGCTGATTGTTGATTGCTGTCTGTTTATTGTTGTTTTCAGTCGTGTTTATTGTTGTTGTTGTTGTTGTTGTTGGTTTTGCATTAGCATTTGGTACGCATGTTTCAGAGAACATTTCGCATAGAGAATAGATATAGACAAGCGACAGAAATCGCACTTTTACATATAAAATGAAGCGCAAACTATAGACAGATATACATACATATGTATATCCACAGATACAGCTAGTCTATATGCATACATGCATACATATGTATATCACGATACCTATATCGGTGTATATGTATACTATAGGTATACCCTATATCAATGAAATCATATGCCATTTGGAAGATGTGCTGTATTTTGACAGCTGCAATCATATTCAAATCTATATATATATATATATATTCTTGTGCTGCAAAGTCGAAGCATTACATATATATAGAGTAGATAGATATGTTACGATATGTTTCTAAAATCTCAACTTGCATTAAATTTGCATTTTATTTATCAGCTATAGTCTGTGGGCAGATTATTTGAAGGATCTCTACATAGAGTTATAGTTCCCTAAATAGTAGATCTGTAGATCTCTCAGCACATATAAGTCAGTGTTTATATCTTATAAACTTAGGTAAACTTAAGTAAGTAAGAAAACGCATTATTTTTCTATATTCAAAAAGCTCTCATTTTTATAGGAATAGATTTTATGATAGATTATTATTTTCGAAGGAAGAAAATTTAGGATTTTATAATACTTTCATATGAAAATATTTTCTCATATTTTTAGAGGAACACAAAATATTAATTATACTATGTGTATATAAATATTATATATTCATAAATTCATACATATATATTTACATATATGTACATACATATAAATATCTATGTACATATATATATTTTTTTAACAAAATAAAAAAATTAAAATTAAACAAATTGAGCCAAACATTAAAAAAATATATATTTTAACAAAATAAAAAAAATAAAAAATTAAACAACTTTAGCCAAGTATTTAAAAAAATATCTTAACAAAATAAAAAGCAATTATTAAAAGCTGCGAAAATGTATTAAAAATAATAAATAAATCAGCAAAATATAAGTAAAAACACAATAAAAAAAAATATGAAAACAAATAAATCGAATAGAGAAAAATACGTTCCAATTGTTGTCGGTTTCAACTGCCTATTTGCGTGCATATTATTTCATAATTTTCCAAATTTATATTTTCCGCAAATGAATTTCCCCAGTTGTTTTCCCCGCAACTATTTTAATTTGTTTCATTTTTTTTTATTTTTTTGCTTTAAGAGTGACAGAAATTATTGTTAACGATAACGATATCGCGCGATTTTTATTGCCGCCAACGACGCCTGGCGCTACACACACCTTCTTCTTCTTCTTCTTCTTCGACTTCGTCTTCTTCTTATTCGCGGTAGGCGTCGTCGTCGTCGTCGACGTTTTCTGCTTCTCCTCCTACACTTCTTCGTTCGCTGCCTCTGCTTGTTGCTCCTCTTCTTTAGTCTTTAGCAGCATGTCGTCTGCGCTGCTGTCTTCTGCTTGTTGATAATGAAATCGACATAGAAAGCAAACAAATTAATTAACTAAACGACAACAGCACATACCCCGCCTCCCGCCTCACCACCCCCCACACACATTCTCTCATTCTCTGTCTATGTCTTACTCTCTCTCTCTCTCTCTCTGGCGGTCAGAGTGTCACTCGACACTAAAACAAGTGTCAAGTCCGTCCATCTGTCCAACTGGTGTATGTCCATCTGTCTGCCCTGTGACTATGTTCTGCATATTTATACCCTGCCTTCAAGCAGCTGGGGTATATGCATTCCTCAAGAGACTTGAACAGTACTCAGTACTCAACCTATTTTAACATATCTTTTTCTTGATTTCTTACAAGGTTCGAAAGTTATTATATTCAATATATTAATATTGTCAATATATGAACTAAAATAATGACTATCTTCCGTTGCTATCCGTCTTCGTTCTTAAGGGAGTTCCTAACTTTCTATCAATCATATTTTCAAAATTGTTTAGAATTTATCTATAAATATCCTTAAGATTTCCTTGATAAATAATAACAAATAATAATAATGATATTGATAATGATAATGATGATGATGATGATGATGATGATGATGATGATGATGATGATGATGATGATGATGATGATGATGATGATGATGATGATGATGATGATGATGATGATGATGATGATGATGATGATGATGATGATGATGATGATGATGATGATGATAATGATAATGATAATGATAATGATAATGATAATGATAATGATAATGATAATGATAATGATAATGATAATGATAATGATAATGATAATGATAATGATAATGATAATGATAATGATAATGATAATGATAATGATAATGATAATGATAATAATAATTAGTATTTTCTTCTCTTCCTAAGAGTTCTTAATACGTTAGCAAATATCTTAATAATATACAAATTTTACAAATTATACTGTATATATTTTAGTAGTTTTCCCGTCTCTCTTTCCACTCATTAAGAGTTCTTAACATTTTAGCAAATAACTATAAAATCATTTCTCGTTTTCTTCTAATCTCTATCTCAATATCCTGTCAATTTCTTGGTTGTTTTTTCAGCTCTCTTTATTTCTATACATTAATATCTAAAGTTTATATTTATTCTTTCCTCATGATTTTTCCTTCTCTCTCCTTACACTTTAAGAGTTTGTAACTTTGTAGAAAATATGTAAATAAATTTGGTAATTTTCCGGCATTTAATATTATTATAGAGTATTTGTGTACTCGGTGTTATTCCGTTGCTTATGGTTATTGGCATGTTTCATCTGCATAGGATTGTCATAATTTCTTTAATATTTCTCTTGGCCATATTATTTATTACTAATACTTAATATATTTGCCAAAAGCATTTCTTTCTCTTTTTTTTAATTGCGCTCACACGTGCCGCAGTCAAGAGCTCTTAAGAGACCCGCCGAAACCAACAAATCCAAACCGATTTCTATATTCCTATATATACATATGTATATATGTAGATATGTATATAGGCATGTATATCATGTTGTATATAATATATTTGCATGTTCTGGCTTTAAAATGATATATCGGCGGCCATAAAGGGATTTGTCGCCATTAGATCGAGTCAAAGCAAGTTAAGCAAAAATATATTAAATATAGTATATATATATATGTATATAGACTGTCTATAAACACATGGAAAACTCATCAGACTACATCTGTTGAGTTTTCATCTTGTATTCATGCCGAAACATACTATGAATTTCTAGATGATTACTCAGATTTTCAATTCCAATCAAAAAAAACCAACTACAGCCAAAATGCAGAGTTCCCAAAATTTCTTATGAATTTTCAATGTTTTCCTTTTAAGTTTGGAAAAATTTCCTTAGTACCAAAAATAATGTTAGCAAGTGTAATGTAAAGTTGAAATCTATTACAATTTTCGTGAAAATGTTGTTAAAATTACTGTTCAATTTTTTTTGTGAAATTTTGCAGCCCCAAAACTGTCATGTTTCTCAATATTGCTGCCAATTTTCAGCTCTCTAGCTGCATAAATGCGTCTAATGACGGGCAAAGGAAGAAAACATGATTTGCAAAAATCATAAAATTTCTCAAAATGCGCAGGAAGAAACGGGAAAGAAACGGAGCTAGCTGATCGTATATCAGAGTTTTTACTGAAGAGTGAAGAGCATGCGAATGAGAGTGGGAGAAAGACGTCTTCAAATGCAGTTTTGTCATTGGCTCAAAGGATGCTCAACACACAAACAAACCCACACACACACACACATATGTACATGCATATGTGCATGGCCCTTGCCCTAGGCTACGTTTTTTCTGCTGCTGCTGTTGTTATTGTTGTTGCTGTTAACGCTCACGCCCACGCTCAGTCAACGGCAACGGCAACGCAACAATTTGCACAATCAACAGATGAAACTGCGACTGCGACAGCGACAGCGACTGCAGCAGCGACGTCAACCATCATCAGGTAGAGACGCTGCCGGCAGCGTCAGGTGGCTTGGCAACATGTTGAGACTGTGCGCTCCTTCTCTCTCTCTCTCTCTCTGTCTTTCATTTAAAAACTCTCTCAACATGTTGTTGTGTTGCTTTGCAGCGCAATCGGAAGTGTATGCTAGAGTGTGGGGTGGGGGGTGGGGCAACGGACACAGAGAAAGAGAGAGAGAGAAGCTTGGTGCTTAACGTAGTTGACGCACGCACGCATGCGCAGCTGCTGCTGCTGCTGCTGCTGATGATGATGATGATGCTGCCAGCAGCATTCATTTAATTTTCGCATTGAAACAACGGCGACGACGCATCGTTCGTCATCGTGCAAGCATCTCTACGACACGCGACTCAATCAACTACAGCAAGCAGCGACAGCGGCAGCGGCAGCCACAGACAAACAAACGCAAAGTTTAGCCCAAAGCAGCAGCAGCAACAAAAGCTAATGCTGCTGCCCAAAACGATCGACAGCGTAGTGACGTCGCAGCAGCAGCAACATTGTTGCTTCACTCTCTCACGTTTCTACGTTTCGTCTTCGTCTGCGCTGAGCCGACGAACTCACTGCATACATCGGCTGTCGGCTATCGTCTGTCGGCTCTCTCTCTCTCTCTCGCTCTCTGTCGTATTTGCTGTCTGCAATTTTTTGCCTGCCCAACAAGTCTAGCGGCGCACGCTCTTTGCTGCGCTCACTCACCAACACGCTCTCTCAATCTCTCTCTCTCTCGCTCTCTCTGTATCTTCCGCTGTCTGCTGCTGACGCTGGCAGAGCGCAGACGACGTCAACGGCGACGGTGACGGTGACTGCGACGCCGCTGCTGTTGCTTTGGGCTTTAGTTTATTTATACAAGCGAACGATACCGTGTGTGGACATTATTTTCCCAAACGTTCGCAAACGCACAACAAACACACTCGCACAACAAACACACTCGCACAGCACATAGACAGACAAGTCGTACAGCAAGCGGCGACAGCAGCACGCAGTCAGCAGCGGCAGCATCTGTCGGCAGAGCGCAATATACACGGCGTGTGCGCCCCGTGAGCTATCTAGTAGATAAAAACTCGCCGACTTGCCGACAACAAGCAACAGACAACAATCAGCAACAACAACAGCAACATCAACATCAACTTGCAACACGCACCCACTTATGTATTATCATCATCATTATTATTATTATTTGGGGGCAACCAAATATATACAGTTTGTTGGCTAAATCTAAATTCGAGCTGAATTTAATAAATAAGTTGTTGATAAAAAAATAAATAAATACAAAAAATAATTGAAGAACGCGAAAATGTGCAACGACGAAACGACGAGTGCAGTTCAAATCTAAAACGGAAAATTGCAACAAAAAATATATATATTTTTTGAAATACATATGCTGTACATATACATATATACAGATGTATATACATATATTTCTCAAAGCATAAAAATTGTGCGAAAATAAAAGTCGCGTTATCTAATCGCAGCCAAGTGTATGTACATACATATATGTATGTGTGTGTGTAAGTGAGAAAAAAGTGAGAAAGAGATAGAGAGAGTGAAAGAAAGAAATCAGTATAAAATTAATAACAAATCAATCAGCAAATAATTAATAACAATAACGAAACGGGAATAACGGTTTAGCGGTGAAAAAATCAATCACAAAATTTATAAATAATTGAAATTTTTTATTTTCCCATTTTTTTAACGTTCTGTGTGCGTGTGACAAAATATTACTTACAAAACAAAACAAGTTGATTGAAAAATATTGTGAAGTGAAATTGAAATAAAAAAAAAAAAAAACTACGAAAATGTTTAACAACAATAACGACAACAAACACAATTTGGCAACCGCAACGGGAACCGTGCAGACTTTGGAAAACTGCCGCCAGCCCATGACACCGCAACCAACAACAGCAACAGCAACAGCAGCAGCAACAACAACCGCAATGTATTATCAATGCAAGTTGCAACAATTGGTGTTTGTGGCACTGTTGTGTCTGTGCCTGGGCAGCTGCTTGCCACAAACGGTGCAAGCCCGTCGCCATGCCCCACTCATGTTCGAGGAGGCGGACACCGCCCGACGATCCAACAGACCAGCCGGTAAGTCACGCCCACTTTTTCCTCTTATTTTTTTTATCATATTATATCATTATTAATATTATTTATATATATTTTGATTACAATAATATTTCAAGAAATGGCAAAAAAAAAATGCAAAAGAAAAATATAATAATAATAATAATAATAATAATAATAATAATAATAATAATAATAATAATAATAATAATAATAATAATAATAATGAAAATAATTATTATAAATAATTATAATTATCATTCAAGCGAAAAAAAAATGTTTAAAAAAATGCTTTAAAAATAATATAAAAAATATGCATATTAAAAATAAATTTTATATTTTTTAAAAATATTATAATATAATATACAAAATATGAATTAATGCAAAATATAATAATATAATTTCAAAATAAATTCCACATTTAAGTGAGAACTCAAATTACAAATAATAACAGAAAATGTTTAGCATTATTTTTAATTATTATTATTATTATTAAAATGAAAATAAAAGCAATAATGTCAATAAAATTATATTTTAAATTGATATAATTGATATTATTTTTGTTTTATTTATTTTAATAATAATAATAATAATAACAATAATTTAAATATAAAGTCATATTTTATTTGCACATCATAAAAATTAAAATTGCTTCTAGAGAAAATACATAATAATCAAAATTTATATTACACAAAAAAAATAAAATAAAATAATTGCAAAAATCATAAAAATTATGTGCATTATTTTTATGATTTTTGTTTTTTTAAATTAAATAATGGCAAAAATCATAAAATACAGCAGATATATGTATATTTTAATTATATTATCACATGATAAAATTAAAATATATATATAAAGTGAAAAATTTCAAATAAAATAAAAACAATTGTAAAAAAAATGCATACAAATTTCAACTGATATAAATTATAAATATATTTTCATATTGAACTTAGTAAAAACAGAACAAAAACAAAAACCATAATTTTAATGCATATTTCTAATTTTCAAAACAATTACAAAATATTAGAATTATTATTATTATTAGAATGATTAGAATTATTATAATTATTAATACAAATCAAACATTTTATATTTATATATTTTCTAATATTTTATATAAATATCATATTTATTGCCTGCGAATTACGTATACGCCATGTGGGGGGAGGGGTTTTTTTTTTATTTTGAAGGCGAGGGATTTCCCGTTTGTGGGCAGGTATGCATGATGCATGCAACGCAGGATATACATATGTGTGTGTGTGGCAATGTAGCTGCGCCTCCGACTCACACCCCTAATCCCACACGGCTCAGCTGCTGCCACCATCCCTTTCTCCCTTCCTCCCTTCGCCCTTCTCAGCACTACCTGCTGCTCTGGGATTTTCCCGTTTTCCCTCACCGCCCTTTTTCATCTACAGACATACATATATATTTTGCACAGTTTTATTTTACAATTTTTGTGAATTTTTGCTTTCTATTGTCGTTATCGTTGTTGTCTTTGTTTTTGTTGTTGTTTGCTAATCCGGAAAATGGGAATTCCCTTCCGAGAGCAGCAACAACAGCAGCAGCAGCGGCAGCAGCGCAGACGCAACGTCGTCGTTGTTGCAACCAAAACAAAAGCAGCGCAATTGTCTAGAGATTAGAAGGAGAGCGCGTCATATAGAAACAGAGAGCAAGCTAGATAGATAGATAGATAGAGAGAGAGAGATAGATAGTGGAGAACTCTCTGTTCCTTTGTGCCCTTGTCTCAAACAACTCTCTTCTGAGAGACTTCAGTTACTTGATTAGACTGCATTTCCTGTTGCCACAAAACACTATGCCACACGGCAGTGTGTGGCAGGGGGGGATGTGCGGGGGGTGGGGTATGTTGCGGCTAATGTTGCAATTTGTGCTGCTGCTGCTTCTTCTGCCTCTGACAACTTTTCTTTAGTTGCGTTCTCGCTCTTTTTAGATTATATATACATATATATATATATATTTATATATATATTTTTTTTTTATTAGCTTTTGTTGTTGCTTCGCTTTTCAATTAAAAACAGTTTGCGGTTTTTTCACTGTATTTTTATTTTATTTTATTTTTTTTATTTATTTTCTATATATGTTTTTTTTGCAACGACTTTGAGCCGTTTCTCAGCTTACAAAAAGCAAATTAAACTATAAAGATTATATACAATATTCCCATATACATATATATATATATATATATATATATATATATATATATATATATATATATATATATATATATATATATATTTACATATATATACGGAGAGTCCAGTGTGTGTTTGTGGCATGCCACAATTTAACTGCAGTCTTTTTAGCGCAAAATATTACAATTTCCATTTGGGAAGTTGTAAATTTTAAACAACTTCAAAATTTCTATATTAATATAAATATAAATTAATATATAATAGAAATATAATATATATACATTAATATAAAATATATATAAAATGTATAAAATATATAATATATAAAATATATATATATAGTATATCATTCCCTAATAGATATCCTCTCCATGCACAAGTTTAGAATACCCTTTGTTTTGATAGAGCACAGAGTATATTATCTCAAAAAATTACAACATATTTTTGCAGTTAAAACTTAAACTTATTTCAATTCTTTTAGAAAAAAACCCAATTTAAAAATAAAGCTAAAAATGCAATAATTCTGCATTAAAAATTATTGAAAATTTTACTTAGTTTTTAACTTTGCAAAAATTGGCCAAAAATTTCCAAAAAAAAAAGTGGCTTAAGTTAAAAAAATACCAAAAATTATAAGTAAAATTTTCAGCGTAAATTTCTTAAGTTTTTACAAATTCTAGCTTTTTTTTTATTTTAACATTCACTATTAATTTTTTTTTTAGTTTTCAAATTTATGAAAAAGTTTTGATTTTCAATTTAATTATTTATGCTTAGCAAACAAAGCACTAATTTTATACAAAAATAGCAATTTCTTTTAATTTTCACAAAAGAGACAACAAAAAACCGCTAGATAGTTAGTTAGCTACTTTTAGCTAGAGGGATTTCAAGCTAAAGTTCGAACACAGCTTCAGACGCGCCAAACAAAACACAATTTTGGGGCAACGGCAACGGCAACGGCAACTGCCACCAACACTAACACACACACACACACACACACACATACACACACACACATACACACACACACATACACATGCACAACCAACGCATGTTTGTTGGCTTTTTTTTTTGTTTTTTTGATTAATGAAAAACCAACGCACAAAACTGTTGCTCTGCTGAAAAGCAACAACAACAAACCAATCATGAGAGTGTTGGGGAGAGGAGTGAATGGAGGGGGCTTGGTGTGGGTAGGAGTAGGGGTATCGGTAGAGGAAGAGGAGGGGGGAGTGGGGGGCAAGACTTATCAAACATCAGAAAAACCACGCACGTTTTTGAAACAGCTCGTAGATAGAAAGAGATAGCCATATAGAGCAAGAGAGACAGAGAGAGAAACAGAGAGAGAGAGAGACAGAGAGAGAGACAGAGACAGAGAGAGACAGAGACAGAGAGAGACAGAGACAGAGAGAGAAAGAGACAGAGAGAGAGAGAGAGAGAGGGAGATTAACTAGAAATTCATTTTGTTCATTTCGCATTTAATTTAGCTGATTAACGAGAGAGGAACCCCCCTCCCCCTCCCATCACTACGCTGCCTACGTTGCCACAGCCCCCCTCCACACCACTCTCTCTCTCTGTCTCTCTGTATGTATGTATACATCCATCTCATCATTCGCCACTCGTCAGCATAATTCATTTATTCAACTGTCAAGTGGCTGCCGCCCAGTTAGGTGTTAAAAAGTTGTTAACTTATTTTTAATGAATGCGTGTAAAAAACACAACCACAACAACAACAACGACAACAGCAACAATAAAACAACAACAACAACAACGATAACAAGTTGAATGAAATTGAAACTATGCCTACGCTGCGCTGGGCAAACATGTTGCATGATCTGTATAAAAAAAAGCAGATGAAGTTGGGGGGGGACGTCAAGTTGCAGACAGAGAGAGAGAAAGAGACAGACCGAGACAGAGAAAGAGACAGAGATATAGAGAAAAACATACAGAGAAAGACAGAAAGAAACAGAGAGAGAGAGAGAAGTGCAGCGACATAAAATACCAAAAATAAATTTTAAAAAATACACAAAACAAACAAAAATACCAAATAAATACCAAGAATACCGAAAAATATCAAAAAATACCAAAAAATACAGAAATATTTAAGAAGCAAAAATATAAATATTTGAAAAACAAAAAAAAATTAAAATTCCCTTTTTTAGTTTATATTGTTTTCATTTTTTTACACTACGTTTTCAAAGCTTAATGACATCCTTACTAAATACGACAGCCAAAGATCTACAAATATATCATTATTTTATGTATATTTACAACCAAAGATTCTTCTTTCACTTAAAATGCAAAATTTACAAAAGTTTTTGCATTATTTAAGTGAACTTACAACAGTTTTTCAAACTCCAGAAACTTTTTCAAAAACTCATATAAGAAAATTTTACCAACTACAAAAAGTTTTTTTCACTTAAAATTGAAAGTTTGTAGCACTTCTGCACTTCAAAGTGCCATAACTTTGGCAAAAATGAAACGATTTTCAAAATTTTTGCAACAATATTTTTGTATACAAATTTCTGACCGAATTATAACCAAAATCGTATACTCAAAAAACTGTAGCCAAGAAAAATTGCATTAGTAACCAAATGAATTTGCAAATTGCAACTGAAATCTTTGCAAAAAGGAAAAGAAATTTATTTTTTTAGATTTTGTTTCTCTCTTTTTTTAACTGTTTTCCATTTTGAGTGGAAAGTTAGGGTATCTGGGGGGGAAAGTTAGGGTATCTATCTAGACGGCTGTCAGTTATGTAGCTGCGCTTTCTACTTTAAGTTTGCTGCTTTATCTGCCACAAATTTTGTTTGCCATATTTTTTTCTTTTTTTTAAATTTTATTTTTTAGTTTGTTTTATTGGCAACAAATGCGGAGTTGGCTTAAACCCAGTTGAGTTGGCTTAAGTCGCTTTGTCTGTTGTCAGTGTCAGTTGCATGTCAGTTGCCAAATGCAACCAATTTGTTGTGCCGCATGCAACAAAACACGCCACAACAGTTGCAACAACATTTTCGGGCCAAAAAAAAACTAAAAAAATAAAATAAAATAAAATCCAAACCATTTTTGGGCTGAGAGACGAGGCGTCGCCATCGCCATCCTCGCTCAACTTGTGTGTCTATAACTATATATACTTATATATATATATATATATATATATATATATGTATATAGATATTTGTATGTGTGTGTGTGTGTGTGTGTGTGTGTGTGGGCAGAGGAAGCACTTAATGCCCACAAACAAAGTGTCAAATTGCAACGTTTTCTTTTTCTCGCTTTTTTTTTTTTTTTTTTTTTTTTTTTGGGGGACTTTTCACCCCTCCCCCTTAAACAAAAATAACCAGAAAGCAGACGAAGTTAAAGCCAGACTTGGCTAGATAAAAGCCAAAAAAAAAAAGCAACTCACAAAATATATGTATGTATATGTGTGCATATGTGTGTGTTAATTAATTTGCTGGTTTTTATTTTTATTTTTCAATTATTTTGCTTACTTTTTTCTTTATTTTTGTGTGGATGCAGTTTTTTTTTAAATTTTTTTTCAGTGTAGGCAAAATTCGGTTACAACTACAAATAAGTCGTGGGTTTGTTGCTCCATCGGAAATTCCGCCTGTTTTTGCCGGTATCAATGCAAATCAAACTGGGTTACGCCCTCCCACACCATCCCCCCCTTCACACCTACCCCCCTTCACCCATTTCACTCTCTCAGTGGAAGTATGTAATTAGCACTACGCCCACCATGCCGAATTCGCCGAATTCATCTTCCTCCTTCACACGCTCTTCTCTCTCTTCTCTCTTCTATCTCTCTTTCTCTCTCTCTCTCTCTCCGAGTCTCCCCGATTCTCTGCTTCTCTCTGTTTCACTCTTCTCTAGCAGTTCTCAGTTGCATTATCTTATATAAATCGTGCAACTTCTGCATACATTCCATATAGTATATTTTCTTTTTTAATCATTCCCAACTATTTCTGCCTCTCTCTGTTTCTATCTCTCCCTCCCTCTCTCTCTCTCTCTCTCCTACTCACTCACTTTGCCTGCCATTCCATTTAGCTACGTTCTGTTCCGTTCCCTTCCGTTCCGTTTCATTTCACTTCAGTCTCAGTTCATTTCACAGCAATTGTTCAAAATACAATCAATTCTCACTGTTCCAAAGTCCTCAAAATACAAAAAAAAAAAGCTTTTTAACAGCAGCTTTTTCTAGTCACAAGCAGCTTAAAGCTCCGCAGCTGCATGGAGACGTCGATTATGTAAATTTGTATTGTTTAATTTTGAAGAGCCTCTTAAACTTCAAATTTAAAAAAAGTAGTTTGAAAGTTAAAAAGATTCTGGCACGAGAAAAATGAAAATAACATTTTTTAAAGCTCTTCTATTTACTTTTTAAATCATTTATTGTATTTTTTTTAAATTTAAAAAACAGATATTTTTTAAAAGAAAAGCGAAAAACATAGTTACAGAAATTTAGTTTTTTGTGTGAATTTTTTTATTTTAATTTTTTATTCTTTTTTTTTGATATTTCTGAAATGTATTTCTTTATTTGAATGCATTTTCTCAATCCTGGCAGCTTTTTTTTTGAAATTAGTTCGCTTTATTTTTATCAATAATTTTATTTGATTTAGTTGCATTTTAATCAAGTTTCTTAAATTCGTAGTTTTTTTATTTCTATAAAAAAAACCAATTTAATTTTATTTTGTTTCTGTGAATTTTTATATACTTTCTAAATTTCAATTAAAAAAAAAAATGAAATTTAGTTGCAATTTAAATATCATGTCCGCTATCGTCCTGTCCGCTATCATCATCATCATCATTATCATAATCATCATCATCATCATCATCATTATCATTATCATCATCATTATCATCATCATCATTCTCTTCCTCGTCATCGCATCCTTAGAATATTTGTGCAACTTATCAGCGCATTTAAAATTAGCCACAACTCTTCCTCTTCCACATCTTCCACTTCCACTTCTTCCTCTTCTACATCTTCTTCTTCTTCTTATTCTTCTTGCTCTGCTTCTTCTGCTTCTGCTTCTTCTTCTACTACTTCATCTTCTTCTTGCTCTTCGTGTTGAGTTTTGTCTGCCGCAACGGCTGCCGTCGCTTTTTTCGCTTGAACTTTCTGACGACATCTGCGCGACGGGGGCAAGTCGCAGTCGCAGTCGCTGCCGCAGTCGCAGTCGCTGCCGCAGTTGCGTCGCAGTCGCGTGATTTGTTTTGTAAATGAGCAAGAAAATGCAAAACCAAAACCAAAAAAAGACTAACCAAATATACAAAACAATGTACACACAAAAAAAAAGTAAAAAAAAGTAAAAAAAGTCGCGTAGCAAAAAAAAAGCGTATAAATAGTCATTGAAGATGTTTACGGCCAGAAACAGTTGCCAGTTGCTGTGATTCCAAAATAGCCAAGAAAGTGAGACAGAGACACAAATAAGAGAGAAGAGAAAAGAGAGAGAGAGAGAGAGAGAGAGGGAGAGAGAGGTAGAGAAATGAAAAGAGAGAGCACCACTGACAGAAATTAGCTGGCAGCGCAAATTGTCTAAACAAATTTTTACAGACAGCAACAAAAAATTAAAAAAATATATATACATATATGTATATATATGTATATATATATATATAGAGAGAGAGAGGAAATTGAAAAACAGAAACGTAAAAATAATAATTGCAGCAGACGTTGCTTGGCTATTTACAGTGCCTCATAGTTAAATGCAGACGCGACTGCAACAAAAGTTAAACAAAATTTAATAAAATAAAATAAATTCTCAATACGTAAAAAGTTCATCTAAATTCTAAAAACAATTGCAATGCTTAAAGAACTTCTCAAAAATATCTTCAAAAATATCTATTCAAAATTTTAAAAACTCATACTTCAAGTATTCATAAATTAATATTTTTATTATGCTTGAAAATAATTTTTTGTATTTAAAAAATATTTTTTTTTATTATTATTGTGGCATTTGCTAAAATTATAAATTTTATATTTTTATATAATTATATATTTTTATTATATATTTTTATAGCCAAGTCAATTTTTTATTAAAATATATACTACCATAATTTATTTGAACTGAATTTTATATTTCAAAAATTTTCCAAATTTTTTGAAAAATTTGTCTAAAAATTATGCGCACATTTTACTTAAATTTTGTGCTTTTAAATAATTGTAATTATTTTCATTTTTAATTTATTTTGTGTTGTTTTTATATATATATATTTTTTTTATTTTAATTATTTTTGTGAATATGGATTGCTTATTTTTATATAAAATGTATTTTATATACTTTTTATATATTTTGTTTATTTTTTTTTCAATTTGATTTATTTTTTGAGAATATGGTTGTTCTCTCTCATAATTTAATGAATTTTGCTTATTTTCATATAAAATGTATTTAATATACTTTTTATATATTTTGTTTAGTTTTTTTGAATTTTTTTATATACTTTATATATATTTCGTATATATATATATTTAATTTTTTTTTTTTTTTTTTGTGAGAATATTCTTGTCTCGGCTGTCTCATAGTTTGTGGTTGTGGCAACTAGTTCAAACTGGCTGTTGGGTGGGGGCTAATTGGTTAGCAATTGTCACCCATTATGATATATCTATGGATGTGTATCTGAAAGATACAATCCAACATTCTACGGCTTTCCTTCACACAATTTGCGCGGCGCGTTTTTTACATAAGTCAAAGCGACCGCGAAATACACCAAATTTTTGTGCGCTTCTTCAATTGAATTTGTTTATTTTATTTTGTTTTTTTTTTTTTATTTTGTTTTTATTTCGTTTTCTTTGCAAATTAATTTCATTTTATATTATTCGTCTTGTGGCTCTTGCCAAGTGGCAGAGCAGGGCGAGGGAGGAGGAGTAGTGGCTGCAAATTATAGCCAAAAAAACAAAAAAAAAAAACGCTAAAATCGAACGAGCCCCTTTTTGGTGCGTTTCGTGCGCGTTTTGTGAGCGTTTTAAAACGCATGTCAGCGGCATTTCAACTATTGAACTTAGTTTAGTGAGAGGTGCGGACACAACATTTTGTGGACTGACTTGAAAGAAACGAGAGTGAGAAACAGAGAGAGAGAGAGAGAGAGAGTAAGAGAGAGAGAGAATGAGAGAGAGAGAGAGAGAGAGAGAGTTGCTGCAATGTTTGCTGAACATTTGTTGTGTTTGCATTGCCGCCGCCGCCGCCGCCGCCAGAGTTGCCGCCTTCTGTTTGCACTGCCCGACAACCCCAAATCCCCCACCACAACACCAGCCCCCCCCACCCTCCTGCCCCTTTCTCCACCACTAGTCACAAGCCCCACTTCATATATACATATACATACATATACCCCACACCCACTCTCCGCTCACACCTCAAGCAGCTGTCATAAATTATCACAGAATAAGCGCAAGCGACTCCCAAAACTCACAATTTTTTTTTATTTTTATTTTTATTTATTTTTTGTATTATTTTTTGTATTTTTTTTTGTATTTTTTTGTATTTTTTTTTGTTTTCTTTCTCGCCGCATTTAATCAGCCATTAGAGATCTCCACTTTCTGTGTGTGTGTAGAGAGTGTGTGTGTAGAGTGTGTGTGTGTCCCCAAAAAGCCACAAAGAAGAAGAACCTAAACACACACACACACATATACATATATATATATATATACACACAAACATCCTTGATGGACTAGCAGTTACCCTATTATATTAAAATAATCATTTCCATAAAAAGTTATTTTCCAAAAAAAAAATATATATATATATTTATTTAGAAAACAAATTCAACAAAAAAAATATATATATATATATATTTTTCAAAAATTTAACGAATTTTAAGTTATTTTCAAAAAAACTATATATATTTATTTAGAAAACAAATTCAAAAAAAAAATACATATATATAGGTATTTATCAAAAATTTAACGAATTTTAATGCATAGATAAAAAAGCAGAAATTTCAAATCTTAAAAAATTATGGCAACAATTTTCTTATATATTTTTGTGTTTAAAGAAATACATTTCGAAAATACTTAATTAATTTGAATTTTTCACTAAACTATTTGCCGATAAACCATATATTTCTTTCAAAAAAAAAAATATATATTTATATATATATATATTTTTTTTAATTTTATTTATTAATTAAGTGCTGAACCCATACAAACAGATTTGTATCATAACGTCCGAAACAGAAAAAAATAAACAAATAAATATTTTCCGATAAAATATATATAATTTTAAAATGTTGTGCTCACACAGCGAAACTACCCCTTATGGTTAGTTTGTTTGCAGGGTATTGGCTGCAGTCGCAGTTGCTTCTCTTGCTCTCTCTCTCTCTCTCACTCTCTCCATCTCTCTCTCTATTTATTTATTTTCGTTTTGTTTGCTTTGCACTTAAATAATTTAATTGCTTATAAAATAAATAAAAACTGGGACAACGTGTTTCTCGACATTGTTGTTGTTGTTGTTGTTGTCGTTGTTGTTGTTGTTGTTGCACTCATTGCATTTTCCAAAAATATACAGAAAGGGACAGCGAATGTTGTGCCCCGTCTTCTTCTAGTGCGATCATTTTTTTTATTTGTTTTCGTTTTGTGTAAATATATTTTTATTGAAATATGTATTATTTTTTTTGTAGTTTGCCGACTATTGCTGCTGCTTTTCATATATTGAGAATTGTGCCCCCCCCTCCTCCACCACTCTACTTCCTCTTCTTCTTCTATTTAACTAATATACACCCCCCACCCCCTCTTCACGACCCTTTCAAATATTACTACCACCAACACTGAAGAGATCACAAATAATTTGATTGACAGTTCAACACTTGCAACTGTCAAAAATATCAAAAAATATCAAAAAAAAAAAAAAAAAAAATTATAAAAAAAAAAAAAAAAAAATTCAGAGCAGGAGAGAGAACTACAAAAGTGACAGCAAATATGTGGGGCGTGGCACACACACCCCCCCGCCCACCTCCTGCACAACTTTGTCATGAATGCGAGATCTGATAATGCATCGATATTTAGCTCTAATTTGTGCGCTAATTATTTTTGCATTAATTAATTAAAACATTTTAAGCACACCCAGAGAGAGAGAGAGAGAGAGAGAGAGGCAGAGAGAGAGAGAAAGGTAGAGGCAGTGTTAGAAAGAGACAGACAATGGATAGGAAAGAGAGCGCGACTTTTATAGACTCTATAGGATCAACAGATATACCGACTATATATCTATATATGCGCCATGATCTGTGCTGATCTTTTAACTCAATTAAAAGCGCACGCAGCAAAAAAAAAACAAAATCAAAAAAAAAACAGAAAAAATAACAGAAAAAAAAACAAAAAAAAGTAATACAACATAAAGTGTTGGCAATAGCGACTCTGACATACCCTATAGAAATATATAAAAATTATTTGCCAAAATATCAGCATCATAAAAACATGCCACAAATATTATGTTTAAATTTTATAAAATTATTTTTTTATAAAATATTTTTTTACAAAATATTTAATATTTATAAAATATTTTATATCATTTATTCAATTTTTATAAATAGACGAAATTCATTTGCATTATTATTGTTATTATTATTATTTTCTATTTCCATTGATTTTCAAATTGCAATATATATTTTTGATTTTTCTGATTATATTTATATTTCTCATTATATTTTCACTTTTGCCAAATTTTTGCATTTCAAAAACACAAAATTTGTGAATCAAACATTTTTCTGATATATAAAAAATGTGTTAAAAACCACTATTAACAATTAATTTTATAAGATTATTGCTAAAATATCATTGACAATTTTAAACAATTTGCTTTCAATTGCAAAAACTATTTTTTTTTAATATATATATAAAAAATTTTTGTATACATATTTTTGGAAATTTCACTTACCAGACTGCTGCCGTTTACAGGGTATGCACTGAAACGAAACAGATAACGAAAAATCAGAAAATAGAAAATACATTTCGAACAACAACAAAAACAACTTGAAAAAAACAAAAGCAAAAATAAAAATTTCAAATAAAGCAAAGGAAATTTTTCAAAGGCATTTTCCGACGCACAAAAAAAAAAATGAGAAAAAAAAGTAGAAACAAAAAATAAAGTCTCCACATGCTTGTCTGTGTGTGTGTGTGCGCGCGCCAATGCGACGCCGCTGCCAGCGTCGAGCGTCGAGCGTCAACCGGCGACGCCAACGCCAGCAGCGACTGCGCAGCGGCTGCGCAGCAACAGCGGCTCTGCGTCATGTGAGTCAGCAACGCATTTGGCAACGACAAGGCGAAAATTTTCAGTTGCTCTGCGTCGTTGTTGGCTAAAACAAATGGCCAGAGACAACTACCAAAGACGACACACACACACACACACACACACATATATACATATATATGTATATATATATATACAGACAGACATTTGGGGCCACGTGTTGAAGACGTCGACGTCGTTTGGGGTAAAAATGTTTATTAGAAGCTGAAATGCCTGTCGCTGCCTTTTGACTGTAATTAGCACATTGTGTGGCAGGCGGGCAATGCCACTGCTGCCACTGCTGCTGCTGCTGCTGCATGCCACCAAATGCGGCACAAGCACACACACACATACACACACACAGATTAACACAGCCAGTCACACATGCAGAGACAACACATCTTCCCTGTGTTTTTCTTTCTCAAGTTGCAAACAACATGAATTGTCGCATTCAAGCAGCTTTAAAGCTTACTGTTGAAAAGGAAGAGAGTGGGAGAGGGAGAGAGAGTAAGGTAGAGAGGGAGAGAGAGCTTAAAAGCGCACTTTGAAAAGCTTTTAAGCTTAAAGTTTCTAATAAAGAAAGTAAGAGAGTGGGATATAAAGAGAAAGATAGAGAGAGAGAGAGTTTAAAAGCACACTTTAAAACACTTTAAAGCTTACAGTTGACTAGAAAGAGAGTAAAAGAGGTAGAGATAGTAAGGTAGAGAGAGAGAGAGAGCTTAAAAGCGCTCTTTAAAAAGCTTTAAAGCTCACAGTTGACAAGAAAGAGAGTAAGGGAGGTAGAGAGAGCTTGAAAGCCCACTTTAAAAAGCTTTAAAGCTTTTAGCTCGAAATTAGAAAATATATATCAGATATACGTTTGTTTTTGCGGTAGCTCTATATTCCAAGCAAACTTGAAAGCATTCAAAATTAATTTTAAGCAGCTTTAAGCACATTTATTTTGCTTTTACTTTTTCTTTTTAATTTCTTTTCTTCTTTTAAGCTGTCTGTTATTGCAGCACTTTAAAGCTGTCACAAAATACGCCTCTAGTTTCAATTCAGCTTTTATTGAGTCTACTAAAAAGGATGCTTTTAAGCTTCAATATGAGCTTTCGAAAAGCGGAATGTATTCATTTCTTTCTGCCCCTTTTTCTGTCTCTCTTTGTGTCAATGCACTGACTACATAAAATAGCAACAAAATAGTAAAAAAAAAATAACAAAAAAACAAAATAAAAATGATGCAAAAATGTATTTCTAGCGAATTTCGTTTGCAATTTTTGCATTATAAATAGCAACAAAATATAAATATACATATGTATGTGTATATGAGTGTGTGTTTGTTGCAAAATGCATTTTTATTTTTATAATTTTTATTTATTTTTTTTTTTTTTTTTGTTTTCATTGAAATAATATTCGTGTATTACACAGAAATTTGCTGTCTGCCAAAAATTGTTTGCTAAACTTTTGCAATCCGCTCTTCATTTAATATTCAATTGAAGACTGGAACAACAAATAAGAAGAAGAAGAAGTATCCAAATAGAAAATTCCATAATTTTGTTTAATAAACAAACAATCGCCAAAATGCACACAAGTTGCATATCAAATATATATAGAAATGAAGCAAAAAACAACAAAATGAAAAAATAACTAGAAAAACTGCAGCAAAAAGAAAAGAAACGTATTTTTATATAGATACAGATATGTATAGATTTATATGGATATCTGTGGGCACAATTAACAGCTGGTTTTGCAGCTCAGCGGAAATGAGGGGCGTGTCCCGTTGCCAAGCGGCAGGAAGCGAATTCAACACACGCTCTTCTTCTCTTTAATGTATGCACAACATGGAAATGTTGTTCGTTCTGCCGTCCGTCCGTCTGTTCGTCCGTCTGTTCGTTCGTCCGCTCATATGTATGAAGCGCATATCTTGAAGCTCAACAATGTTAGAGACATGATTTTTGCAGCTAACGATAGCTTTTAACATTCCCAAGACTTTTGCAACTTATACAAATTAATATGTTGTCAATTTAATTGAAATTACATTAAATTGAAATTGTTAAACAAAAATGTATTTTATATTATATATGTTTTTAACAATTATGCATACATAATATACGAAAATTGAAATTATAAAAGAAATATATATATATATATAGTATACTTTTATATAGATTTATATATCATATATATATTGTATAATTTCTCTTATTTTTCTGAAGTTTTTGACAGACTCTAAGGTCAAGTTGTTTTAGCCATGGTTAGTTTACATATCATGCATATTTGCATGAATTTTTGCCAAAAACATTGGCAATGACACAGCGTAACTGACAAAAACAAACGACAGAGAGATAGGCATAGTGGGAGACAGAGACAGAGACAGAGAAAGATACAGAGAGAGAGAGAGAAAGAGAGAGATGCGGCGAAATACATGTGCAATGAAGCAGAAAAATTGTGCCGCGCCAATTAACGTTAAATATTTGCGCGATCGAAAGTCTATATATATATATATGTATATATATATATTTCAAAAAATCGTAAAAGAAAAAAACATAAACATTTCTTTATAGTATTTTCGGTTTATATACATATATATATTTATAGAAATTTTCTATAATTTATATATATATATATATTTATTTTCATTATTTGCACTTAAAATTTATTTATAGTATTTTTAATTTATATATATATGTATATATATTTATATAAATTCTATAGAAATTTTCTATAATTTATATATATATTTATTTTCATTATTTGCACATAACTTTGTTAAAAATTGTTTAGCATTTTTTCTCTACTTTTTTTTTATTTTTTTCCTTTTTTTTTTTTTTTTGTATTTTTTTTTATTGTTGCCATAGACTAGGCTTAGGCGTCTAGATACACATACATCTACACAACAAAATACATACATATATGTATGTATGTAAATATATACATATATATTTATGTGTGTGTGTGTGTGTGTGTGTGTGTGTGTGTGTGTGAGCGTCTATAAATATTTATGAAATGTGTGTTTTGTGCGCGTAAATCGGCAGCTTGTATCAAAGGCAAATGCCGTTTGTCTGCGCTGATTAAAAAAAAAAAATATACACACTTTTTTTTTCTTTTTTTTTCTTTTTTTTTTGCTTTTAGCTTTTTGGCTTGCATTTTAAAGTGTCTTTTGTTATATGAATGTGTGTGTGTGTGTGTGTGTATTTTCGCACGCAAATAAAACTGGCGCCAATAAAAACAACCACAACAATAGCAACAACAACAATATCAACAACAACAACAACAACAAGAAGAAGAAATTATAATAAGAAGACAGTTGATAAACGACGCTCGTCGTTAGCGCCACTTATCACGTATACGCCATGTCGGCCATGCCGCCCCTAACAGCCACGCCCTGCCACATATACCAATTCGCAATTAACATTTTCAGTTAGTTCACACCACAAATAATTAAAAATTTAACAAAAAAAAAACATACATAATATAGCAAATACAAAAATATAGCAAAACAAAACAAATCAAAACAAAAAGTGCAGACAGAGTTCTGCAAAGAGAGAGGATGACAGTTAAGGCAGGAGGGGGGCAGTTAAGGGAGGGGGGGGTATAGGGAAGGGAGGGGGGGGTAGTATAGGGAAGGGAGGGGGGTGGCAAGCAAATTGATAATGCTAATGATAACCATAAACATTATCAAACAACACAGAGAAGAAGCAGCAGCAGCAGCTGTAGACGCCGCACAATCAATCAAAATAAATAAAGTAAAAATTGAAATAAAAATTTCAAATGAAATTGAAAATAATAAAAAAAAAAATAAATAAAAATACGTAAAGAAATGATAGCGAGCTACTTTATATAGGCAACGCCAAATACCCTGTAAAAAACAAGCAGCAGCAAGCGTGCCTTTAGATATGCACAAAAACAATTTCAATTTGAAATAATAATTTACAAAAAAAAAAAAAAAAAAAAATTGGCGGCAATTTTTTAAAATTTTTATTTGCTTGAAATATTTTATTTTTAAAATATTTTTATGTAAAACAAAATTTGTTTTCTTTATCATACTATTTTTTTATTTTTTTTTTTTTTTTTTTTTTGTTTTTGTTGAAATTGAATCTTTTGCGTGGTATCTACGCGTTGTGCTGCTGTTTGCTCTTTAGGCTGTTGGTGGGCGTGCAACGGGGGCGGTGGCGGTGGCAAGGGGTGTGTGTGTGTGTGTGTGTGTGTTTGGCATTAATATTATTGCTTTAGACGAATTTGATTTTAATGGGTCTGCGCTGGCGGCGCCAAAAGAGTTTAAAGTTTTTAGCATTTGTAATTTGCGATGGCGTCGACGTTGACGTTGAGGCGAGGGACGCCTGTGGTAATTAAAATATATTAATAATTTAACGCGCTTTTTGCCCCCATTTGCATAACAGCAACAACAACAACAACAATAACAACAACAATTTCAAATCAAATGCCAACCAATTAACGGCAACAACAAAAAGTGCCGCTAATGAAATTGACTCGAAACGAAATAACGAAAAGCAACATCAGAAATCTGTCGCCTCCCCTGCCTCATCCACTATCCACAAACAGTCGCCGCCCCCTTCCCCCCCCTCACCACGTCTGCTTCACCTCCTACACACACACCTCTCTTAACTTAGCTAACAACTTGACACTTGTTGGCGCCACTCACACACTTAAACACACACACACACACACACACACTAACATCACACACACACACACACACACACACACACACACACACACACACACACACACACACACACTATAACAACACAAATAGGGAGCCGGAAACGCAACAAACGCAGCCAAGTGGCGCCATCTGTTTGTCAATTTGCCTGGCAACACAGCGCACAAATGCAATTGAAACAAAACAAAAAACAAAAAAAAACAAAAAATAGAAAAAAAAAATTAGAAATAAACAAAATTTTCTCAACTTTTTAAAATGTTGCACAATATACATATTTTAATATACATATATTAATCATATATAAAGATTTTAAGATTAATTTTCTAGTTTTATTTTCTTTATTAATTTATATGATTTTCCCTTATTTTATTATATAATTATTCATAAATAAAATATAAAAAAATACAAAATTATTATAAAATAATTATATAAAAATAATTATTTTTTTTTCAATTTTAAAAATATCTTTAATATTAATTTCTTATATTCAAAAATCACATACCCTTAATATTTTTATGTTTAGTATTTTTTTTCTTATGGAATTTTTCGTTAATTTTTGTGCTTTTTTTTCTCAATTCTTTTTTAGTTACGGAATGTCAGTTTGGCAAAGTATTACGGGAATTGGGCTCCACATGGTATGCGGATTTGGGACCGCCATTTGGGGTCATGTATTGCATCAAATGCGAATGCGTTGCGGTAAGTACACCTAAAAATTACATAAAAATACCAACACAAAAAAATACTAAAAATAACTCAGAAAATTCAAAATGCAATAATATACCAAATTGCAAAAGAGCTTCAATTTTACAACTTTTCACTTAGACTTTAAGAAAACAATCAACAGCTTTCAAAGCTCTTTTCAAAAACTTCAAACTAAGCTTTAAACAGCTTTCAGCTCAGTATACAGTATTTAGTAAACAGTATTTTTTTTGTTTGTTTAAAGCTACTTTTAGAGTATTGTTAGAAATAAAGCCAGACTCTATGGAGAGAGCTTAAAGCTTTAATGTGAGCTTTAAGCGCTAAGTTAGCAGTTTAAGCAGCTTTTAGCCGTTTTTTTTTGGTTTTTCGAGTATAAAAATATACAAATTCTATGCAGCAAATGCAAAAATGAAAATTGGCCATGAACAAATCAAAGCAGACATATACAGACAGAGAGAGATAGAGAGAAAGAGAGAGAGGAACATATATGTAGGAGAGTATAACAGAAAGAGATAAAAAAAAAACATGCATAGATATAGAATTGAACGGGAACAAATTAAGTCAAAAAGTCTGGGCGCTGATAGGCGTCCAACTAATTGACTAATGACTGCCGACATTTCCTACAATTCAAAAGAGGAAAAAAATGAAAAAGAAAAAGAAAAACAGAAAAGAAATTCTTAGACACTACAAAACTTATTGGCGAAAAATGTATTTTCACTTAAAGGCGAATGCGCAAAGCAAACAAAACAGAAAAAAAATCAAAAACATATAACAAACTGAATGCGCATAATTTATGGCATTTTTACGCATGATTAATATTGATTTTAAAGCTCTTTTTTTTAATAGAAAATTATATGTATTTGCGACGCATAACAGACACAACTACATATCATATAGAGCTATAGAACTAGATATAGATCATAAAAAAAATTAAAAAAATAAATTTCAATGTATAGGGAAAACAAAATTGATTAAAATTGTAGAAAAAAAGAAGAAGCAGCAAACTTGTAGAAGTTTATTAAAAATGTAGTAAAAGTTGCAGAAATATGAATATATATATATCGAAAATGATCAAAATATAGCTAGTAACTAGTTCTCTCTTCCTTTCACTCTCTCTCCCATTCTCTCTCTCTCTCTATTTCATATATGTACATACATATATATATATAAATATATTAATAAATATATATAATTCTGTGCCCAAAATTAATTGATGCCATAAAGTCTTCTTGACGCTGTCGTCTGCCAGCCACCAGACAACAAAAAATATATATATATATATATATATATATGATATCAATGATCTGGAAAAATATCATATATATATGATATATACACAAATGAAAGACACAGAGAGAGAGAGAGAGAGATAAAGAGAGAAAGAGAGAGAGAGAGAGCGATTAAGAGCGCTCTTCATACTGCAGAAATTTTGTCAGCTAAATTTTCTTACTTCATTGCATTCTATCCTTTTTTTTTAGAATATATATTTTAAGAAATTTTCAGTTACAAATTACAGTTGGAAAATTTTCTAAACTGCAACTTAGCCTAAAATATTATATATATTTTATATAAAATGTATATATATTTATTTTCGTTAGAATTCCAGTCATAAATTTACAGAGATTTCATTTCCGTTTCATTTTCAGTTGAAAAATATTTCTGACTGAATATCAATTTTTTAAAATTCCATGCAGAGTTTCAAAACTTTCTTAGCTGCAACACTTCAATGCAATCTATGTTTTCTTTTTTTTAAATAGTTTTTAAATATCTATTTCAGACAGACATAGAGTTCTGAGAATCTTTAACTGCTTCAACTGAAACTTTGTTTTTATAGCGAAACAATTTTTTGAAATACAATTTTTTTCAAAATAATACTTCTTAGTTGCAACAGATTTGATTTCCCACAAAAGTTCAATTCGACATAATTATTAATATTATTTTTTATTTTTTCAATTATTATGCTCCCAATATATTCAATATAAGAATCCATTCCAGGGTATACAATTTATGTTATATTTTTATTTTGTTTTTCGATTTTTACTACAATTTTTCTTCTGATTGTGTTGCATATACATACATGCATATATGCTGCTCTTCTAAGCTAGTTGCATGCCACAAAATCATCAACTCATCATCGTGCTATATCTGTCTCTCTCTGTCTCTGTCTCTAACTAACTATCTCTCTCTCTCTCTCTGTTTCTTGTCTTGTTCCGTGCTGCGTTTAATGTATTTCTGAGTTTTGTTGAAGTTGCAAATTGTTGCACTAATTGGACGCAAACTCCACTAAAAAAGAGAGGAGTTTTCAAGTGCCACTCTCTTTCTCTCTTTCAATGGCCACAGAGATAGCTAGAAGAAGAGAGAGAGAGAGACAGAGACATAGTGTGAAAGAGATATACATACAGACATACATACATGCATGTGGAAAGAAAGAGATGCAGGATTGGCGATCGGTGGCATTTTTTGATCATTTGTTGATTGCATAAAAGTCAGTTTTGTATTAATTAATTATAATTTATGTGGGGAACGGAGACTCTCAACTGAGACATACATATAAACGAGGCACATCATAAAAATGATGATATCTGGAAAAAGAGAACATATTATCAACGTGATCATGATCGAGATCGAGATCGTTAAAAGCAACAACGTTGTCCGCCGTCCCATAAAAATGAATTTCTCATACAGCAAAAAAACAAAACAAAAAAACAGAAATATATAGAAATTAAATATATAAAAAAAAAAAAAAAAATTAAACGAAAACATCAAAAAGACAACGACACGATGACAACTGTTTCTCACTCTCGCATACACATACTTATCCAACAGACTGTCAGCTCTTAATGTTCCAAAAAATGAATTAATAAACATAAAAAAATATATAAAAAACATACACAAAAAAAAAGAAAAACAACAATTTATATATTAATGTGAAGACACAACAGAAATTATAAATATATTTCACATATTTATATTAAGAAAATCGCAGCTTGATTTAGTTCTAAATTTAACGAGACAGCGCGAGAGCGAGCAAAAGTTGTATGTACGTAGAGATACCCTGAAAAAATATATTAATTAATTATTGTGATATTTTCAATATAGCAAAAATACCAGCCATAAAAGTAATTCATTATAAATAATGACGAAGAATAATTAAAAAAATTATAAAATATTGTTAAAATATAATTTTCGAAAATTTTTAGTTTCATGTTCTCGCCGTAGTCGCTTTGACCCCAACTGTTTGGCCTTTACAGGGTATGCTTGGCCAATGGCAGCGCTAATTAATTTTTGCGGCCACAAAAAATTATATAAAAAAGTTTTATATTTATATAAAAATTCACAGACAACAGCATAGAAAAAAAATTTAAAAAAAAATTAAAAAAAAAAATTTAAAAAAAAAACAAATAACAAATAAACATGACACATTGCGTGCCATCAGCATCAGTCCAAGACTATTGAGCGATCTTAGCTAAAGCGCTGATATAGCTACAGACTAGACACATATATCTTATATATACATACATATATATAGATATACGTATCAAGTTATAAATTCCTCAATTAAATTTTGCAATAATTTTTCAAAATATGATGCTTCGAAACTCACTAACTTTGCCTAATTCCAATTTTTTTATTTCAATAATTTTATATCGATTGCATTATTTTGAAAAATAACTAGTTTTCAAAAAATTTAAATTAAAATTTGGGACGCTCAGAAATTATGATTTTTTTTTTATAGAATTGCTTAATTTATTTAATTTTTTTGTAATTTATCAAAGTTGCTCATTTTTTTTTTAAATTATTTGGATTACTTTTTTCAAGCTGCAGTTGGTTTTGCAAATTTTTTTTTTGAATATTTCTTAAAATATTGTTGCCAATAAAAAGTAACAAATTAAAATTAAAATTAATCAATTTAAAATTAACTAATATGAATAATTAAATACGAAACTATATTTAATTCCTCATATTTAAATTAATTAAATTTTAATAAGATATTTTTATTGAGTTACATTTTATATATATTTTATATATTTTTATATATTTTATATATTTTTATATATTTTATATATCTTTATATATTTTCATATATATATATTTTTTTAATTTTCAACATTTCTTCAGATATTTTCGCTTATTACTCTGTATTTAATTATACAGATTTAAATTTATTTTTTTATTTTATTTTTTTTTAATTTTTTTCCGAGTTTCATTTTAATTTTCTAGTGAATTATTTTTTTTAGTTTTTTGGAATTTTTACTAAATTTTGTATTTAATTTTGATTTTGCAGATACCGAAAAAGCGCCGCATTGTGGCACGTGTGCAATGCCGCAACATTAAAAACGAATGTCCGCCCGCCAAGTGCGACGATCCCATATCCTTGCCCGGCAAGTGTTGCAAGTCATGTCCTGGAGATCGTAACGGTAAGTCAAAAACAAGCAATACATATCCAACTATCCATAATCAACAAATCACTATTAAGGCATCAACTGAGAATGAGATGTAGATATACATATATATGTATATATATATATCTAAAATGAGATATCTGTGCCATGAGTCAACTTGCACTATAGTCAGCATGGGGGGGTGGTGTGGGGGTAGGTGGGGGTAGGAGGGGGTAACTCAGAGGCATGTTCTTAGCTTATAAATTAGCCGCATATCTCAATATTTTGACACATGCAATTGTTTGTTAAGCATCAACATAAAAAACGGCGGCAACAAATAAAATTAACAAAAAAAAAAAAAAAAAAAAAAAGAAAAAACAGAAAATAAAATAAAAACATCAGACAAGTGGCAAAAATATATATTGTATATATATAGAGCACAGCTATACACAGATAGTTCAGTTATACATATATATACATATATATGCATATACGTGAATATGTGAACATATTGCTATTGCGATATATATCGCATAACGCTCAACTATCGCCACGCAGTCCATGAATAATTAAGCATAGCAGCTGTACAAGAGCTGAGAACAGATCGAAATCTATATAGATCCATATACATATGTTTGCATGATATACTATACTATATATATATATATATATATATTATATATATTTATATGTATATAGTTGTTGAGCATGAATCGTTGGACGCGAAACGCGTAAATTGTTTATGAAAAATTACTTGGACCGAAATGAAGGTCAACGCTACGCAATTTATAATACTTTTTTATGCCGATGCCGATGCTGATGCTGCTTCTTCTTCATTTGACTCGTCTTCCATTTTGTTGTCGCCTGCCCCCACAAATGTGCCATCTCTTTCACGCACCGTCTCTCTCTCTCTCTCTCTTAATCTTGCTTGTTTCTTTTGACATTTTCTGCTGGCATTTTATGATTTCTGCACTTTTTTATTTATTCATTTTTTTGTCACCCCCCCCCCCCCATCATTATATTGAGTTGTTCTTCTTGTATTTTATATAGTCGCTGTACTGTTATATTAACTTTTTAAATTGGGCCAACCTCTCTTGGGGCCAGTCTCACAGTCTATTCAATATGTTTCGCACATTCCCTTTTACCTTGGGGAGAGACACGTGCCGCTCTCTGACACAGTAGCTGGCAACCCTGGCTGACTTTTGTTGCTAGCTGGCAACCCTGGCTGACTTTTGTTGCTAGCTGACAACTCTGCATCACTTGGCATGCCTAAACTTCTTCAATCCCCCTGATTAACATCTCCTCTAGTTTATCATATATGTACATACAATGTATCCTCAGCAAAGTGGCAACTCTATGGAGGCAGCTGTGTTGAGCTTTTTTCTATCAGCAGTCTGGCAACATTGTATTTTTTTGCTTAGACACCTCTAAGCACATTATTAGTGTTCACTGTCAATTTCACTGCAGACCTCTGTGGATTGCTGTTGTGCTCCATTGAGTAAGTGGCAACACTGCCGCTCTGACTGTCTGGCAACGCTGCCAGCACTGTGTTAAAGCCTATTGGGCATCTCTCGCTAATTTTCTGCATGAATTGCATGCATAATTAGAAAACGAGACGAGGCCAA
Source organism: Drosophila quadrilineata (assembly GCA_018150725.1). Lineage (NCBI taxonomy): Eukaryota > Metazoa > Arthropoda > Insecta > Diptera > Drosophilidae > Drosophila > Drosophila quadrilineata. The sequence continues at coordinate 25,032,288 of JAECWN010000432.1, read as the reverse complement.
CTTTTGATGAAATATCAACTCAAATAGGAAATTGTAAATATATATCTGTATATATATATACTAAATATGTATATACAATTATATATATATATATATATAGATATAGATGTATATGTATATGCATGTATGTGTGTGTGTGTGTGACATTTTTCACATAATCAGCGGCAAGTGCTGCCTGCATTCCAGTTAACCAAGAAGACATTTAAGCTGCTGTGTGGGGCCTCTTCTCATACCACACCCCTCCTCCTCAACACACCCTCCTCCCCAACACACCCCCCTCCCCCATCACACAAAATATCGCAACGTCGTCAGGCTGTATATGCCCCTTTTGCTGTGAAACTGGTTGACTGACGTGCCTCAGAGTCTTGACTTCACTTGCAACAGCCAGCTAGCAACATGCAACTTGCAACGCTGCCAAACTGTGGCAACTGCTCAAGTCGCATCATTAGTTTCCGTTTTGCGGCAATATTTCATTTGCCTAGGCATTCAACATGCCACATGCAACACAAATGCCGTTGACCTTTTCCCTTTCTCCTGTCACGGCTATGGCCTATAGGTTTGTGGTTGCAGCAAAGCTTTTCACTTTTTTTTTTTCGTTTTTTTTACTTTTTTTTTTTTTTTTGTGGCTGCCACAAATTGCGGCTGGCTCGTCAAAAAGGCTGAGCTTCGCAACTCGTTTGCCATAAATAGTTAGAAGACGTTGTACGGGGCGCGGCCATAACTTGGCCAGCTAGCTAGCTAGCTAGATGCGGCATGTGGCATGCGGCATGCAGCATGCGGCATGTGGCAAGCGATGCCATGGCCATACATACCAACATATGTACATATACTAGCTATATTGCGCTCTCACGCAGTTTTGCACAAAATATTTCAACATCTCTCTCTCTCTATCTCGCTCTCTCTCTCTATATATATATATATATATATATATGTATGTATATGTATATATGTACATATATGTATAGCATTTATTTACCTAGGCCATTCCAAGTTTGGCTGCAACTGCTTGCAACTTTTGCCCATTTTTGGCAGCCGCTGCTGCAGCTCCCAACATGCAACTCTCTCTCTCTCTCTCTCTATCTTTCTCTGACTCTCAGACGCTCTCTTTTTGTCTCTTTTGTTTGCCTTAATTTATGCATCTTCTTTTGTTGTTTTTTTCTTCTTCTTTTTTTTATAATGACATAACTCGAGCATTTTAACGCTTATTAAATTATCTCATTTAGCGGGCGGCGCTGCCTAACAGCGGGCGGTCTTCTTCTTCCTCTGCCGCTCCACCGCACACATGCCACCGTCACTGCAACACCACACCCCTCCCCTCTCTCCCACCGATCCCACCGACTGTCGTGGCCAGGTAGAGCACATACATACATACATACATGCATACATATGGGCCATAAAAGTTAATGCCTCCTCCTTGTGGCAAATGTGTTTTCTCGTTTCTCGTATCGTTTCAATATCATTTTGCCGATAAGACTGCATCTCTCTCGCTCTCTCTCTCTCTCTCTCTCTTTGTCTCGCTCCATCTCTTTCTCTCTCTGTCTCTGTCTCTTGCCATGTCCTTCTTGCTGCCGTTAACATGTTTTCAGGCTCAATTTTATAGACCAACTACAATTCATGAACGAAGGAGTAGAAAAGGAGTGAGAAGGGGAGACAGTGAGAGAGATAATCAAAATGAAAAGGAGATGGCAAGCGAGAAAAGGTAGATAGATAGGGTAAGAAGAGCACTGATCGCTTATCATCATCGTCATCATCACTGTCCTTAACACAGTCTCATCGCTTTTTTTTTCATTTATTTTATTTTTTGGGTTCCCTCGTAAAAATTTCAACTTTATCGCTTCGGCATCGGCACAAAAAAAACGGAACTGTCTATTAAAGCAGCCAAGAAACAAATAAAATAAAACAAAAAAAAAACCTATTGAATTGAAAACCAAATTGGAGCACACAATGTTGTCTTAACTCTGATCGCATTTAGATTGTGCCATGGCACAGGTAGAGAGTAATACAAACATACTCTTCCAGTCAATAAACTGTCTCTCTCTCTCCTGTCTGTCTCTCTCTCTCCCCTCTCTCTCTCTCTCCCTCTCTCTCTGACATACACTCTCTCTGTCACACACACTCTCTCATAGACATCCACTTCCCTTGACAATTTATTCCTTATTCCTTAAGCTCCACTTTGGCGAGCTTTTGCTAATTAGCTAGCTTTTAAGCTCCTTTCTGAAGCTTTCGTAATATGTATGACATCGTATATCTGCTGTATATACATAACATACATACATATGTATAACTCGTAAAGTTATGAACTCAAAACCTCCAAAACAACATTATTTTTTAACAGCTTTAAAGCTCAACCTTTGAGCTTGATGATGCTTTTAAGCACCTGCAACACCTTTTGCTTCATTTTTTGTAAAGCTTTTAAGTTATTTTAGCTTTTAAGCTCCTTCAACACAGCCGATTCCTTTCTCGCTGTCGTTTTGAACAGCTTTAAAGCTGTTTTTGGTTTCCATAGCAAAATAGTTCTACTTTAAACATGCATAGCTCGTTTCATTTAGAGTTTAACAATAGATTTGTTCTATTTCATTTTTTTTTTTTTTTTTTTTTTTTTTTTGTAGTTGCCGCTAAAAACACTTTCAACTATTTTTTTTAGATTTTTTTGAGTGTTTTTTTTTGGAGTTTGTTAATGAGCTGCGATCGAACAGTTGGAAGAGAGATTGTGAGATTTGAAGATTCTTATTTATCTTGATGAAGTGATATGTTGGGGGGGGGAGGGGGGGGCAGGGGTTGTGTTATATGGAAGGGGATGGAAGGGGGGTTGTTTGCCGCATACCAAAGTGTTGAGTCAATGCCGCAAACGAAGGTGTCGTCGTTTGTCTTTCCCAGTTTTCTTTTTCTTTTTTTTTTTTTTTGGCTTTGTCGGCGATTCCCATGTCCAAGTCCAAGCTATACCTCGTTGTCTGTATACAGCTGTCCATCCGTCCGTTCATCTGTCTGTCCGTTCGTCTGTTCGTCCCACCGTCTGTCTGTCTGTTTGTCGCTTTACTCGTGCGGTTGTCATGATGGGCAACGTGTCGTCGTCTTTGTGCGCACCAAAACTCATTTATCTTGGCTTACAAAAAAAAAAAAAAAAAAAAAAAAAAAAATACAGACCAGACCAAGACCGAAATAATAACAAGCCAAGTTGAGTTCTAGGAGAGGCAGAGAGAGAGAGAGAGAGACACACACACACGACATTCAAAAATAAATCGAAACGAAACGTAACGAAAAAATTCATTCATCTGCAAAAAGGCACTGCGCCGCAGTCAAGGGCAATTGCCAGAGGCTGCACACAGAGAGAGAAAGAGAGACAGCAGCAAAGAGAGTGCGAAAGAGAGAGAGAGAGAGAGAGAGAGAGAGAGTGATTGGGGGTGAGAGGGAGGCAACTGCAAAAAAAAAAGGCAACCTCAACCTCGACGATCGCATCGCGTCGATTGCCAATAAGCGCTAAGAATGCGACGAGCCGCAAAAAGGCGACGGCTTCAATTGAAAACCGAAGCAACAGAGAACGAGAATGCGAAAGAAAAAGAGAGAGAGAGAGAGTGTGTGAAGCCAACGCTTCGGCTTCGGCTGTAGCGACGACGACGACGACGCCGGCTTCGGTCAGAAGTGGCTCGTATTAAGATCAGGCGATAAGATCGGACAGCCAAGTCAAGTCAAGTCAAGTCAACCCAAGACACACACACACTCACACACTCACACACACACAGGCAGACCGCAGCAAAGCAATCCGCGTTCTTGCCGCGCTAAGCCCACTGTTCTCCCCTCGCCCACACTCCCTCACTCCGTCACTTTCTGTGTCTGCGCCTCTCCCTCTCACACTGTCTGCCGCTGCGACCTCGGCTCAATAAAATGCTATACAAGGTGTCAGATTTGTCGCCCTTCATTATGCGGCAAGAAGTTGATCTCGTGCTGCATACCTCGCGCTCTACTCCGCTATACACCCATCCACTCTTTATCACTCTACCTCCCATCTTCATCTCTCTACTGCTCACCCCTACCCCGATCCCTCAACATTTTTGCGGCTTAAAAAAAAAATAATCGAAATTCCAATGCAGCCACAGCATCAACTTCGGCTTTAGTGTGTCCGTCTCTCTTTAGGTTCGTCTTACTTTGTGGATCTTTACTTCAGCATCATCACCATTCGACTGCTGCTCCTTTATAGCTTTTATGGCTTTTTAAGCATTGTGCTTTTGATAAGTATACCCTGTAAAGTTGGTACCTTATTTGAAAGCACAAAACTTCGTCAATTTTCAGTTCCCACAGAGTTTTATTCGAAATTACAAAGTTTCTAAAAAATATTTAACCAAAATTTGGATTTAAAATAATTTCTCAGCTACTTCTACTCCATTTAATGTATAGCTTTTTAATGACATTTTTTCGGGGGTTTCGATTTGCTTTATATTCATAAAAAAGAATTAAATTTAAATAATTTCTAGGGTAGTTGGTAGCACATCAGTTGACTCATATGAGATGGTTGCCAGCGTTTTTCTTTAATCAGCTTTGCACTTCTAACGAAGTCTGCTTTGCCACTGTCAATCACAGTTGCCCACACTTTATCTGACCCTCTTTCTATATATACATACATATATAATATATCCATCTCTTGATCTGGTGTTTTTGTTGTCAACGCCGGAAATGTCCACCTACTTTCACGCCACCGCCACCAGCAACCAATTCCTAGAATGCAATGAAAACAAAAAGGAACCCATTGCTCGCTGCGTAACTGATAGGTTGTATTATAATACCGAAGGTTCTACCTGAAAAGTACCTCTGAGTCGTATGCACGATTAATGAAGAGCAACCTCGGCTCACTCCACTACCTGTCTGCCTCTAACCTCATTCACATTCATTTGGCCATAGCCAAAAATTCCATTCATTCGTTCATTCATTCAGTCGTTCAATGATTCATTCCGGGCGGTCGCTTTGAAGCGCATTCCAAGTAGAGCAGCAAGAGGAAGCACAACTACAGTATTCATTTTCTATTCCCTTTTCTCTTTTCTTTTCTTTCCTCATTTTGTGTATGATCTTTCACTAAATATGTTTGTTACCATCTCTTTCTTGCAGATACGGATGTTGCATTGGATGTGCCCGTGCCCAACGAAGAAGAGGAGCGCAATATGAAACGTAAGTAGCAAAATAATCATTCATATGTATGTATGTACATCGTACAATGCATGTTAGCGATATGCTAGATTTGTGCGAAACAAGCAACGAAAATATTCAGACTTAAAATAGGAAATACATTTTCATCACGAAAATATCATAATGGCTAATCTTTTGAGAAGATATTTGAACAGTCGGAAAATCTGTGAGAATTATGTAGGAGATGTTGCCTTAACCAGGTAGCAAGCTGCAGTTTTTTTTGCAACCTCTTTTCGATATTTGTTTGTCAGTTAGTTAGTCTATTTTTCCCCCTATTCGATATAACATGTTCCCCTATTAAATGACGAAATTTTTGGTCCACAGATTACGCAGCTCTTTTGACGGGGCGCACATCGTACTTCCTCAAGGGCGAGGAAATGAAGTCCATGTATACGACCTACAATCCGCAGAATGTCGTTGCCACCGCACGCTTTCTGTTCCACAAAAAGAACCTGTACTATTCGTTCTACACCTCGGCCAAGATCGGTCGTCCTCGTGCCATACAGTTCGTGGACGATGCGGGCGTCATACTCGAGGAACATCAACTGGAGACTACACTAGCCGGTACCCTGAGCGTCTATCAGAATGCGACCGGTAAGATCTGTGGCGTTTGGAGACGCGTGCCGCGTGACTACAAGCGCATTCTGCGCGACGATCGTCTGCACGTGGTCCTACTCTGGGGCAACAAGCATCAATCGGAACTCGCGCTTGCCGGCAAAATCGCCAAATATACTGCACTGCAGACGGAGCTGTTCAGTTCGCTGCTGGAGGCACCGCTCACCGCCAATGGGAAGACCGAGACACAGCTGGCGGGTGCCGGCGGCACAGCCATTGTGTCGACGAGCAGCGGTGCTGCCAGTTCAATGCATCTGACCCTACTCTTCAATGGCATCTTCGGTGCGGAGGAATTCGCGGATGCCGCTCTCAATGTGCGCATCGAGTTGCCCGAACGCAAAGAGGTCATCTACGATGAGGTTCAACGTGTGCGAAAACCCTCCGCGGAGCTCAACGTGCTGGAACTATCGTCGCCCATCTCCATACAGAATCTGAGGTTAATGTCCCGTGGCAAACTGCTGCTGACCGTCGAGTCCAAGAAGTATCCCCATTTGCGTATCCAGGGCCATATTGTGACCCGTGCCAGCTGCGAGATCTTCCAGACCCTGTTGGCATCCCCGACAACAACAGCGACACGTAGCAGCGGTCTCGCCTGGGTCTATTTGAATACGGACGGTTCGTTGGCCTACAACATCGAAACGGATCATGTCAACACTCGTGATCGGCCCAACATCAGTCTTATCGAGGAGCAGGGCAAACGCAAAGCCAAGTTGGAGGACCTCACACCCAGTTTCAACTTTAATCAGGCCATTGGCGTTGTCGAGAAGCTCGGACCGAAGGTACTGGAGTCGTTATATGCCGGCGAACTGGGCGTGAATGTCGCCACCGAGCATGAGGCGAGCCTCATACGTGGTCGCCTCGTCCCACGACCCGTTGCCGATGCCAGAGACTCTGCCGAACCCATTTTACTGAAACAGCATGGCGATTTAAGTGTTGGCGGTGCCATGGGCATGGCCTGGATGTCTATCGATAACGAATGCAATCTACACTACGAGCTCACGCTCAATGGTGTTGGTGTGCCTGGGCAGGAATTGCAGCTGTATTTGGAGGAGAAACCCATCGAGGCTATCGGTGCCCCCGTCACCCGTAAACTGCTCGAGGAATTCACTGGCAACTATATGGAGGGTTTTGTCCTTGGCATGCCATCCGCTGAGCTCATCAAGCTGGAAACGAGCGTCTGTTATCTGGAGTTGCATGCCAAGCAACCGCAGCAGCAACATCATCAGCTGCTGTTGCGTGGCAAATTGAAGAGCACCAAGGTTCCCGCCCACTGTTTCCCCATCTATACTGATAACAATGTGCCCGTGCCGGGGGATCATAATGACAATCAGATGCTGAGCGGTGAGACCAAGTGCTTCCACTCCGGACGCTTCTACAACGAGTCGGAGCAATGGCGCAGCGGACAGGATACATGCCACATGTGCGCCTGCCAGCGTGGCCAGGCCAACTGTGAACCCATCAAGTGTCCTCAGCTCAAGTGCAAGTCACCTGGCGAACAGTTGGTGCAACGCGAGGGCGAATGCTGTGCCAGTTGTGTGTCGACCTCCACCAGCAGCTTGACACTCAATACCACTACCAGTGGCAGCAGTAGCAGCAGCAGCAGCAGCACCGATTTGTTGTTGCAATCGCGTCGCGGTTGCCGCTTGGGGGATCAATTCCATGCCGCTGGCTCCAGCTGGCATCCATTCTTGCCGCCGAACGGTTTCGACACTTGCACCACGTGCAGCTGCGATTTCCTTACGCTGGAGGTTCGCTGTCCGCGAATGGTCTGCCCGCCGTTGCAGTGCAGCGAGAAGCTTGCATATCGACCCGACAAGAAGGCCTGTTGCAAGGTCTGCCCGGAGGGCAAGCAGAGCAGCCATGGGCATGGCAACAAGCAACAGCAGCACTCTCCCAACAATCCCAATGTGCTGCACGATCAGGCCATGCAGAGGAGCGCGGCGCATACCGCCGAGGAGATGCTTGCCGCTGGAGGTTGCAAGGTCGTCAATAAGATTTATGAGAACGGACAGGAGTGGCATCCCATACTGATGTCGCATGGCGAGCAGAAGTGCATCAAGTGTCGCTGCAAGGTAAGTCAACTCAAGTCAACCATCAAACGATAAATAGCAATAGCGATAACGATAACGACAACGATAACGATAACATTAAGATAACTAACTTTTGAACTATTATTTCAATGACGATAACAATGAACAACGATTATTTATATTGCCGATAACAATAACAATCGATAACAAGACAGTTAGCAAGAAATTCAGAACGAAATCAGTGAAATCGATAACTTTATCTACAGGACGATTAATTTTGAACGTCGAACGATAACTATCGATTAATTAGCCATCACTAATCAATACTAACAGCGAAATCAATACCTTAATTCGAGAACTATCAGTTTACAACCATCTACACATTTTCAATATCAAAACGATAACTATCGATTAATTGGCCATCACTAATCCATACTCTTTTTCATGTTTCACTTTTGCAGGACTCCAAGGTCAACTGTGATCGCAAACGCTGCTCGCGCTCCACCTGCCAACAGACGCGGGTCTCCAACAAGCGACGCATTTTCGATAAACCGGGCGCTGAGATGGGCGCGGCCGGTGCTCAGCCGCCTATCGATGAATGCTGCTCGACGCAATGCCGACGCTCACGACGACACCATAAGCGGCAGCCGCATCATCAGCAGCGTGCCACAAGCAGCTGAACACAAGCGGCAACAGCAGCAGCAGCAGAACCACAATTTGAAGCACTAGGTGTGTGAACGGGATAGATAGACAGATAGATAGAAATATATTTATATATATATATATATACATGGATATATATATATACATATATACTAAAGTTAACTAAAGGAAGCGAGCGAGAGAGCAACAAGAAGAGGGAGATAGAGGGCAAACTTGTATTATATGCGAATAGCAGCAAAGTGCAAAATGTGTGAAAGAGAGACAGCGAGACCAGAGAACGAGAGAACGAGAGTGAGACAGCAACAGCCATAGAGAAAGAGAGAGAGAGCTACTACATATATAATATATATGTCACATACATACACATACACATATATATATCTAATAAAATATTTACAACCAGTGCAAATTAAAAAAAAAAAAAAAAAAAAAAAAAAATAGTTAAAAAATGGAATGTAGAGAAAAGAAAATTGTCAAAATTCTCTTCTAGACTTGATTCTCAACTGCTGCTTCCTCTTCTTCTTCCCGCTTCCTCTACGCTCCTGCTGCTCTTCTTCTATAGCTACCCCTCCCCCAAAAGCCCCAAAAATATTATATATATATATAAATATATAATTGTTTTTTTATTTTGGATTGTGTGCTGTTCTTCAGAAGTTCTTCAAAGCCAAATTTAAATTCACATTTAAATTGCAAATTTTGAGAGACAACAAAACAAAATTGAAACAACACGAAGCAAAAGCAAACAAACAACAAAAGAAATTTCTATAAAATACATTGAGCAAAAATACACAAAATCAACATATATATATATATATATATATATATATATATATATATTTATATACATCAGATTATATACATATATTTATATATGAAATATATATATATAATATAATTACGATTTTTTTTTTTCTTAAATTAATAATAATTTATGAGCAAAACAAAACGCAGTGGGCAACATGCTGAGCTTGCTAAGCATAATTGCATCGATAACGATAACGATAACGATGACAACAATGTTGGATTATCCTTCCTACCACTAATCCCCTGTCCCCGCAACCCCTTACCATCATCCCCATATAATTTACCTTAACTATCGTTATCGTTATCGTCATCGTCATCGTTATGTTTTCTACACCCACAAAAGTTTCGACTGATTGACTGAAAATGGCAAAAAAAATATCTATAATCAAAATATTTTTTTTTAGCTTGATAAGAATACATATTTTTTTTTTTTTGATTTTTTTTTAAGTCTACAAAAAGAAAAAAGAATGAAAATTGAGAACTCAACATGAAACGTTTTCAGTTTGTGAAATTATTGTATACTAATTGTTACTTACACACCCATACACACACACACCCACACACACACACACACACACACACACACACACATATTTAAGCAGTGCGTATTACAACAAAGAAATTTCAATGAAAAACTAAACAAAAATATAAAAATAAATTAATAAAAATTGTAAAAAAAAAAGAAAGAATTTGAACTGCAAAAACAAAAGATATAAATGCCATGTATACACACACACACACACACACACACTTTCACATACACATGTAATGAAGCGAAAACAAAAGAAAATGAAATTGTATTAATTCTTATTAAATTTTATGCTATTAAATTATTCTTATTATTATAATTTTTATGTTTATTTCTTGTAGAATATATATTTAAAACACATGCATACATATATTTATATATACAAACATATATAAATTTACATATATATTTAAAATACAATTCATTGCGAAATATTTACTAAAAATATAAAAACAAATAAATATAAAAAAACCGAAAAATTGTACTAATATTTTTTTTTTAATTTAGTGTTAATCAATTAAAAAACAACAAGAAAAATCTTAACAAAACATAAAAATTAAAAACCTAAAAAAAAAAACAAAATAATAAACAAAAGAAAAAATTTACAAAACAAATCGAATATATTGTTTCTCACAATTATTATTATTATTGGGTCAAAAATATAACTGATATACAAACCATTTCCAAAACTTCAAATTTCATCAAAATCGGATGATTTTTGGCCGAGTTATGGCAATTCAAAGTTATGAGGAGGTCCATTCTGCGAAATTTGATATTTTGGGACACTTTTTAACACATTTTTGGCCATATCTCTTGAAATACTGATCAGAAACCCCTCAAATAAAAAGCAAAATGCTAGTTATGAGTCCTAGAATCGATTTGGGTCACAAAAATTGGGATAGGAAACTTTTCAATTTTTGATGATTTTGTCAAGAGGTTAGTATGGAAAATGGGTCAAAAAAGTCGAAAAATTAGAAATTGAGACTTTCTTAAAAATTTTGATGCAGATTTAAACTGATATAAAAGCCATTTCTAAAACTATAAATTTCATCAAAAACGGATGATTTTTGGGCGAGTTATGGCAATTCAAAGTTATGAGGAGGTCCATTACACGAAAATTGCCATTTCGGGACACTTTTTAACACATTTTTGGCCGTATCTCTTGAAATACTCATCAGATACCCCTCAAATAAAAAGCAAAATGCTAGTTATGAGTCCTGAAATCGATTTCGGTCACAAAAATTGGGATAGGAAACTTTTCGATTTTTGACGATTTTGTCAAGGGGTTAGTATGGAAAATGGGTCAAAAAAGTCGAAAAACTGAAAATAGCGAATTTTGTAAATATTTTGATGCAGATTTAAACTGATATAAAAACCATTTCCAAAACTTCAAATTTCATCAAAATGGGATGATTTTTGGCCGAGTTATGGCAATTCAAAGTTATGCGAAGGTCCATTATGCGATATTTGATATTTTGGGACACTTTTTAACACATTTTTGGCCATATCTCTTGAAATACTCATCAGAAACACCTCAAATAAAAAGCAAAATGCTAGTTATGAGTCCTAGAATCGATTTGGGTCCCAAAAATTGGGATCGGAAACTTTTCAATTTTTGATGATTTTGTCAAGGGGTTAGTATGGAAAATTGGTCAAAAAAGTCGAAAAATTAAAAAGAGCGAATATTTCATAAATTTTTATGCAGTTTTAAACTGATATAAAAACCATTTCCAAAACTTCTAATTTCATCAAAATCGGATGATTTTTGGCCGAGTTATGGCAATTCAAAGTTATGAAGAGGTTCATTACACGAAAATTGCCATTTTGAAACCCTAAAACCTAATTATATCAAACTGGTTAAAATTTCGAAAAGTTGAGATTGAGTTGTGTAAATAAAGGTTAGTTAATGAAAATAAAATGATCACAGCATGCCTGGTTTTTCTAAGTTGTATTCAGAAGTAAACGAGCAAAACAGTCAGAAGTTTAAGCATCGACAGAGTTGTCGGAAAAATCACAGTAGAGAATTCAAAAATACAAAATTCAAGATATACTATAATAGCACAGAGAAGATGATTACGTTAACGGCCAAGAGTCTCAGCACGGAGGACATCCAGAAAGTACACAAATGGTTGAAGGACGAGTATTACATCAATACGGCACGTTTGCGTCGTGAATTTTCGGACGTGTTTCCTTTGGCCGAGATGATGAAGTGGGACTATCCACGACTGATTGAAATGAACAACTATCCGAAGTACAGTCGAGTGCAGCTCAAGATTGTCAACTGGGAGACCTTCAACAACAAGGTCCTCAAGAAGTTAAATTTGTGTCTGAGCCGTGAGTTAATGGAGAATATAGCGGCGGGAGCACCAGGTGCCGTAGAGATACTATTGTACGAGATAAGGCTATTGAAGAGGAATCACGAGGCGCTGGAGAGACAGAATGAAATGCTAAAGCAGGAACGTGTCAGGGAGGAGAACGATGAGATAAAGACGATCCTCGTTAACCAAGTAGTTGGCGGTGCTATCGTCCAGGTGCCACAAAAGATGATACTCTACTCGCTGTATGAGAAAATCGTACAGGACAATAAAGAGAAGGATATTTTCATTAAGCTGATCCGACTGCGTATGGAGCGTCTCGAGAACCAAATCAAAATGAAAACGGAGCGCATCAACGATCTACTCAGAAAGACTGACAATCCCATGGGCCCCGAGCAGATGGCATGTGACGACTGCGAGTCATCAACATCAGACACAAAAAGCTATAAGACACTACTTGAGGCTCCTTTGCCTCCCAATTTTCGCGGACCCGTTGACTTCGAGGACTAAATGTTAGCAAATGCTTAATGCTTTTTGGGTTTTTGTTTGTTTAAATTTCGTTTAAATTTTATGAAATGTGATGATATTAAAAGAGTACATTGAATATACAGTTTATAAACTATGTCTTCTGCTTTCTATGTAGAATTTAACTGGGAATTATAATATATACGGTCTAAGAAAGGCATGCGCCGCCTTAGAAGTTTTTCTTCTAGAGCACTCTTATAATTCGCAACTAGTTTTTGCTGCCTGCGCGATATGTTTCAACAACGAGTATCTTCAAGATACTCGCCTGAGACACTTCAAGACGATGACTAATTGAATTAAGTCCGTTCTTTATTTGCTTTAGCTTGGAATGCAACTGAAGTGGGCGAGATATTTGGAAAGGGACACACACATAATTTCCTAAATGTGCTTCATGATTCACTCTGAATTTTACAAAAATGTTAATGCAGTCTTAAACTGATTTAAAAACCATTTCCAAAACTTCAAATTTCATCAAAATCGGATGATTTTTGGCCGAGTTATGGCAATTCAAAGTTATGATGATGTCCATTCTGCGAAATTTGATATTTTGGGACACTTTTTAACACAATTTTTGGCATATCTCTTGAAATATTCATCAGAAACCCCTCAAATAAAAAGCAAAATGCTGGTTACGAGTCCTAGAATCGATCCGAGTCAAAAAATTGGGATAAGCAAATTTTTCGATTTTTGATGATTTTGTCATGGGGTTCGTTGCAATCATGATATCCTGTAATCCTTGAACTGATAAATTGAAAGTAGGCGAATCGTTTCAATATTTAAATATGAATTTGTTATTCAGTTGAATAACAAATATATAATATTTCGTTGGTATTCCGTGGTATGTATAGATTTAAATTTTGGGTACGGATAGACTCGACGCACTTTGTACTGTGGTATTTATAGGCGAAGTCAAATGTTTTTACGCAAATGTTTAACAAATTTTAAGCAACATCAATGAAAACTAATGCAAACAGACAGAGAGCGAGGGAGACACAGAGAGAGAGAGAGAGAGAGAGAGAGAGAAAGATAGAGAGGCAGAGAGAAAGAGAATCAACGGTTGAGCGACTGTAGTATGTGCGTTTAAGTAAAAATGCAGTACAACTTTGCTGAGTAGACGGCTGCATAGATACCCTGTAAGCTATAAAAGTGATGTAAAAAAAATTTGTGAAATCTGAACGCGATTTAATGTCTTAATTGGAACAAAATCAGAGGCTTAATTACTTTAAAACAATAGATTTATTTATTAGAAATTTCAATAAAACATGATCATAAAGGAAAGAAATTTAAACTAAATACAAAAAAAGAATGCACTGAAAATAAAAGTGCATGAAATAATAATAGATCAAAAAAATACTTAATACCATTTTTATTGCTACTAATATAATAAAATAACATAAGAGAAAATTAAAAAAAATAAATAAAATAAAATAAAATAAAATAAAATAAAATAAAATGAAATAAAATAAAATAAAATAAAATATAAAAAAAATAAAATAAAATAAAATAAAATAAAATAAAATAAAATAAAATAAAATAAAATAAAATAAAATAAAATAAAATAGAATAAAATAAAATTAATTGAAATAAAATAAAATTAAATTAATTGAAATAAAATAAAATAAAATAAAATAAAATAAAATAAAATAAAATAAAATAAAATAAAATAAAATAAAATAAAATAAAATAAAATAAAATAAAATAAAATAAAATAAAATAAAATAAAATAAAATAAAATAAAATAAAATAAAATAAAATAAAATAAAATAAAAATATAAATATACATAAGAATTAATTGGATTGAAATGATATAAAGAAAACTTAATAAAATAATATGATATAAAATCATTTGAATTGATAACATAATATAATATAGGTCAGCGCTGATACTGCGTTATGTTGTTAAAATAGTCATAAATTAAAATAAATAAAGTAAAATATAAAATAAAAAAATTTAAACAAAATTTAAAAAATAAATACACTAAGAAAAGTTAATAAATGTTTCCAACTAAATACAAATTGAAATGTAAATAAACTAGTAAGTATGCAGTTGAACAATGCCTTGGCTACTTTCATCAAATACAGGGCATTTTCAATTTTTCTTATTTAAATACATATACACACACACACATATATATAAATATATATATATATATATATTTATTTTATTTTATTTATATATATATATATATTTTTTTTTGGTTGGCATCATTGCGCTGCGCCGCGCGTCGCTGCTGCTCTTTGGTTAACCAAATGCAAAGCAAATGAAATGAAATCGAATAATTAAATATTGGCAGAGTCACACCTTGTTGACAATTATTGACAGGCTGATTGGCAAACGGCAAACAAATGAATACGTCGCCATTTGCTGCCCCACCACACAGAGGAGTGAGCGGCAGAGTGAGACAGAGACAGAGACTGAGACAGAGACTGAGGGGGAGAGCGAGAGGGAGAGATTGCTGCTGGGTAGGTGGGTGTGGTGGGGCCAAGCCAAGCTAAGCCAAGCTAGTTCTAGGCCAAAAGCAGCTACTGTTAACTGAACTGACAGCACAACACGCAAGGGCCCGAGAGCGCCCATAATGCAATACCAATAACAATAACAAAATAATCTCGATCGAAATCCAAAACCGTAATCCAAGCCCCCAAAGTCGCATTGGCCCTCACCTATAACACACACACACACACACACACACACACATAGATAGGCACACATACCGTTGCCCTTCTCACCACTCTCCACACTCCGCTCTCTGTAGTGTTGACAGCTTTTCAGTTAAAAATCAGCTATTTCTGACGGTTTTAAATGCAAAAAAAAACAAAGCTAAACATTTTTAGAGAAAAAGCTAAAAAAAAAATAATGAAAAAAATGCATTTCATAAACGGAAAAATTTCTGAATTTTTGACAAGCTCTTCAATTTCACAAGCAATGGTATTTTCTGAGAGTGTCTCATTATGGATATTATAGGCGAATATATATGAGAATTTACCAAGATGACATAGCCTACGAATCATTTATCGATAAATATCGATATAAAAATACCTCGATGCTAGATATAGATATAGATATAGATATAGATATAGATATAGATATAGATATAGATATAGATATAGATATAGATATAGATATAGATATAGATATAGATATAGATATAGATATAGATATAGATATAGATATAGATATAGATATAGATATAGATATAGATATAGATATAGATATAGATATAGATATAGATATAGATATAGATATAGATATAGATATAGATATAGATATAGATATAGATATAGATATAGATATAGATATAGATATAGATATAGATATAGATATAGATATAGATATAGATATAGATATAGATATAGATATAGATATAGATATAGATATAGATATAGATATAGATATAGATATAGATATAGATATCGAGTTTTATTGCAAGTAGAAATATGTGAATCACTCTGGCCGCTGTTTCTGCAGTTTTATACCCAGATTTGACGGGAAAAAGGCTGAATTGGCAACACTGGCTGTCAGCCAACACACCTTTCAAAACATGACACCAGGTGGCGCTTGGCGTTGGCGTCAACGTTGGCGTTGGCGTCGACGCTGACGTCGGCGTCGGCGTCGCTTGTCGTGTTGACAGTTGCGAGATGGCATCTTATATATTGACTATATAGGGGCGATAAATTGTCGCTGGCTGAGAATTGTCAGTCGATATTGAAAATTGCATTCAACTGCAGATTGAAACAAAAACAAAACAAACGAAAAAAAAATAAGAAAAAGAAAAAAAAAAAAAACGATTTCAAATTGAATTTGAATTCAGTTTTGGACTTGGAATTGGAAATGGAATTGGAATTGGCCAAACCTAAGCGCGCCCACCATCATCAGCATTGGTGCACGAAATGCTACTTATCATAGATGATATCTCTGTTTGCCAACTCTCCACACTCAACTCTACACATTGATTTACGAGAGGCATTCAATTCTACACATACATAGTATACATATGTACATATATGCATATATATCGTTCTTCCATTCGCTCACGACATTTAACCGACACTCATAATCATCAATTATCACAGCTGTCGACCGAGCTAATTCAAATTGAACATGAAATTGAAAATGTATTTGAAATGCATTCGAAATGGAATTGAAAATGGATATTGATAATGGATTTGGAATCGGAATCGGAATTGGAAATGGAAATGGCAATGCAAGTGTAAAATTGTAAATTATAAATTATAAATTACAAATTGCAATCGCAATCGCACAATCACAATTTGAACTCATGCCAAATATGCTAAGTATTCACTTAAACAACTTTTAGATAGCACATCCTATATAGTATATCGTTTTTAGAATCCCCCGCACAAATACCTCCTATACCTACAATGTAGAGTCGATAGTTAATTGCCAACTCTATTTTGATGGAGACTGTCAATTCAATCGTTGACTTATCGCTGGTTTCGCCCGGTTTTGGCATCGCATGTTGAACGCGACCAATTGACAATTAATTGAAATTTGCCATTCAATATTGAAATTGAAAAAAAAAATTGCATTGAAATAACTTTTCATTAGAATTTATTGCTTATACATAATCATATAATACAAATATATATCAAGTTGATATTCCACATTGAAATGGGAAGAAAATTAAGTATTGAAATTGAATAAGAAATGAAGAGCCTTTTATTTTGAAAAGGTATTATTGAAAAGGAATTGAAAGGTGAACATTTTTCAGTAGAGTTAGTCGTCTTTTGCTTTGAAACCACAAGATTGAAATAATATATATTGAAATTGAAATGATAATAATTAAGATTGAAATTGAAACTGTTTGATCGTAAGTGTTGGAATTGAACGGAATTGAAAGGTAAACATTTTTCAGTAGAGTTAGTCTCTTGACGAAGTAGCTCGCAAATATTGAAAGTCGATTATTGCTTTTAAACTACAAGATTGAAATAATATATATTGAAATTGAAATGATAATAGATGAGATTGAAATTGAAACTGTTTGATCATAAGCGTTGTCCAGCATAACATATTGAGATCTAGTCTAGTCGTTCATGTTGAAACTGAACTTGGTGCCGCCCATGAAATTGAATGGAGTTTGATTGGCATTCAATGATTGAAGCTGTTAACTGTTTGCCAACAAGAGTCGCACAATCTGTTTTGCTGTCTCTCGACAATATTGAATTACAATTGAAATAAATTGTGAGGACGTCTCTCCGTCCGACTCCAATCGCATTATACAATGCATACTTTGATTGAATGCATTTGATCGGCTAATTGAAATGCGGTGTGCAAATTGAACGCCCACTCGACAACATTTTGCCAAGCAACATTTCGCATTCAACATGCATTCAACATTGCATTGAATTGAAGTCGCATTTTTGGCTTGATGTTTGCTTCCTTCAATCAACAATATATTGTTGTTGTTGTTGTTGTTGTTAGTGGTTGATTGCAATATGCAAATCGTTGACAAGAGGTCAAATCAAGTTGACACCACGTCGAGTTGACTAATTGGTTGAACAAGCTCAAGCTACCCCATGGAATGCCATACATCGGGTGTGCTCAATGCTTAGCATACCCTGTATTCAACTACAATTTGATGGATGCATATAAACTTGAAGTTGAAGACAATTGAATACGCAAACACACCCGACAATCAATCTAACTGTGAATGGAGCTCGTAAATTGAATGGAGTTGAATGGATTGATCGATCGATGGATGGATCGATCAAGTCGCTGCCTCTATATATAGCATGTCGTTTGTATTGTTTCAACTTGATTTGCTCCAGTTTCGGCCAAATGCGATTTGTTTTCAATCAATTTAGTTGACCACGCGCTTTGTTTTCCGCCACCAAAACAAAGATAACAAAAAAGCAAAAACAATTCAAAATAATATCACATCGAAAAGAGGAAAACCGGTACAACGTATCTATAACGGACATGCTGCACTTGCAGATACCCTATAATGTTTTGCAGTGAAATTAATATATTAAGAATGAATTGTTAAGTTGATAGCACATTGAATTTGAGCTGATATTCAACATGGAAAACAAAATATGATTGAAAGTAAAATTCGTCTATTTAGAAAACAGTAATATTTAAAGTTCTTCATCAATATTGAAATTCAAACAACATTGAATTGAAGCTCAACTTTATTTTGAGCTTTCAAAGATACACATATAAAAAAAATATAATATATAAAAATATATATGCTGTAATTTGAAATTTAATTAAAGACTATATTTATAGAAAGTATGTGGAAATATTTTTAATTTAAACTTACCTTTGATTGAAGTGCAATTTGTTGATGACGGATGGTAGTTGAAGAAAAGGAAGTAAAGCTGTAAATTACTGAAAGTAAAAGATACATAAAATTTATTAAAGTGGAATTTTTTATTTTTAATTTTTATTTGCTATAATGAATTAATAATGATATAAAATTTAATGAAAATTTCTCTAATTGAGAACAAAATAGTTATTGTTAGGAAATAAACGACTAGATCAAGGTTTTCAACAGGTCAGTGATAAAAAAAATTTTTTTTTCTCTTAATATGAAGTATATTTTATATATTTTTTATATTAACAAGTTAAAAAAATGAATGCAAATATATGAAACTTAATAAATTAATATAGAATTAATGAAGACAAGTTTTTATTGTTCAACATCTCGTTGTCAAGTTAAATAATTTTATATAAAATTACAAAAAAAAATATATTTTATATGTTTAGTTATGACGTATATTCTTGTGAAATATAGAAATTATATAATTTAAAAAAAAAATAAAGATATTAATTCTCTTAGAAATAGAAAATTATAAAAAAAAAGATATACTCTAAATGTTTACTTATGACGTATATTCTACAGAAATATAGAAATTATATAATTTAAAAAAAAATAAAGATATTAATTCAACAATTTCCTCAACATACTAAAAAAAATCTCAAAAACTGCGGACTCTTAAATATATAAAATAAATATATTAAATAAAATAAATATATTATATTAAGTGCATACTATTATAATGATTAATATTTATTAATTGCATGCCGTTTTTAATATATAAAAATAAAAAAAAAATTAAAATAAATATCTCATTTTCAAATTAAATAATTTTATATAAAATTAAAAAAAAATACTTTCTATTATTACTTCTGACGTATATTCTACAGAAATATAGAAATTATATAATTTAAAAAAAAAAATAAAGATATTAATTCAAAAATTTTCTCAATTAAAACAAATCTCAAAAACTGCCGACTATTAAATATATTAACTGCATATAATGATTAATATTTATAAATTGCATGCCGTTTTTAATATATTAAAATATAAAAAAAAATTTAAAATATGCCGAACAGATAAAATACGTTAAGAAATCTTGTTATTTTCGGTTGAGAACGCAAAGCATATCCCATGACAGCGCCGATTACAGGGTATGTAGCTTAACGAAAATTAAATTTTGCTGCATGAATTTCATGGCAATTTGGCCAGAGAACATGTTGGCCAGAAAGACTTCAATTCAAGACAGAGGCGTGGCTGCAGGCGAGGAGCGTGCGCGACGTTTACAGCAACTGGACATGTCCATAAAAACCGGCTAAAGACAAATTTGGAGCTAATTATAAATGCAGGCAATACGGCAAAAACAAATATAAACCAAAAGCAATGAAAACACAAACTACAAAAATACAAAAAAAAAAAATAAAATAAAAAAAATATTACAAAATAAAAACTTGAGATGAAATATTGGTGGGCGGACTGCCAAATGAATGAATGTCTTTTTTGTGAATGGCCCCAAATGTGTGGAGTGCTGAGGAGTGCTGAGGAGTGTTGGGGAGTGAAGGGGTATCCGGCAAGGGGGCAGCGAAGATAATGCCACACCGGATGGCATGAATGAAAGGCCCCTCTATCGCTCCCCCCCCAACAAACACTCCAAAAAATAAAAACAAAAAAAACTGAAAAAAACCCCATACATAGAGCTGGAAATCTGAGCCAAAGGAGACTTGTTGTTGTGGGCGATGCTCAAAAATCGCGCGGATTTGAATGGTTTTCAGTTTTCGATATATATATATATGTATATATATACTTTTTTTTGGATTTGCTGTTGTTTTTGATTTGGCGATTCGTCGATTTGCTCGAAGTGTGAAACTAATTTGTCAGCATGACAATAACAGCCAAAAGCCATAAACATCATAATAATATTCAATAAACATCAACAAAATGCGACAATTAGCGGGCCACCGGATTGGGACGATCGATTCGATATCGAAGTCGAAAAAAGTATTAAGAAAAAGAATAAAAATAAATTTGTAAAAAAAAGGGTATAATATTATCAAAAATGATACTATAAACAAAGAAATGGACAGCAAGTTAAGTTGACCCATTATCAACAAATATCAGTTTAATTCGGCATCGAAAATCGGACTTCGACTTTTTGACCCATTTTCCATATTAACCCCTTGACAAAATCGTCAAAAATCGAAAAGTTTCCGATCCAAATTTTTGTGACCCAATTCGATTCTAGAACTCTTAAATAGCATTTTGCTTTTTATTTGAGGTGTTTCTGATGAGTATTTTCCGAGATATAGCCAAAAATGTGCTAAAAAGTGTCCAAAAATGGCAAATTTCGCAGAATGGACCTAATCATAACTTTGAATTGCCATAACTCTGCCAAAAATCATCCGATTTTGATGAAATTTGAAGTTTTGGAAATGGTTTTTATATCATCTTAAATCTGCATTAAAATATTTACAAAATTCGCTATTTTCAGTTTTTCGACTTTTTTGACCCATTTTCCATACTAACCCCTTGACAAAATCATCAAAAATCGAAAAAAATTTTACACCTATTTTTTGACTCTGATCGATTCTAGGACTCATTACTAGCATTTTGCTTTTTATTTGAGGTGTTTCTGATGAGTATTTCGAGAGATATGGCCAAAAATGTGTTAAAAAGTGTCCCGAAATGCCAAGTTTCGTATAATGGACCTCCTCATAACTTTGAATTGCCATAACTTGGCCAAAAATCATCCGATTTTGATGAAATTTGAAGTTTTGGTAATGTTTTTTATATCAGTTTAAATCTGCATCAAATTTTTTGAAAAATTCGCTCTTTTGAATTTTTCGACGTTTTTGACCCATTTTCCATTTTCCAACCCCTTGACAAAATCATCAAAAATTGAAAAGTTTCCTATCCCAATTTTTGTGACCCAAATCGATTCTAGGACTCATAACTAGCATTTTGCTTTTTATTTGAGCTGTTTCTGATGAGTATTTCGAGAGATATGGCCAAAAATGTGTTAAAAAGTGTCCCAAAATATCAAATTTCGCAGAATGGACCTCCTTATAACTTTGAATTGCCATAACTCGGCCAAAAATCATCCGATTTTGATGAAATTCGATGTTTTGGATATGGTTTTTATATCATTTTAAATCTGCATCAAATTGTTGTAGATTTCGCTATTTTTGACAAAATCATAAAAACACAAAATATTTTCGACCAAAATGTTTTGAGTGAAATCGAGTTTAGGGCTCTCAACTACCATTCTGCTTTATATTTGAATTGATTCTAATGAATATTTCCTCAAATATGCCCAAAAATGTGACGAAAAGTGATATATTGTAATAAGAATATTTTGTTGTATTTATGATAACCGCAATCGATCTTTCAGCAATTATCTCTATTTGCATTTGAAGAGCGGCGATAACTTGATGATGATTTCAGCAGCAAATGCGGCAAACGGAAGCATTTTGCACAGTCCCATAGATCAACGCCTCAAGTGGATGGATTTACATTTGTTAATACTTAAATTTAATATGCCTCCCCCGCCGATGCCCACATGGAACTGGAACGTAAATGGTGCTCGAACATAATTATAATAATTGTGTATATAATTTTGTTGCAACAATTACAACAATTTAATTGAATTATAAACGTTGAGGCTAATAAAATCGATGATGTAAATTGCGCTCGCTTGCATTTAACACCTTCGACTATGGAATTTCATCTATTTTTATTTATGATCCAAACATGTTGCCCACACAACAATAACAACAATAACAATAACAACAAACAACAAATGACAACTTCTGTTAATCGCATGCAAATTGTATGCAATCTGCGAGCATTAAAAACAAAACCAAATCAAAGCAAAGCAACAGTCTTAGAGAGGAGCGTATGAAGAGAAAAATGATGTGGCGGAGATTTCAAGATTTCCATTGCAATGGAAAAAATAAAATAATAAAATAAAAAAGTCATCAAACATAAATAGTATTCCCTATTTTATTTCATTACAAAATGAAAAAAAAAACATCAGAAATAATTAAAATTTTCAAATTGACAGAAAAAGTTCTCTGGTTTACGATAGTAACCCCTCACGATTTGTGCCATCTCTAGCTGCTGGTCGATAACTTTGCTAAGCTAACTATCGCTAAGTGCGAACTATCGCATACAGTGGTGATCGTATTATATATCGTATCACGTTTTATGTGTCGAGCTTCAAACATAAATAGTATTCCCTATTTTATTTCATTACAAAAAGAAAAAAAAACATCAGAAATAATAAAAAATTTCAAATTGACAGAAAAATGTTCTCTGTTTTACGATAGTAACCCCTCACGATTTGTGCCATCTCTAGCTGCTGGTCAATAACTTTGCTAAGCAAACTATCGCTAAGTGCGAACTATCGCATACAGTTGTGATCGTGTTATATATCGTATCACGTTTTATGTGTTTCTTGAAATGCAGCTTAGTGCAGTTGCAGCTGAAGCTGTCACTGTATCTGTATCTGTATCTATAGCTGTATATGTATCTGTAGATGTATCTGTATCTGTATCTGTATCTGTGTGTGTTGCTGGTGGTTATAACGCCTCGAATGCCGCCGGGGTTTGGTAATTGTAACACAACAATCAAAATCAATTGCTATGTAAATAAAATTGCAAATTATATTACAAATTGATTACCTCACTGAGTCATTAATTAAATCGACAGACACGGCGACGAAGACAGACATAGTTGGTGGTTGGGATGGAGGGGGGGGACGGAGGGATAGTATGAGAAGTGAGAGGGAGCAGAGTGTAGTGTTGGGATTGATTGATTGCCTGAAAGTTGCATTTCAATTTCTTATCGACAATGCCACAAAGCAAGGAATATGAGAAGAGTGGCGAGGGGAGCGTGAAGAGAAAAGAAATCTCAGAATAAACTACATCCTTTCCTCTCTCCCACTCTCTCTCTCCATCTTTCTCTCTCTTTCTCTTTTCCTCACACAAGCGTCTTCACTGGGTCTCGCTCTCCTTTTCTCTGCCCCTCTCTCTCTTTACTTTTTTTTCTCTTTTACAATTTATCTCGCTCCTTTTTTATGAATATTTCATTTCTCTTTCTCTCTCTCTATTTATCTCTCTCACTCTCTCTCTCCCTCTCTTTTTCTCTCTCTCACACACTCTCTCTCTCACTTTCTCACTCTCTCACTTTCCCTCTCTTTCACTTTCTCACTCTCTCCCTTTCTCTCTCTCTCATACACTCTCTCCATCTCTCTGTCTCTCACACAATCACTCTCTATCCCTCTCTCTCTCTCTCTCCCTCTAACTCTCTATCTCTCCCTCTCTCTCTTTCTCTCTCCCTCTAACTCTCTTTCACTTTCTCACTCTCTCCCTTTTTCTCTCTCTCACACACTCTCTCTCTCACTTTCTCTCTCTTTTACTTTCTCACTATCTCCCTCTCTCTCTCTCTCACACACTCTCTCCATCTCTCTCACACACTCTCTCTCTCACTTTCTCACTTTCTCTCTCTTTCACTTTCTCACTCTCTCCCTTTCTCTCTCTCTCACACACTCTCTCTCTCACTTTCTCTCTCTTTTACTTTCTCACTCTCTCCCTTTCTCTCTCTCTCACACACTCTCTCCATCTCTCTCTATCTCTCACACAATCTCTCTCTATCCCTCTCTCTCTCTCTCCCTCTAACTCTCTATCTCTCCCTCTCTCTCTTTCTCTCTCCCTCTAACTCTCTTTCTCACTCTCTCTCCCTTTCTCTCTTACTCTCTCTCTCTCCCTCTCTCTTCCTATCTATCTTTCTCACTCTCAGAGGGAACAAAGTCTCTCTAATTGCAAAATACAATCAAGTCTCCCAAATCGTTTAGCAAATGTTCAAATTATCGCAAACGTGGGCGTGGCCATTCCTATCTAAGGGGTAGGGGCAGTGATCGAGGGAGGGGGTGGGCGGTAGTGACGAAAACGGGGGTGAGGAGGCACAAATGACGCGTGCCAATTGACTTAATGAGCGGAAAAGGAAGCCAAGAGATTGGACAGGAGACAGAGTTGAAGAGGAAGACGGAGATAATGATTGACGCTGACAAAGTTGCAGTTGAAATAGAAGTTGAAGTTGAAATTGAAATTGAAATTGAATTTGAATATCAGCCAAGAGTTTTGCATTGCATAAGATGTAAGCAAAGAGAGGGCGTGGCACTTTGAGGCGCAGTCAACAAAAAGTCAACGGTGAATAAAAATCAAAATTAAAATTATAAAAAAAAAAACATCCATGTATATGAAGAAAAAAAAACAATTTTCGAGCTGAGGTGAAAGCAATGGATGGTAGTGACTGCAAGATACCCTGTACAACAGGTTTCAACCAGACGCAGCCTTAGCGACCCCAGCAGCAACAGCTGCTCCACTTTGGGTATACATTATCATGCCACGACATTTGGCCAAATTATGGTCTGGGGCTCCGAAATCTTGTCCGCGAAACGAGGACAGTTCAATCTCCAACTGTTGCTCTCTCATTCTCTGTCTCTCTCTGTCTCTATCTCTCTCCCTGTCACACACAAATAAGATTGCCGGACTGGCAACTCTTTGTGATCTCAGCCGCAACTCCCGCGCCAATTGTTTAACTTTTTGCCGTGCCCAAAACGCTGACGTTGCGTCAATCAACAGCAGCAGCAGCAGCAGCAGTAGTGGCAGCAAAAATGGCAACTGCACCATTTAGGGGCGTGGCAATGGGCGTGCTCGGCCCCAAATACCAAAGCTCCAATATTGTTGCTGTTGCTGTTGTTGTTGTTGTCTTTCATTAGTCGTGATTAGTTTTCAAAAGACAACAACATGTTTTGTTGTTGCTGTTGTTGTTGTGTTGCGACTGCCACACGTCGCGAGCAACAAGAACAACAATCATAACAAATAAACAAGGCAACAACTCAAGCGCCACTTCCAACTTTTGACAAATTGTGAGCAATACTTGCTATGGCAACCATTTAATCCAAAACAGAAGCCATGTAGATAAAAGTGAGATAAAAGATGTGATAGATAATATATGTGATAGATGATATGATAGATGATAGATGATAGATGATAGATGATAGATGATAGATGATAGATGATAGATGATAGATGACAGATGATAGATGATAGATGATATATGATAGATGATAGATGATAGATGATAGATGATAGATGATAGATGATAGATGATAGATGATAGATGATAGATGATAGATGATAGATGATAGATGATAGATGATAGATGATAGATGATAGATGATAGATGATAGATGATAGATGATAGATGATAGATGATAGATGATAGATGATAGATGATAGATGATAGATGATAGATGATAGATGATAGATGATAGATGATAGATGATAGATGATAGATGATAGATGATAGATGATAGATGATAGATGATAGATGATAGATGATAGATGATAGATGATAGATGATAGATGATAGATGATAGATGATAGATGATAGATGATAGATGATAGATGACAGATGATAGATGATAGATGATAGATGATAGATGATAGATGATAGATGATAGATGATAGATGATAGATGATAGATGATAGATGATAGATGATAGATGATAGATGATAGATGATAGATGATAGATGATAGATGATAGATGATAGATGATAGATGATAGATGATAGATGATAGATGATAGATGATAGATGATAGATGATAGATGATAGATGATAGATGATAGATGATAGATGATAGATGATAGATGATAGATGATAGATGATAGATGACAGATGATAGATGATAGATGATAGATGTGATAGATGATAGATGATAGATGTGATAGATGATAGATGATAGATGATAGATGATAGATGATAGATGATAGATGATAGATGATAGATAATAGATGATAGATGATAGATAATAGATGATAGATGATAGATGATAGATGATAGATGATAGATGATAGATGATAGATGATAGATGATAGATGATAGATGATAGATGATAGATGATAGATGATAGATGATAGATGATAGATGATAGATGACAGATGATAGATGATAGATGATAGATGATAGATGATAGATGATAGATGATAGATGATAGATGATAGATGATAGATGATAGATGATAGATGATAGATGATAGATGATAGATGACAGATGATAGATGATAGATGATAGATGTGATAGATGATAGATGATAGATGTGATAGATGATAGATGATAGATGATAGATGATAGATGATAGATGATAGATGATAGATGATAGATGATAGATGATAGATGATAGATGATAGATGATAGATGATAGATGATAGATGATAGATGATAGATGATAGATGATAGATGATAGATGATAGATGATAGATGATAGATGATAGATGATAGATGATAGATGATAGATGATAGATGATAGATGATAGATGATAGATGATAGATGATAGATGATAGATGATAGATGATAGATGATAGATGATAGATGACAGATGATAGATGATAGATGATAGATGTGATAGATGATAGATGATAGATGTGATAGATGATAGATGATAGATGATAGATGATAGATGACAGATGATAGATGATAGATGATAGATGTGATAGATGATAGATGATAGATGTGATAGATGATAGATGATAGATGATAGATGATAGATGATAGATGATAGATGATAGATGATAGATGATAGATGATAGATAATAGATGATAGATGATAGATAATAGATGATAGATAATAGATGATAGATGATAGATGATAGATGATAGATAATAGATGATAGATGATAGATGATAGATGATAGATGACAGATGATAGATGATAGATGATAGATGATAGATGATAGATGATAGATGATAGATGATAGATGATAGATGATAGATGATAGATGATAGATGATAGATGATAGATGATAGATGATAGATGATAGATGACAGATGATAGATGATAGATGATAGATGTGATAGATGATAGATGATAGATGATAGATGTGATAGATGATAGATGATAGATGATAGATGATAGATGATAGATGTGATAGATGATAGATGATAGATGTGATAGATGATAGATGATAGATGATAGATGATAGATGATAGATGATAGATGATAGATGATAGATGATAGATGATAGATGATAGATGATAGATGATAGATGATAGATGATAGATGATAGATAATAGATGATAGATGATAGATAATAGATGATAGATGATAGATAATAGATGATAGATGATAGATGATAGATGATAGATGATAGATAATAGATGATAGATAATAGATGATAGATGATAGATAATAGATGATAGATGATAGATGATAGATGATAGATGATAGATGATAGATGATAGATGATAGATGATAGATGATAGATGATAGATGATAGATGATAGATGATAGATGATAGATGATAGATGATAGATGATAGATGATAGATGATAGATGATAGATGATAGATGATAGATGATAGATGATAGATGATAGATGATAGATGATAGATGATAGATGATAGATGATAGATGATAGATGATAGATGACAGATGATAGATGATAGATGATAGATGATAGATGATAGATGATAGATGATAGATGATAGATGATAGATGATAGATGATAGATGACAGATGATAGATGATAGATGATAGATGTGATAGATGATAGATGATAGATGTGATAGATGATAGATGATAGATGATAGATGATAGATGATAGATGATAGATGATAGATGATAGATGATAGATGATAGATAATAGATGATAGATGATAGATAATAGATGATAGATAATAGATGATAGATGATAGATGATAGATGATAGATAATAGATGATAGATAATAGATGATAGATGATAGATAATAGATGATAGATGATAGATGATAGATGATAGATGATAGATGATAGATGATAGATGATAGATGATAGATGATAGATGATAGATGATAGATGATAGATGATAGATGATAGATGATAGATGATAGATGATAGATGATAGATGATAGATGATAGATGATAGATGATAGATGATAGATGACAGATGATAGATGATAGATGATAGATGATAGATGTGATAGATGATAGATGATAGATGTGATAGATGATAGATGATAGATGTGATAGATGATAGATGATAGATGATAGATGATAGATGATAGATGATAGATGATAGATGATAGATGATAGATGATAGATGATAGATGATAGATGATAGATGATAGATGATAGATGATAGATGATAGATGATAGATGATAGATGATAGATGATAGATGATAGATGATAGATGATAGATGATAGATGATAGATGATAGATGATAGATGATAGATGATAGATGATAGATGATAGATACAATCAATCGATCAATGGCATCAACAGCATTTTGCGTAGAATGCGGAGCGTATGATGAATGTGCATTTAATAGCGGGCTGCCACAGTCAAGGGTCAACTTGGATGCGGGGAGACGGCAGCCAACAAGGGGGTGGATGGACAGTCTGAATGTCAATTGTAGGCGGCAGCTGCTGTAGCTGTGGCTGCAGCTAAATGTTTCCATTTACTCGCAATTCATGATTAAATTCTAGAAACAAGTGCGATGCGGTGTGGATGCTGTTGTTGTTGTTGTTGTTGTTTTTTTGTGTTGTTATTATTGTTATTGTTGATGTTGTTGGCATGCGAACACGACAGCAAAATAGATAATAAATAAACAATAAATTAAAGTAAACAACAACCAAGCGAACATTTGCATATCAACATTTCACATTAAATTCAATTGAAAGCTTTTCTCACTTTAGCATCGTTTTTCTCCCCTTCTTCTAAATACTATTTCCCCCTCTTCTCCATATACAAAAATATCTTTTTTTTTATTAACTTTTATTTTTCAATATTCAATGAGCCTCATTTCCAGTCACAACAAATTTAACGATGACACAGAGCGAAGCACGAGAAGTTTTGGGACTGAAACGGTGGATGTCTTGGCTAATTGATGAAGTTACGATATTGATGGGAAGATCGGATCCCAAGTTGGTCACGAATGAGACTCTGTTGTCATCACTAATTGATGCTTGATAATTTCCTCAATTCGATACAATGGCAATCTCCATAATGTATTTTATTGGCATTGATTTGCTACCCACAACTTGGGTTAAGTTTGTGAGGGGGTGGGTTAGGGGGGGTGAAGGGCGATGGGTTGCAATATGCAAACAATTTATAGTGTTATTCGTAATTTACGCGAAATATAACATATGTTCGCATTTTAATCGCATCGCTGCCCGCTAAACTAATTTTATTGTTGCTGTAATTGTTATTATGCAATTAAATAACCGCATTTTTGCGATAGTTTACAATATTTATACTTTTGCATTTAATGGAAAATTAATTCAATTAGTTGATGTTTTCATTTCATATCAAACCAAGTAATCTACCAAATGTGATCAATTTTATATATTATTTTATTATCAATTCATAAATTTTTGTACTTTTAATACATTTAATTTATTGTTGAATTATATTGTTGTCAATACATAAATTGGGCGGTTTTATTTTTTTGAATAGTATTCTTAAATGATTCTGTATAAAATTTCAAAAGAAATTTATATGATTATATTTTCTTCTTTATTATTCGAAAAATTTGTTCATATATTATTTTTTGAATCCTAATAGAAGTAAAATTTGCCCTTATAGCACATGCGTATAACTAAATTTTATAAATAAATTTAGCTAAAAATCTGTTCAACTTAATAAACAATGAATTTAAAAAGTGCATTTTTTAATATATATTTTTCTATGCGAGTGCCTAAGAGGCTGCCACGTTATTTAACAAGCTAATTCCGAAACCTTATGGAATTGTCTAATTAACATTGCATACCTCTTGGCGGAATCCACAATAAAATTAGCATATTGTAGACACTGTGAGTATGTGTTTGCGTCTGCACTAAATGCATGTCACCTTACTCTGTTTAGTCGAGACACAAGCTGTTCACATTAAGGATAAACGAGCACGGTGAGGTGTCTTCGATTAGAGTGTGGTGACTAAATGTGTTTGCGTCTGCACTAAGTGCATGTCACCTCACTCCGTTTAGCCGAGACACAAGCTGTTCACATTAAGGATAAACGAACAAGGTGAGGTTTGTTCGATTAGACTGTGGTGACTAAATGTGTTTGCGTCTACAGTAAATGCATGTCATCGCACTCCGTTTAGCCGAGACACAAGCTGTTCACATTATGGATAAACAATCAAGTTGAAGTGTCTTCGATTAGAGTGTGGTGACTAAATGTGTTTGCGTCTGCACTAAGTGCATGTCACCTCACTCCGTTTAGCCGAGACACAGAGGCAGGCAGACACTGCTTTTCAGACATCATCATGAAGCTTAACAGCTCTGGATATGTTTGGAGGTATCGATAGGCGCAGAAAGAGCGCTGTTTGTGTAAGGAGATGTATCGATAACAAGCAGGCGATAGTTGGGCAACTGCAGGAGCAGGACATACGACAACATTTCAGACAGTTGGCAAAACGCACACCACGAGCACTGACGTCGTCAACACCAAAAACGACGACGACGACGGCGACGGGCGTGGCTGCAAATCGGTCCGTTTTTTTTCTTCTTCTGTTATTGTATTGTATTATTGTAAAACAAACACAACAGCAAGTTAATTCGATTAAAATTGATTGCAAGCAAACTATATACACGCTGTTTCAAATACCGCAAGTTGATGAAATTGAACAATTTTCAATAGCCCCAACTCAACCCCTGAAACTGTTGAAAAGTGTGTGAGAAAGCTGTTCGTCTGTGTGTGTGTGTGTGTGTGTGTGTGTGTGTGTGTGTGTGTATATATAGTATATAATTTATAGCATATCTGCAGCGTTTTGTGTGTCACACGAAAACTGCGGTTGCAAAATACATACATACATACATACATACATACATATGTAAGAAGAAGACAACGAACTGAAACGCCAACGCATAATTAAATTCTAGTTAAAAATCAATAAACTTATACCGTGAATATTTTGTTGTCGTTGTTGGTGTTGTTGTTATTTTTGTTTTGTCACTGACGTTGCCATACATACAAGTGTACAAGTGTGTGTGTATGTATGTGTGTGTGTGTGTGTGTATGTGTGTGTGTGTGTGTGTATTGGCTTAAGCTGCAACTTATTCAACTTTTTATAGCCAATGCACAAACCCAAAAGAAATCCAATTGGAAATATTACAACAACAAAGACAAGCTGTAAGGAAACTACAGTTATCTTTCTTCTCTATCTATCTACAACTTATTCCCTCTGTGTGTGTGTGTGTGTGTGTGTGTGTGTGCGTGTGTGTCTACGCTGTTGCCAAGCAAAACGCATTGGCTACACTCCTTCTCTCTCTCTCGCTCTCCCTCACTCCCCCTCTCCCTCTCACTCTCTCTCGTTCACTCCAATTGTTTGCTTCGTCGCTTTGCCGTTAGCTTTATCATCCTTTCTGTCACACCCCATTTCTCTCTTCCTCTTTTCGTTTGCTTTCATCATTTTCCAAATTTTCAAACTTATTGCAGTTTCAACAGCTGCTGCTGCTGCTTCTTCTTTCCTCTGCATCATCTACTGCTGCTTGTTGCGTTTTTTTTCTATATTACACTTTGCGCTAGTTTCTTGTTCGTCATCCATTTGTTCTTGTTCTCCTCCTCTTCCCCATTTGCTGCTGCATTTCGCTATTTAGGTCATTTATAATCCTCCCTCCATCACTCCCCACGCCCAACCAGCAATAACGCGTTACGGGATACAGTTGCTGCCGGCAGCACTGAGAAGGAGAACGTGAGAACTGCAAGAGGCAGAGAGAAAGAGAGCAAGTGCAGAAGAGAGAAAGACAAAGAGAGAATGAGAGAGAGAGGGAGAGAGAGAGAGAGGGAGAGAGAGAAAAAGAGAGTGAAATAATTTTAAATAAACCAAATCGCAACAGCAGCTTAAGCAACAGAAAGAAAAATAAAACGTAACTAGTGAAATGGCAAAAAAACATGTAAGCAAAAGAATATGTCTATAAGCAAGAAGCAAAAGCAATCGAAACAACGGCAAGCAAAGCAAAAGTAGCTAAGAAAAAGCTGCAAACAGCAACTGCAGTCATAACAGCAACAAAAACCGATAGCAACTAAGCAAAAACTAAAAGCAGCTAAAACTAAGCAAAAAGTAACTGTAGCAAAAGCAAAAGCAGCTAAAACTAAGCAAAAACTAACAGCAGCAAAAGCAAAAGCAGCCTTACAAAAATTTTGCTTCTACTGCAGCAAAAGCAAAAGGCCACATCATTGAAAGCAAACACAATAACAACAAAACCAGCATTAGTTGAAGCAAAAGCAGAAAAAAAAAGAAGCAACGGCAACTTCTGTTAAATCTGAGACTTTATAAGCAAAAGCATCATCACATCACTAAAAGCAGAACCAGAAGTCAGAAAAGCAAAAAAGTATAAGCAAAAGCAAAATTTATCAGAAAAAAAAGCCAACTTCTTTAAAAGCGAATGCAGCATCACTAAAAGCAGAATCCGAAATAACAAAAGCAGAGACAACTTCTGCTAAAAGCAAAAGCATAAGCAGCATCTGTTAAAGCAAAAGCAGCTGCAGAAAAAGCCGCTGCCGATAAAACTGAGCGCGGTCTGCAAAAGCAGAAGCAACAGCAAAGGTTGCTTAGTTATGGCAACGGCTGCCAACACAACGACAGCATCGCTGGCAACAGCAACGCCCACAGCAATGACAACAGTGGCAACAACAGCCAAACGCTTGGGATACACGTCATCAACGTTGGCAGCAGATGCAGCAGCAGCAGCAGCAGCGACAACTGCGTCACCTGTTATATGCGAGGAGGTGTTCGATGAGGCGTGTTTGCCATCAACTGAAGGTGAGTTTCACTTAAGATGGCATAAAAAAAAAGAATTAGAAAAGAGTGAGCTTTAATCAGACAGACGGACGGACACATACATATAGTCCTACGTCAACTTCGTTTCAAATGGGGTTGATTTTGTCACCTACTCTCCCTATTGCATATATATTCATTCAATATACCAGTGTAGCTATGGTACGGGAAATAAGCACAGCATCGTCAAGCAAAGTGCTTAGGCGCCGGTCTTCAAATCTAAGCAAATGTTTGCCCAACGGAATAGAATTTTTAAGCGTGCTTCTTAAACTGGAAAGCCCCTCCTCCTCCTCCCCCCCTATAGAATCACAGCCGAAGCCATGCCTCCCATTCCCACTCGGTACGAGGATTGCAATTGAGATTGCGATAGTGGCAACTATTCATTCAGCATGAATACAAACATTTTCACTTTTGACGTCGTCACAAAAAGCAAACAAAGCTGAAAAGCATCAGATTGGGCTTGCCTCAAGCTGATAGAGATAGATAAATATAGATACGAGGGGGGATAGCGTGTGTTATGACACAGTTTGTAATGCTCTCATTAGACCTAATTGCTTTTGGAAACTTATTTGAGATGAGGCAACACTAAAAGAGGAGACTCAATTATTTGGGTTATGTTGACAAAGATGAAAAAGTGAAAGGCGCTCCTCAATTGAAAGCAGTCTATCTAACCAAATGGGTTACAGGATACAGATATATCCACGTACATATATCGAAAGCTCATGAAAATTACTTTTAAAACAAACTAAGACCTATGATACCGTATTGATACAGTATTTTCAAAATATTCAATCTCTCTCTTGTACACATTTTACATAGTAACTCGAACGTCATAGCTCCGCTGCACTATAAACGTCATATCTCCAATAGCTGCAACATTTTTTTAAAGACAAGACCGTATATGACATAATAGCTACATCTGCCAAGGTTATTGATGACTAACCCTACTAACCTTATAGTTAATCGTTTAATTATAATATAAATATCATTTAAAAAATATATGTTCTTCATAGAAATCAATGACTATGCGACTTTGATTGGCATCGAGACCAGCAAGGAACCGCATCTGCTGTACCTCGCCAAGGAAGGTCTTATGGCGGCACTGCCCGCCGAGTGGAAGATATGGTAGGTTTGCAAACCTTACATAAGGTTACAACCCACACAAGTCTTACTAACTTTATTTCGGTTACTCTGCTTAGCTACTCGGAGGAGAAAAGCGGTCATTACTATCACAATACGCGAACGAAACAATCGCAGTGGGATCATCCGCTGGATGCGGTTTATCGGGAACTCGTCGAGCAGACGCGACAAAAGCTGCTGGGGACAACTGGCGCTGCCACGCCCATCATTGATAACTCGGATGACGTGTCACAGTTGGATTCGGGCATACGCAGCATACAGGGCACGGATGAGCTGCTAGACGACATGAGTTCCCCACTCAACAATGGCAGCAGCCATCAACATCCCCAGCAACAGCAGCAGGTGGGGATGGGCTTGGGATTGACGGGAGCAGCGGTTAAAGTTGTGAGCGGTGCGAACAGCTTTCCGGGACCAAGTGGTTTCAGTGGAGGCGTTAGTCGTTTCCTGGAGTCGCGCAGCAAAAACTTTGCACCCATCTTTCAACCGGTGAAGAATACACGCTTCGAGGTCGCCAAGGCACCCGGCAACCCAACGCAACAGGTTCAGGGTCAAGGTCAGGGTCAGGAGCGGAAAGGTGCCTTTCAGTTGTCTGGCACGGGTGCCATGTTCCTCAAATCGCGACGACAACCGACACCAGCGGCAGCCGGAGAGATTAGTGTCAAGGGCATACTAAGGGACTCAAGTTTAACGGATATGCGACGTAGATTCGACAGGGATGAGGATTCCCAACATAACAATGAGGATAAGAAGAGCGTGCGCTTCAATCTGGAGGAGACACAACGTATACGCAAATCACCCGAGCAGCATCAGCAGCAGCAGCAGGAGGAGGAGGAAGATGGCTGCCCTAAGCTCACACAGAGTCCCGAGTTGTCCATCAATTCGGATGGTTCCGAGCGCGAAGATCCCAACGAGCAGCAATTGGGTAATTGTGGCAGCAACGTTCAGCAGGTCGTGAACGACGACGAAGACGATGATGATGATGATGTTGATGATGACGATGATGACGACGACGATGTATGGGATGAGGATGGCATCGATCCGGATGCTATGGAGGGAATGTGCAGCCTCAATCCGTTCATCAGCGATGCCACCAACAGCAAATCCATACGCATCATCAGCCTGCCCAAGGCCCAAACCATACAGATGCTGAAGGCGCAAAGTGGAGAGCTTGACATGGATGGGGGAGTGGCGGTGGGAGCGGTTGGTGGAGCAACCGCAGCTAGCTGCTATCTGGACAAGCTGAAGGAGAGCGCCACAGTGAAGCCACTGTACGAGGACACCGATTCCGATTCGAAGGGCAGCTCGGTGCGCAGCTTCATCATCAACAAATCGGAGCAGGACGAGCAACTGCAGCACGGCGGCAACAATCCTTTCGATTTGGACGAGCTGGGACGCAAGCACAGTCACGAGCTGGAGCAGCTGCAGCGCAAATCCGCACAGGCGCAGGCGCAGCTCGCCAGCGACAAGCTCGGATTGCGATCCCTGAAGATGGCCAGTAAACTGGTGGGTCTGCTCAAGCAGAAGGACAGCAAGGACACCACCACCAATGCTGGTGGGGATGCGCTAACGGAGGCGGCCGCACTGCAACAGCTGCAGCAGGACATGGAGACGGTGAAACGGGAGCATGAGGCACGCCTCAAGAGTCTGAGGCACGACTACGATCTCAGGTTGACCTCCCATCAGCATCAGCTGGAGGAAGCCTTCGAGCTACAGCTGGAGGAGTATCGTGCCCAGCTGGAGCATCAGCTGCAATCGAAACGGGCGCAGGTTGTCAGCGAGCACAAGGCACGCATGGCCACCCTCCAGTCCAATCATGCCGAGCTGCTGCACGAACTGGAGCGGGATCTGCGCAGCGAACAGGAGATTCTGCGACGCGAACATGCCGCCAAATTGACGCAGATGCGCGACAAACTCGCCCACGAACTGGAGCTGGAGAAGCAGCGGCTGCGCGACAACGGCGAGGAGCGTCTCTACGAGAAGGTCCGTTGCGAGAAGCGATTGCTCGAGGACAAGTATCGCTGTCTCAAGGAGAAGTATGTGCGGCTGAAGACCGACGTGAAGCTGTCGCTGGAGCGGCGCAGTCGTCGGCGCGAAGCTCAGGCCATGCAACAGCAGCAACAGCATCAGCATCAGCATCACCAGCAGCATGCCCATGGCCACGCCTCCTATACACATACGAACACAACGACTGGATCGGAAACGGAACGTTCCATATCACAGAAGCCATCGATTGGGAATAGCGAGAATCGTTCGCTCAGCTACTCGGATCAGGCAACCACAGCAGCGGCATCAATTGGTGGAGGTGCAGGTGGCAATGGTGGTGGTTGTGGCGGTGGTGGTGGCAGTGGCGGTGGCGGTGCTGGAGTAGCATCGGCAACTGGGGCCAAGCTGAAGCCACCGGTGCCGCCAAAGACACATTTGACGGCCAAGCCCGGCATCGCCAGCAAATACATCAAGCAGCTGCAGCTGCAGCATCATGACGACACCAACACCTCGTTGAGTCAATCCGATACCACCATCTCCAACAACTACAGCAAGGGACGGTATCTTGCCGCTGGCAACAATGTCGCCTCCTCCGCGGCTGCGGCAGGCAGCGTCTCTGCCGCCGCGACCACGCCAACGACGAGCCTAGGAGGCGGTGGCGGTGCCACTGTCGTGTTGAGTGATAATGGCAATTCGGATTCGGAGGCGTTGCAGGATAACATCTCCAACAACAACAACAACAACAAAAGCAACAACAATAATAACAGCAGCCACAACAACAACAACAACAACAGCAACAGCAAATCGTTGGCACCGCCACCGCCACGCAAGAAACTCTTCTCGCGCACCAAATCCGCCTCCACATCGCGCCTCAACTCGGACAAGCCACAGCAGCAGCAGCAGCAGCAACAGTTGCTGCTGGTGGAGCGTCCCTGCACGCCGGTGGAGAATCTACGTCATCAGTTGCAGAAGCTGGAGGATCTGGAGGATCAGTTCCCGGAGCATACGCTGGACACGACATATCACTTGCGTTACCCGTTCACGGACATCTCCAATGAACATGCCGCCATTATGGCCGGTTCCGTTGTCGGTTCCGAGCTGGAGTTCTTCAAGCATCGCATCCATTTGGAGCGGGATTCAGTGCGTCGGGCCAAGGAATCGTTGCGCACCCAACGCACCAATTTTCGTGCTCGACAGCGTGAGATTAAGCAGCGTCATAAGACGGTGACGGTGGCGGCACCACCACCACCATCCCCCTCGCCCCGCCATTCGCTAGACCAGTTGATACAGGAGGAGAAGGAGTTGACCGAGATGGAGGTGAATCTGCATCGGACGCGTGCGCTGTTGGGCGAGAAAGTGATCCGTTTGCGGCATCTGGAGCAGAGCCTGTTGCGCATCTATGAGAAAGAGAAACCGGCCAGCTTGGAGCTGGAGCCCAAGGATGATGCCACCACGTTGAGTGACCTCTCCTCTCATTCCAGTTCGGGTTTCAGCAGCACCGACTTCGCCAGCGGTGCCGATCTGCACAAGCAGCGCAAGGAGTATTTCCAACAGGAGTCCAACGAGTGCATACAGAATCTGGAGATACTCAATGCGGAGATACGTGAGATACTGGACATACTCGGCCAGAAGCATCAGCAGCATCAACCGCAGCAGCAACAGCAGCAGCAGCAGCAGCAGGTTGCCGCTGCTCTATCAACGCTATCGATGCCCATGATATCGCCCAATGAGCTCAGCTGGTCGCACATGCTCAGCCAGCAATCCTCGTCAGCTGCGGCTGCGGCTGCTGCTGCTGCTGCAGCTGCAGTTGCTCCGCCACTGCCAAGTCCTGGCAACAGCAGCGTGCATGCTCCGCAATCCATACCCACATTGGCGGACCGCTTGGAGACCTACCGTCAGTTGGCCGCCGGTCGCATGCACAGCTCCATGGGAGGCGCCATCTTGGCGGCCAATACCATCGTCTCGCAGAGTCCACGTGCCGTCAATTATACCACCAGTCTGGTGGAGCGTACCCGTGACCTTCGCAACTGGCTGAGGCAGGCCAAGACAGAGCACGACCTACTCACAGGCATGGGTCACATGCAGCACGGTCTGGTGGCTGCCCCACCTCCGGCACCGGTAGGTGCCCCGTTGGGCCAACAGGTTACCGCACCACCAACACCTTCCGAAGTGGCAGCAACTCCAGCAGCAATTGCTGGAGCAACCCCAACAGCTACGCAAACCAATTTGTAAGGTGTGCCCCACTTGATCACCCCCGATACCCCAAATACACTGAGCGAAAATTTCTTGTTAGTTGTTAAGTTTTGAGGTTATGTATAATTGTATATACGTTATATTTATGCCACGCCTAGTTCAATTGCCTTTTTGTTGCAAACAAATCATCGCTTAAATGTATACCCTGTATTTTTTGGACGCAAAAGTATAGGGTATTCTGCGCCTCTAGTCACACAAGCTTTATTAAATACTCAAAAAAAAAAAAACCTTTTAGTATATTTAGTATATTTCTCAGGCTAATTCAAAATACAAAAAAAAAATCAAGTTTGTTTTATAGTTTCCCTTAGATATCCTAAGAAAATATTATGAAATATTAACAAAAGTATTTTTTTTTTTTTTTTTGTATATTTCTCAGTATACCTAATTATATGCTCTACAAAATACTGAAAAAGTACTGCAATTTAGTTTATAGTTTCCCGAAAATATCCAAAAACAATACACTCAAAAAAAATATTTAACGCAATCAAATCTGACTGAAGTCGAGTTGAAAAACGAATCAAAAGACGCAGAAAACGAACTCAAATAATTAATAACAATAATTAATGTCAGTTGCATGTCTCGAAAATATTCAAAAATACAAGTCAAATAGCTAAGAAATATATATAAAGTTAGGATATGAATAATTATTATGAAAAACAGAACTTCAATGTTAATCGAAACGACAGCAAATTATAAAATATTTCTCAATCGTTGCAACATGTTTAGAAACCACAGCAAAACAATAACAACAAAAAAAATAATAATAATATTAAAACAAAAATATTTGAAATTCATATGAAATTCATTACCGTTAAAATTCCACTTTGAGGTTATTTAAAACGATTTTAAAATCAAATTGGAATGAAAAGTGTTCAACGAATTCTTGTCAGTCATTATGCGAATTTGCAACAACTCCTTCAGTTCAGTTGCCTTCTATAATTACCTTTTTTTCTTCGAGAAAGAGCAAATATATACTAAACAATAACCAATAAAAACAATTTAGTATTTATAATAATACTCAATCAAATGTATTTCCGTATTATCTCTCTCTCCAAAAAAAAAAAAAAAAATACAAGAAGATATCGAATACGTAAACGAATCTCCAATTGAAAAATCTATTAAATATTCAATATTTATAAAAAAAAAAAGAAAAAAGCCAGAACTAGCTAATTATGAAATTTATATATATATATTGAAATATATATGATATATGTAAAATACAAAATCAGTGCAAAACAAACTTAAAAAGCATCGAAGCGCGCGAGTTATCAGATATTCCATTTGGTATTCACATATCAGCCTTATATCGGGAGAACTCCAAGTTGGTTTTGTCACTGGAAAACGTCGAACAAATCACAAAACTAACTAAAAAATGCTAATTATATTGAAAGTTTAACTGTTTTAACTAACAAAATGATGATGAGACAGAGACAGAGAATGAGAAATGTAGCGAGAGAGAGAGAGAGAGAGAGAGAGAGGGAGTTTGAGAGACATCGAAGTCTCAAGCACAATGTTGGGTATGCAGGAAAATGATATTGTTGAAGGTTGTTTTACTTAGGCACGGATATTACGATACCATATGTCGGATAAATACATACATACATACATATTTAGAATATTTCAATAAAATACTTATAAAATTTAGCTAAAGAGAGATAACTTATCCCTACAAAGCCCCCCCCACCCTATTCACACCCCTTACCAACCGTTTACTTCGCTAATCTTAAAAAAAAAAATAATAATAATTTTATTTTTCTCGATATTGAAAAACTTTTGAAAGATATGACGGCTGCTTAAGATAGTTTTTCTACTGTTTTCTATGGCATTTCTAGTTCCTCACACATACATACATACATAAATACATACATACATACATACATACATACATACATACATACATACATAGATAAGTCTGAAAGTGAAATATCAAAAGTTGTGTCAGCCCATCAGCTCCCCACAATAGCAGAGTCCCCATCTCTCCTCACCCCCATTTCTATACGAATATTACGATACTTATCGATTGCATCTTTACCGATAGATATGTATGTCCTTATATAGTATATGTGATGTTGTGATATTTGAATCTAGGCATAAGTTCTATAAGTTACCTTAATCAAACTCTAGATTAACCCTGATTTTGTTTTTTTTTTGAAAATTTCCTTCCGTATAGAAGTTAATTGATTTTCCCAGCTATATCTATACTATATATTCATGTGATAATCACACAAAAGAAAAGAATATTTATGGGAGAACCACTGTTTGTTTGTTTAATTCATTTGAATTCATTTTAGTCATAGTTTAGTCAAATATTTTGTAGACTTTGCAACTCTATATTCTTATATCCAAAAGCCTCAATTTTCAATATAAAAAATACACAAAAATATCTTCAGCGGAATCCATAAATGATTAGAGTAATACTAACTGTATTCTCGTTTGTTTTGTTTTTTATTTTCTCGAATTTCATAATTGAGTACAAAACTTTATAGAAAAAAGAAAAGCAGAAAACTAGTGAACATTTCGTGAAAAAAAATATAAAATATATAAACAAATTTATAATATATGCTAGTTAACAAATTGTTCGAATATTATGGCTCCCCAAATTATCCCTTTTCCCTCCCCAAGTAAATACCGTATGCGTATAGCCTTATAGAGAAGATATACTGAGTGTGGCACCCGATCCAACAAGCTGGGCCCAAGAAATGAGATAGACCTAAAAAGAAACTAAAGGAATCCCATATGATAAAATGTGTTTAACAAATTTTTCACACAAATCGAACCTATTGATAAATTAACGAAAAAATAATGTATACAAAAAATGAAAATGTATGAAATATACTATATATGAACGTATTTAGTAAATGCGATTCCCTTACAACAAATAGAATACTAAATAACTAGCACGAAATTAACATGAATTAGCAAAAAGAATGGCAAATAAACCAATCAATAAACTAAATCAAAAATTAACTACAAATGAGTATTACTTATTGCACCAATTATCCCATTCAATTCTTTTCAATTTTGGCAAAGTTAAGGCAACCCAAAGTTAGGACAAGATCCAATTTTCGAAAACTTGCATTTTTATCATTTCTCCTCATCTCTTTGCCAAGGAAGTCGATGGAATAAAAATAGCGAATTTTACAAAAACTTTGATGCAGATTTCAACTGATATAAAAATTACTTTCAAAATTGCAAATTTCATCAAAATCGGATGATTTTTGGACAAGTTATGGCCAT
Source organism: Drosophila quadrilineata (assembly GCA_018150725.1). Taxonomy (NCBI): domain Eukaryota; kingdom Metazoa; phylum Arthropoda; class Insecta; order Diptera; family Drosophilidae; genus Drosophila; species Drosophila quadrilineata. The sequence goes on along the minus strand of JAECWN010000432.1, from coordinate 24,989,920 downwards.
TCAAAATTATGAGGAGGTTCATTATACGAAATTTGCCATTTTGGGACACTTTTTAATGCATTTTTGGCCATATCCCGGAAAATACTCATCAGAAACACCTCAAATAAAAAGCAAAATGCTAGTTATGAGTCCTAGAATCGATTTGGGTCAAAAAAATTGGGATAGGGAATTTTTCGATTTTCGATGATTTTGTCAAGGGGTTAGTATGGAAAATGGGTCAAAAAAGTCGAAAAACTGGAAATAGCGAATTTTACAAATATTTTGATGCAGATTTAAATTGATATAAAAACCATTTCCAAAACTGCAAATTTCATCAAAATCGGATGATTTTTGGCCGAGTTATGGCAATTCAAAGTTATGAGGAGGTCCATTATGCGAAAAATGCCATTTTGGGTCACTTTTAACACATTTTTGGCCATATCTCTTGAAATACTCATCAGAAACACCTCAAATAAAAAGCAAAATGCTAGTTATGAGTCCTAGAATCGATTTGGGTCACAAAAATTGGGATAGGGAATTTTTCGATTTTCGATGATTTTGTCAAGGGGTTAGTATGGAAAATGGGTCAAAAAAGTCGAAAAACTGGAAATAGCGAATTTTACAAATATTTTGATGCAGATTTAAATTGATATAAAAACCATTTCCAAAACTGCAAATTTCATCAAAATCGGATGATTTTTGGCCGAGTTATGGCAATTCAAAGTTATGAGGAGGTCCATTATGCGAAAAATGCCATTTTGGGTCACTTTTAACACATTTTGGCCATATCTCTTGAAATACTCATCAGAAACACCTCAAATAAAAAGCAAAATGCTAGTTATGAGTCCTAGAATCGATTTGGGTCAAAAAAATTGGGATAGGGAATTTTTCGATTTTCGATGATTTTGTCAAGGGGTTAGTATGGAAAATGGGTCAAAAAAGTCGAAAAACTGGAAATAGCGAATTTTACAAATATTTTGATGCAGATTTAAATTGATACAAAAACCATTTCCAAAACTGCAAATTTCATCAAAATCGGATGATTTTTGGCCGAGTTATGGCAATTCAAAGTTATGAGGAGGTCCATTATGCGAAAAAATGCCATTTTGGGTCACTTTTAACACATTTTTGGCCATATCTCTTGAAATACTCATCAGAAACACCTCAAATAAAAAGCAAAATGCTAGTTATGAGTCCTAGAATCGATTTGGGTCACAAAAATTGGGATAGGGAATTTTTCGATTTTCGATGATTTTGTCAAGGGGTTAGTATGGAAAATGGGTCAAAAAAGTCGAAAAACTGGAAATAGCGAATTTTACAAATATTTTGATGCAGATTTAAATTGATATAAAAACCATTTCCAAAACTGCAAATTTCATCAAAATCGGATGATTTTTGGCCGAGTTATGGCAATTCAAAGTTATGAGGAGGTCCATTATGCGAAAAATGCCATTTTGGGTCACTTTTAACACATTTTTGGCCATATCTCTTGAAATACTCATCAGAAACACCTCAAATAAAAAGCAAAATGCTAGTTATGAGTCCTAGAATCGATTTGGGTCAAAAAAATTGGGATAGGGAATTTTTCGATTTTCGATGATTTTGATAAGGGGTTAGTATGGAAAATGGGTCAAAAAAGTCGAAAAACTGGAAATAGCGAATTTTACAAATATTTTGATGCAGATTTAAATTGATATAAAAACCATTTCCAAAACTGCAAATTTCATCAAAATCGGATGATTTTTGGCCGAGTTATGGCAATTCAAAGTTATGAGGAGGTCCATTATGCGAAAAATGCCATTTTGGGTCACTTTTAACACATTTTTGGCCATATCTCTTGAAATACTCATCAGAAACACCTCAAATAAAAAGCAAAATGCTAGTTATGAGTCCTAGAATCGATTTGGGTCACAAAAATTGGGATAGGGAATTTTTCGATTTTCGATGATTTTGTCAAGGGGTTAGTATGGAAAATGGGTCAAAAAAGTCGAAAAACTGGAAATAACGAATTTTACAAATATTTTGATGCAGATTTAAATTGATACAAAAACCATTTCCAAAACTGCAAATTTCATCAAAATCGGATGATTTTTGGCCGAGTTATGGCAATTCAAAGTTATGAGGAGGTCCATTATGAGAAAAATGCCATTTTGGGTCAGTTTTTAACACATTTTTGGCCATATCTCGGAAAGTACTCATCAGAAACACCTCAAATAAAAAGCAAAATGCTAGTTAAGAGTCCTAGAACTGATTGGATTCAAAATATTGAGGACAACATTTTTTCAATGTTTTATAATTTTGTCGAGGTGTTGGTATGCAAAATGGGCCAAAAAAGTCGAAAATTTAAAATTGCGAAACAATGAACAAAAAAACCAAATTTCATCAAAATCGGTAAAAATGTGTCGAAGTTATGACATATCAAAGTTAAGATAAAGATATTTTGACAGTTTTGAAGCATTTTACGCAGGAAGGTGTAAAACAATGTTCCCTCTATGCATTTAGCCGATATGACCTTGCGTGCCATTATAATTGTTATATAAGTAAGAAAATGTGTAGCAGGAAACAACAGATACTCTACATGGGAAGGGGGTGTGCCTCAGACCTTTTAATATGCATACAGTGAAAGTAGTAAATATCTGACATTCTTTACCATTATGGTAACTAGCAGTCCAAAATATCTGTGGTATTATTATTCCATACCCCACAAAGGTTTTTCGTAATGAATATGTACATATATAAAAAAGAGTATACAGTAGTCATCATGCAGCTACTACTTTCCTTTTCATTCACTTTTCTTTTCATGGCTATTCGTTTGCCAATATTCTTGTCAATTCGATAATGAACGCGAGAATACATAGTAGAGCCAAAAGCAACAAGAACAAATACAACCGTTGCTGGCATTTGAAATGTAAAAAAAAGGGGTAAGTAGAAAATGCCAAAAGGGGTGGGGGACACTATTGGCATGAAAAGCGAATCGTCTTACATATACATACATATTTACATTCAAATAGAACTTTGGTTAAGCTGTGCGTAGGCAAGAACCAAAAGCGAAACGGAAGAAAATGGAAAATCGGTTTTTTTCTCTGCTGCCGCTGTTGCCTTCTTGTCATTCGCAGATTACCTGCGCTTCTAGCAGCAAGCAAACAAAAATATAGACAAACATATAATAAGTGAATACAATATGAATTATCTGACACCGAACGAGCGTCAAAAGCAGCAGCAGCAGCGCAGCAGTAGCAGTGGCAGAATAAGCAGCAGCCGCTCAGCTTCGCCGAAAGCACGACCCGAACGCGCCAATTCGCTAACGCCTGCCGAAGAGGACATAACGACACGAGCAACAACACCACTGACAATGCGCAAGCGACCGCCACGCCCCCTGCCCGATCTATTTCGCCCACGCTGCAATACTGATCCCAGTCGCAGTACCAGCAATGCAAAAAAATTATCAACTACAACAACAACCACAACTACAGCGCCGCGCAGCGTTTTGGGTTCGTTGTTACGACAGACGCTGAAGGTGACCACAGTGTCCGTGGGTTTCAGCGCCAGCGAAGAGAGGTAAGTTTCAACACACACACACACACACACACACACACACACACACACACACACACACACACACACACACACACACACACCTGCAAACACACACATACACAACGTTAGACCAGCGTTGCGACAGTTTAGCCTTTTTTAATATGGAAATATATCTGATTTTTCAATTCATAGCCAAATCTAGACTATTCTACATTTGCTGCGCAGCACCTATTTTTCTGAGATGCTAACTCTTTAGCTTGTTTTTCAATTTCTCGCTAACTTCAGCCTTTTTTACTCTTAACTTTGCACAGTTCGTGCTTCACTTTTTAGCTACATATGTAACTTTAGCCCTTTTCCAGCTGCTGCGCAACACTATCAAGCCAAACTTAGCGAAAGCGAAACAAACACAAACGTTGACCGCAATTTCTTTGACTCTCTTTCCCTCTCTCTGCCTCTTTTTATCTATCTATTTATTTCGCACAATGCGTTGCGCTCCAATTTCAACTCGGCTTGAGGTTGGGCCAATGTAGCAGCATTAATATTTGGCAAGTAATTGTTGTTGCTGATTGTCGAAATTTGTTGCTTTATGTTTTGTTTATCTCCATGCAATTAATTAACTGATGCTATTGCTATCGCACATCTAAAGTAAAAATGACAAAACAAATGCAAACACTGATTGATTGTGGCTGACAGACGATAGATGGCGCTAATAAACTTAGCCATTTACCGCATTTCAGGCTATAAAGTAGACGTCATAGTGTCTGCTAAAAGTGTAATTACAATTTAATTTTAGTTGCTTCAGTCATCTCAAGTCGTTAATTAACAACAAAATATACATAGTACGTAATTAGTGTAAGTTAGGCTTTGAGGGCTAGTGTGAGAGGTCTATGCGATAGTTGATGATGACATCACGCCCACAACTATCACTACAACTACAACAACATCGCCAATTGCAATCCGCTTAACATGCATATGTATGTGGTTGTGTTCAGCAGGTAAATGTCCATCACACTAAGTTTCATACATACATGCAAACATTACACACACACATATGTACATGCGCAGATTGACTCTCATGAGATTCTGTCCCTCATACGAACGCAAAGAGAGCATACTGAGACCTCTGTGTATGTGCTTGAGAGCGAGAGCATTAAAATGCCGGACACTGGAAACAGCATCAGAGCAAAACACACACACATGCAAACTCAAATGAATTTTATTGCTCTCGCCAACGCACACACACTCGCTCTTTTGAAATGGCGGCAGGACAACTAAGCAGCAGCGCATATCGCACAAAGCAAAATGAAAAATATATTGAAAGAATACAAAATAGCACAGTTTTCGTGGCATTATTGCATGCTGTGCACCACTGTCACACTGTATGTATGTCTGTGCTTTTTGGGGGTTGCTTGCAAGCTTAGCAAACAGCGCCCATTGAATTCACCACCGACAAAGCGCCCGCTGCATGCAAACGCCGCTGCTCTGCTGGCATCGCTGTCGGCGCGAATGTCATAATATGCGGCACAGCGACAGTCTGAGCAGAGAGCGGCAGTAGCGAGCAACGGTTCTTCGGCTAACGGTGTTTTCTGCAGCAACTCAAATACTTACATGTTCATTTAAAACACAGAATAATACACAAAAAAAAAAAATACAAAATAATAAATTTAGATTTTATTCACTTGTGCTTTGGTATCCTGTGTCTCCTTTATATGTGTACGATACCAATTTGTGTGTGAGAAAGAGCACGCAAAAAAAAAGTGAAAAAAATAAGGATAACGGAACGAAATAGCGGTAACGGTAACGGTTAACACACAGGAACAGGCGTTTGCCGCTCGCTCCAAGCAAAACAACAACAATTCACAAAAAGTGCAAAAAGTGTTTGGAAAACTTTTATCAAACGCAGCAGCATGTAAAGCTTCTGCGAAAATTTGGCAAAAATCTGTGCGCGAATGCGAAATCAAGGTGAGAACAAAAAAAAAAAAAAAACTCCCATCCCTCAACTTTATAACTTCAACTCAACTCCGTCTTCTACTTCTGCCCGACGCGAACTGCGCCTGCCAAAAACACTTTGACTCTCTGGCAGCTGTGGCAACGACATGACGCGACTTACGCTCTTTCTCATTTTTGTGTGCTCTCACACCCACGCATTCATACATATGTATGTGTATGTGTGTACCTTCCATTGCACTGGACCTGTGAGAGAGAGTCTGAGAGAGTGTGTTGTGGTCATGTCTTCGGCTTTGACAGCCTTTCGTTAGGAAGCAGCGAAAGTTCTCGCTGTTGTTGTTGCTTTTGTTTTATGCGGTGTCGGCTGCTGCTGACTGCAGTTTAGCTACCATACCTACGCACACACACACACACACACACACACACACACACACACAAAAAGGTTTTTAGCATGTGTGGATAGCGGGGCTTCCTTCTGATTGTATAATTGTGAATTATGAAAGAGCAAAGCGCAACCTTTGGCTTTGTACCTGCCTGTGTCAAGGTCTGCACAGTGGCACAGTGTTTATATAAAATGTTGTTGAATGTTTAAAGTGTCATAACTCGGCAACTAATTTAGCGAGAGATTTTCAATTTTGCATGCGATTTGACATGATCCCTATTAAACTATAGGTACTAAAAATTATTATTATTTTTAAAATATTATTATACAATTTATTTAAAAAATAACATGTTTTTTTTTTTTTTTGCAGATTAACACAGCTAGCCACAACTGGTTCGCTAGGTGACAATGCGAAACGCAAACACTCGAGGTTAGTCATTAAATTAAAACCTTGCGCAATGATGATGCGTATAAAATCACATAATGTACCGTTATATCGAAAGTTTGACCATCCCGCTTAACAGATAAAGTCGCAATTTATGGTGATGACTCAATGTCAGTCAATATCAAAATAGTTTTTCAAAGATTCACTCGATCTTTTGCCAATATAGCTTATGTGCTATATTGATATTAAGTCTTGTCACCTTGACCTGATAAGACAGCATCAGATTGAAAATTGTGCTCAAGTTGAACGAACGGGCACAAAAACAAATCTCAATCATAACAATAATTATATTCGCTATCACTTGACACATTCTACGCCGAGTACAACATCTACGTAATCCCGTAGTGTACATAATAAATTAAACATATACATAAGTATGTACATCTGTATGTATTTAAAGTATTATATACATCTCTATCTCTTGATTATGAAGAGGTTGGAAATCAACAACAACTGAAAGACATCCATGTGGATGGTACGAGAGTATGTCAAGCATTTTGTTTAAATAAATGTCGTGATTTGATTTATTAGACCCCACAATATCCCTCCTCTACCAGCCACTCATGCATCGATAGGAACGCCTATATATAGATCATAGATAGACTCCATTGTCGACGTCAATAACCATTCACTTAATTTAAAAAACAAATGTTTTCGTCGTCATTAAAATCTTGTCAGTTTAATTGTATTGGGCGTCTAAACAAAATATTATCTATTATCTGACTTAACTGAATATTAACAATTACTGATAACTATCAGATCAAAAAATGATCACACTCTTCGTTACCTTGAGACTTCTTTCGTAAAATATCTTTCCATTTTTCCTAGCCCAAATCTTGAGAAAGTTCACTGTAGTTCCAAATGAAGTTCCAATACAGTTTTAACAACTCTTGTATCTAAAATGTGCTCAATAATTTAATCTTGGTAGCAAACGCCCCATTTTTCCTGAAAAATTTTTAATTAGACAGAGATCTCTGCGATTAAAGATGCCATAAACTAAATGATCATACTATCTGAAACGATTTCAAAGGCATTTATGAAATATTATACAACATGTATACAGATATACGATTCTATATAGTAGCCATGGAACATATGATTTGTCATGGGGTTGTTCTTCCTGGTATTAATTGGAAAAGTCATCGGATATTACCAACAGACCGACCACCTGCACAGCAGTTATTTGCTATATGGCTCTATAGATATCTTATGTAGATAGAGATAGATGGGCTAAGTGGGTGTAGGCGTATATATACGGCATACATTAGTAAGTACGTTCGTATCATATTTCATTGGATTCCATCGTAGACCAGGTGTACAGAGCATACATATCTCGCGTATTTAACACCTGGAAAGCATTAGTCATATGACTTTTGAGGGGTTCAAAGATTCTTTAGCGATTTAGGTGGTTTTTCTGATTCCATTTGACCACTTGCGCAAAGTGCCCACTATCAGAAGTGACGTTTCTAGTTCTGGGATTGATGAATGACATGCCAAATAATATTTCTAGATTTTCGAAAATTTCTTTTCTTTAACCACAAATCTGTGTCAATGCCTTCGATAGTTTTTTTTTTACGTTTTTCTCGTAGTTTTCTTTTTACCTCAGCTAATGCTGCTTGTTCTTGCTCTTGATAGATAGTTAGTATGTAGTTAATATGTATGCATATTGGATTTTCTCCAATCGGAAGTCATTTGGTTACATGGAATAGAAAACGCCCCACATTAATGCGGTTGAACAGTGAAAGCTGATCTTACAGACTGTTGTATACCCTAGAAAAACCCTTCAACTTTATATTCCAACAAAATGGTAATAATTCTGTATTAAGCGACTGGAGCTCATGAACATCTATTTTATGAGCATACACTTGCCTGAGCTTTTGGTCACATTTACAGGGTATTATAATGGGTGTCAGTTCAAGAGTTCGACAAATGTGAAGGTTGCCACTATCACATTGTGTTGAATTTCTTGTTTTTCAATTTTGTTTTGTTTTTTTATTGCGGTTTTAGACTAGAAGACACAGCCAAAGCCACAGGCAACTAGGCTTGACCATGATGGGTAGTAGTAGTAGTGGTGGTGGGGTGTGCATGACTGTGTGTTTGCCAGTGTTGCCGTATCGATAAAACGACGAAAACAACAACAAAGCAAGTAAAACTTATCTCTAAGCGTTTATCAATATTAATATGCTAAAAGTTCAATTAGTACGACACACTGTGCTTTGGTGGGTGTAGCACATACACACATACACTCACAATACAATGCATGTGTGTGTGTGTGTGTGTTTAGTGCCAATCAGCATGCGTTGGCAAAAATAATAAGCGCACACTTTAGCTGTCTCGCTCACACACGCTCTAATGCTGTATGCCAAAAACTAAACGATATCTTCAAAGGTAAAGGGCAAACACACTCACACAAACAAACGTATAAGCTGCTGATCAAAGCAACAACAACAGCACAGCAGCAGCAGCAGCAGCTGTGCTCCTTATGCAAATTCACGCAACGTGAGTAAGTGAGTGTAAAGAAGAAAGCAAATTGAGAGCAGCGCTTCTAGTCAGCTGCGTCGACTCCTTACTGCGAAACAGCACAGAGAGCGGAAAGCAAACAACGGCGAAGCTCAGTGAGTAAGCGTAATGACAGAGAAACAAACAGACAGACAGGCAGCTTGACTGTCTTCATTTGCCATTTCATTGTTAAGTTTCTTTTGCCTAACAATAACAAAAGCTCAGCACGCAGCACGCCGCGACGCCGACATCAAAGTTGACGCCAACGCACCAACGGCGTCGGCCATATGATAAGCAAAGAAGTTTTTAAAGAAAAAAATATCATACATACATAAGCGCACACATGTCTGCCTCTACATATGTATGTACATACATACATATATTTATAGCTAACAGAAAGTCTCAGCTGTTTGCTGGTTGCTGCTTCTGTCTCTGCTGCTGCTGCTGCTGTCGCCGTCGTCGCAATTTTGCTGGACGTGCCGGTCTCGGGTCTGCCAGCAACGACGCTTCCATTTCCAATTCAGTGCGAAAGCGAACGACAACGCGTACGGTCGGAGTAGTGGTGTGTGTGTGTGGAGTGTGTGCTGCGTGCGTGAGAGAGAGAGAGAGCGGCATAGCGGTATAGTGCGAATATACATACATACATAGTAGGCAAGAGAGCAACAGCGTTGGCCGCTTTTTTCCACAATTTGTTATTGTATTTAATTCCTTCTATTTTTTTTCGAGTGTGATGTTTTTTTGTGTTTGTGCCTAGTTTGTTGATTCTTTTCTTAGTTATAATTTGATTTGCTTGTGATCAACAAATAACACAAAACTAAAGAAAAGAAGCGAAGAAAAAGCAGCAGCTATTTATATACTTACATTGCTGTGTGCATGTGTGTGTGTGTGCGTGTGCTTGCGGCGAATTAGTGGAAACTCTAACAAGACAAAACTCACAACTAACAAGAACAACAACAATAAGAAAACAAAACCCAAAATAAAAAGCAGTTCCCGATCGGGGCAAAGTGACATCATAAAAGCAGAAATTGACGGAAATTGTTGGCTACGTATGCGTGACCAAAATTAAATGCAAAAATAAAAAACAGCGTAACCAAAACACAAACAAATTCAAGTCGAATTACAAAAAAAAAGAGGTAGCAAAGAATTTTCTACTCCCTACGCAACAGGGAGTCAAAGAGAGCCTGCAAATGAGAGTGTGACAGAGAGAGAGAGAGCTCGCAAAACGTGAGAAGAGAGAACGAGTAACAAAAGGCGAATTTGGTTGCCGGGCGGCTGCTGTCATTGTAGCTGCCAGCTGGCGCCATCTACTGTCTGTCGGCTTAACAAACAGCTGATGTTCATATCGTTGTTTCTACGCGCCCATAATGAGTGTGTGGAAGAGAGAGTGAGAGAGAGATAGAGAGAAAGAGAGAAATAGCTTTATTTAGTTACTTTGGCTTGTTGATATCTTTATCTTTATATAGTCGACTATATATATGTATTTCTGATTATTATTATTATTTAATGATTGATACGTTGCCATATACAATTTTTATCAATTTTGCAGGGTATCTGTTCGTTCAGTTTATAACTAATTTGCCTAACGTAATAATATTTTTCGATAGAAAATTGTAGTATGAAGTGTTGACAATTTCCGCAGAAATTGGGAAAAACATATATTAATATTATTTTTAGCATTTAGTTTTAGTTAGAAAATTTGTGGCTTGCAAGTGTTTTAAGTTTCCACAGAAAGTTGAAAAAAAAAAAATAAACAATCTATTTTTGTATTATGACAGTTTCTCTTAGTATTATTTGGGTCATCAGTTGTAGTTTAACATGATTGATCGGTGGGTTTGTTAATTATGGGCAACATTAGAGCGAGAGAGAGAGAGAGAGTGCGGAGAGTTTAGGGCAGGTCTTGAAAAGAATCATTTAAAGAGCTTTTTTTTGAATTTAGGTATTTGGGTTGATTTTTTCTGACTCCGCCTTAGGGCAGAAACTAGCTGATCTTTGGCTGAAGCTCTCAAAAGCTCAGGAAAACCCGATAGTTTATCGAAGCTTACACTGAGCTTTTAAAAGCTCAGGTAGGTAGCGTGCATCAAGTAGGTTTGTTGACCTCTCTCTGTCTCTTCTTCTCACTTCAAGCGAGCTCATAAAAATAGCTGAACTTGGCGCACTCCCCCTCTCATTCTCTCTCTCCCTTGCCGTCTCTTTCACTCTCTAAATAACTTCAGTTATAGTGAATGAAACGATGATGAAGTCGTTGAGATTGATGTTGAGCTAAAGCAAAGACGGACAAAAGAAGAAATCTATATAAAAAATTAACAAAAAACAAAAAAAGAACGTATATCTGAAAGAAAAAAAGAAAGAAAAAGAAGTCAAAAAAAGGTGTAAAAAAGAAACTGTAGAAAGGCAACGAACAGCATGTCAAAAAGCAGCGAAATTACCAACAGAGGCAATGCCAATGATGGCAATCCAAAGGCAAGACCTCGAGAGTTGCCGCTGGAGGAGGATAACGGGGGACCGCAGGTACCGCAGCAGGGTTCGCAACTAGAGACGGAGGCTGAAAGCACATTGCAGCAATTGAAAGCCAAAAAGAACAAATCCAATTTGTTTCTCATCAAATCCTATAGTTTTATAGACAAATCCAATAACAATAATAACAACAACCACAATAATAACAATTTAAATAATAACAACAATAATGTGGGGAAAAGTAAAAAGCAATCAAAAGGGGGAGCTGCCACCGCATCGGAGCTTTTCTCGCCCGATATGGAACCCTTCTTCGATATCACATCGCTGGTGCTGTCGCAGCAGCCAATCCAGCAGCAGGAATCCAAACCGTCCAAAAACAAGGCCAAATCCAAGCAGAAAAAGAAGCAGAAAAAGCAGAAGCATGCCAATGAGGATAGCAGTGATCCTCGAACCTTGTTTGATGAACAGGAGGCACAGCTTTTGCGTCGCCACAATAACCACGAGTACGAGGAGCTCCTCAAATCACATCCCACGGCTGCCGCTCCTGGCACGCTGCCACGCCCCCAATCTCTGCCAGCAAAGGTGCATTTCGAGACGGCGGCAGCGCAGCTCAGCATCCTGCCGGCAACGCCATCCAAGCGGACCGGTGGCGGTGGCGGAGGAGGTAACATAAAGCGTGAATCATTTCTGCGCCAGAGCTTTCAGACGATACGTCGGAGCTTTGGGTCCCACAAGCATGTATCGAAACTATCGATACCATCGCCATTGCCATCGCCCGTCTCATCGAATGCCTCGACCACATCGTCCACCTCATCATCATCGGCATCGTCGTCATCAACGTCCAGCTGCTCATCGGGCGCTATAACGCTGCTGGCCAAGGCGCAGGCGCAGAATCATCAGCTGGATGAGTTCATACCCACGCCGGTGGTGCTGCTGCTCAACGATGATCCGATGCAGGCCCAGAAATCCAGATATATACGCCATCAGAGGTAGGCAATACATACTCACAAAGCTTTTAGACTTAAGTTTGTCAGTTTTCTTGCGAAGCTTTCGTTTAAGGAGCTTTTTAACAGAGATTCTTAGAGGCTTTTGAGGTTCTGGTTATTTTCAGCTAATTTTGATAGCAGCTTAAAAGCTTTGAGCTGAAACTGTTAAAATATATGAATGTACTGATTAATCGTTATTATTCAGATTTGATACGATAATAAGCTTTGTCATTAAACAAGCTCTTGATAATTATGGCTATATTAGAGCTTAAAGCTGTTGATAAAAGCGCCTTAGAGGATTTAAAATCATAAAAGTTTTTGCAGTATTTTGGCAATGAGATTTGAAAAAAAAACCATAGCTTTTGCTGTGCTTTAAGCTTCGCTTTAAAGAGCTTTCAATATTTTCAAGAAGCTTTAACTAATATCTTGCTGATTGACACTAATTTGATGAAACTGTTGTACAAAATTTGATTGAGGAGATGCCCCCAATCCCCCCCCCCCTCTCACCCCACCCTTGCCTGCGTAACTCCAAAATGGATATAGCTTTGGGTCCCCCATATTGTCTGTCAATCAGACAAATTGAGATCGGCTCAAGTTGTTTTGTATGCAATGTGCGAAGAGACAGCAGATAAATATCGTCTATATATACATATATATATATATATACATATATCTCATTTGCAATATGTGTATTGGGTGTAATTACGTAAAAGTTTGACATAATATCGTGACATATTTGGAGGGAGACGCATTTGGCTTCTGCAATTGCAATTTGCCAACGTTTTGCCAACAAAAACCGATTTCCGATTTCAATTTCGGGTCTCGTTTTGTTTTGCTTTGCTTTTGTTTTCTACTTGGGAACCTACGAATGGAATGTTTCCGATATATTTTGACGTCATTGCAGACAAACAAAACTATAGTATTATATTTATTAGATTTCCTAATAATATACTAAAATGTTTTTTTTTTTTTTTTTTTTTTTTGATTCAAATAGAAAAGAGTAGGCTTTAGTGGGTTAAGATTTGCAGATAGATAAGTGTTTTGTGGCAGAAACAATCAATTTAGATTATTCTATTTTAAGGAAGCTGGAAAAATACTATATGAAGGCAGCATCTTGGGGTCACTTGAAGGCAAAGCTGCTTTATAGAACCAAAGCTTTGCAATAGACGAAAAAGCTTCTAAAAGCTCCCCAAATTTTTGTATGAAAGTTGACAATTTTCAAGGAACTTAAAGAGTGAGAGAGAGGGAGAGAGAGAGAAGGAGAGAGAGGGAGAGAGAGAGAAGGAGAGAGAGGGAGAGAGTGAGAGGGAGAGAGTGAGAAAGACGGGGGCAGTGTTAAGGTTCATAAATAAAGTCTAGGGATTTTCCATAAATAACCAAGAAATCAGAAAAGTTTTGAACAACTCTAAATAAAAGTTTGATTAATTGATATAAATAAAACAGTTGTCTCTACATATGTGGATCATATTCGTGACAGTCTACAATATTTTCAGTATTTCCAGGTAATACTCGTACTCCCTCTACATCTCGTATTGCAATATTTGGAAGACGAAATGAAAACAATCTTAAACACAATTGTAGGAAATATTTAGCTAAGAATAGTTGTCAACACATGTGGAGGGCATTTTCGTACCGGTCTGTAGTTTCACTATAGTTTACATGAATATCGGTACTCCCTAGAGTTTCAGCACTACAGACTATACTTACCTAAATACATATATGTATGTATGTATACCCCATATTGTAATTTGAAGGCGACAGTTTCTCTGTCATTTATATAGTAAAATTGTGACTGAAGGTGCGTGGAATTTGTGGGCGTTGCTCGAATCTTAGTATAAACTATGGGTATATGTATATATATACAGATATATATATATATATATATATATATATATATATACAGATATATATGTATATATATAGTGCAGTTGTCTGAGGTCTTCACTTAGTGAAATAATTTTGAGTGCATTCTCGTTGATTGAATTTCGCGGCGCTTTGTTATCAGACTTCCCTCTCTATCTCCCTGTCCAACTTTGTCTCTCTCTTTCTCTTTCTGTCTCTCTCTCTCTCTCTCACTGTTTACCTCTATCTCTGTCGCACAGTTGACGCTTTATTTTTGTCTCGCACAGCACTTATAACATTTACATGAAATGGGTCAATTGTTTATTATAGGTTTTGAATTTCCATTTTTTGCAATTTACAACAAGTTGCATGTTTATCGTTTTTTTTTGTTTGTTTTTTTTGTTACATTTTGTTGCATTTTGCACTTCTCTCTCCTCTTCGCTTTTATCTCCCTCGTCGTTTTCATGATTCTTGTTAAATTAGTTTATTAAATAAATGTGTTGAGAACCGGAAAATGAAGTGCAAAAATCTTGTGCAGGTTTCAAGATTTTACTGCTCAAAGAAAAAAGGTGGATAAGAGGAAAAAGCAAAAGCATAAAATTAGATTAAAAATAATGTGCTTAATCTTGATCATTTATCTAGCGGCTATAATGCAATTAACTTGTTAGATAAGCGCTTGTTTTGACTACAAATAATAATTAGACTATGTTTGGATTCACTTGCTTATGTAAAGAACATTTTCAAAAGCTCGAAAGCTTCAAGTAATCGATCAAAAGCACATATATTCATTATAAAGAGCTTTTAGATATTGCCTGGCTGAAAATTGATTGATACAATGATTGAGAGCAAGCTTCTAGGTAATCGTTACTTGACAGAAAGCTGATTAAGAAAAAAAGCTTTAATATGAAAACAGCGAGACTTTAGTGAAGAAACTTGATACTATCAAGTTGATAGAAAGTTGCTTTAAAACAACTTTTGTAAAGAGTATTGAAAATGAGCTGTTAGATATGCATGGGGTTGAAAATGATTGAGGTAGATAGCTTTTGAGCAGAACTGACTTCAAACAACTTGCTTTTAAGTGAGCTTTCAGTTGGATAACAAAGTTGTGAGTCACTTTTTGCGCGAAGAGCTTTTCACTGAAAGCTCTAACTGAAAGACTTTCCTTAAGAGCTTCAATGAGCTTTTTGTTGCATTATCAAAAGCTGTGCTTGAAACCGTAAGATTTAGATTGATTGATTGAATGATTGATTGATTGATTGATTGAATGATTGATTGAATGATTGATTGATTGACTGATTGATTAATGCGCTGAAACTGCATGCGAAAATTACAAAAAAAAAAAAATTTTTTTTTCATTTTTGACTTATGTTTTGCGAAAGCAGCAGCAGCAGTTGCAATCAGCTGTTGACATATGACATTGTGTACGTACGTACATACATCTGTGGGTATGTATGTATGTACATTTAAGGTATGCACATATGTATGTATGTATGTATATACATATGCACAGTGGGTTGTCGTCTTGAGAATATTGAGATTAGCGTTTCGTTTAAAGATAATCGCTTGCATTTAAAGCAACACCTCACACATACATATGTATATACATATACATACATATGCATATATACATAAGAGATAGTGCAGATCTGTTGATGCTCTCTCTCTCTCTCTCTCTCTGGCTCTTTCTTCAACTATTGCTGTCTCTGTTTGTGCCGCTGAACGTGCGAGTCGAGCGAGAACAACACACATTTTTACATTCAATTGACAGCGATTCGTTCAACTTTTATACACACACACTCACACACACACACACACCTTCATGTGTGTGTAGTTGTTGTTGTTGTTGTGCCATTGAATGGATTTTAATAATTTTTCACATATTTGTTCTCAGCTTCTCTCGATTTCAGTTTCAGTTTCGCCATCAACAACGAACGGCCGGCAACATTTTTTGTTGCTAAAAGCCGCCGAAAAAAACTAATTAAAAAAAAAAAACAAAATAAAATCCCCCGAAAATATAATAACAATAAAAAATACAAGTAAATATAACAAAACACTTATGAAAACAAAATTTAGCTAAAGAAACCCCGAAAAGTTTATAACAATTCTAAACTATGTACTTGTGATTCTTTTCAAATATGAATTGTATTTTGTATTTTGTGCACATAATTTTCAATTTGTTTTTTCTAATACTTTTTTTTAAATATTTTTTTTTTTTTTTTTTTTTTTTTTTTTTTGCAAATAGTGAAAGTGTTGAGCGAAAGTACGTGATTGAGTTGAACTATTTGTTTGCCTTATTGAGAATGCACTTTGAGAGTTTTTTAAGTAGAAGTAAAAGTCATTAAAGAAATTCGGCAAAAAATGTTGTTCAAAATCGAGCCCAACTTAAAAAATAAATGCCACTATAAATTTAAAGAACTTGGGTTCTTTTTTCTAAATGAAAATCAAATATTGTATAAAAACCCATGCGTTATTCAAAAGGTTGTAAAGTACTTAAAAAACAGTTTGAAAAATTTTAGAAATTTTTTTTTTTTTTTTTTTTAATTTAATTTCTGTTACATTTGTAAATTTAATTAATTTAAATTCAAAATTGAAAACAATAAGAATTAAAATGATACTAATGCACAGATAATTTGGAAAACTGGAAAATAAGTGTTTATAGCATCTCCAAAAAAAAAAAAAAAAAAAAAAAAAAAAAAAAAAAAGACCGTGAGAGATAAGGTTATAAACAAATGTGTTTAATATTGAATTTGATAAGTGTGAGATATGAATTCCTTTGGGAAAAACTTGGCGACACACACATGACTATATATACATATGTGCATACATACAGACATACATACATGTGGATTACATACAGATGGATGTACATATAGAGTAGCTTAATTTAATGTGTTCTAAGTGGGAGCGGGTTCGTCAAAAGTTCTATAAATACTATATACTGTGTGTGTGTGTGTGTGTGTGTGTGTGTGAAAGATCCGCACATCTAAATTATCACCAAGTGGCAAACAAATAAACAAGCCAACAGATGAACGGACCAGTGAACAGATGAGCAGATAGCTGAATGAACGGACGGACGAACGGATGAACGGACGGACGGACGAATGAATGGATTGAGACAGAAATTTACAAAAAAAAAAAGCTTGGTAATTTTGTCGTAATTATATCATCACAATTATACAAGAACGTAACAAATATTGTCATAAATCATGCCCTAAAATGAACTTTGTGCTGTATAGAGAGAGAGAGAGATAGCAAGACAGTGTGTGAGAGAGAGAGAGGCATACAGTGACAGCGTGAAAGATCATTTTCATGGTGTCCATTAAACTTAGTCATTAACTAACGTTGTGTATCCAATCAATGGAATATTGTTATTGTTCATCTATATCTATAGAGAGAGAGAGAAAAGAGAGAGAGATAGATAGAGAGAGAGAGAGAGAGAGAGAGAGAGAGAGAGTCCGAGAGAAAGAAAATTAGACAGATAGAGAGAGAAAGAAAGTTAGAGAGATAGAGAGAGATGGAGAGAGAAAGAGAGATAGAGAGAGATGGAGAGGGATAGAGAGATAGTTCTCGAGAGAGAGAGAGAGTGCTAAGGTCAAGATAGAGATGATAAAGATTGTAATCAAAAAGAGGAATATAATGTCGAAGAGATTGAGAAAAATATAGAGATAAGTTAAGAGATACACATAGAGATGAACCCCACAAAAATCGTATCAAAAATCTTAATATCCCCTATAGTAACCGATCATAACTGATTCCAATTCATACAGGGTATAAGTGGGTACACTTCAGAGACTAAAAAATGGGCTAAATGCTGTTAAAATTAAAAAAAAAAAAAGCTGAAAACTAACATATTTAAAATACAATTAAGGCAAATAATAGAAAAACAGTCAACAAATAACAACAAAATACCCTGTAATTACATAACCCCCCCAAAAAAAATGAAAAAAAAAACAGATAAATTTTGTAAATTTCCTAATCTATAGCGATGCAAATAAACAAACATACTATGTGTGCACTGGAAATATACTCTGTAGCAACCAATGGGGTAGCTGCGACTAAAGAGAATAGTTGTTTTTTTTTTTTTAGGAAACTTTCAAGTTGTTCAAACAATATGATTAATTACGTGAATGCGACTTAATCTTATAGTAATTTTATTACTTTACAACAATACTTACCATATTCAAAAAGATATTTGAGTATGATAAAATTCCCATTTTATTAATAAAATAATAATATGCAATACTTTATGATTGTCATTTATGATTGAATATTTAGTTAGTTGGAGCTTTCAGCAGCTTTTAGCTGCTTGCAAGCTTTTATTGTATTTACAGGGTATGGGCAAGTCGTGGCTTGGCATGCTCAAGTCACCTGTGTAATTGCCTAACAACAATATATAGGTATATATATAAATATATATATATATATGATAAGGCAAAAACTGAACTTTAAAGCTGACGCAAGCGATTAATGGACAGGGCAGTAACGAATCCCCCCTCTCTTTGTTTTTGCTTATTATTCTTTTTCCTTTTTTTTTGTTTGTTTATATAATATCATAAATTTCGGTTTTCCATTTCCGTGCTGAAATATCGCATATACGATACATACATCATTTGACTATCAACGATAATGTTAAGTAAACATACATAGATGGTTGATTTTATCGCTTGGAAATCGATTTACGTTAATCGTTTATCTGCAATTGGCTTGGATCTGATTTTGGTTTATACGAGATGTTTTGAATTTCAAAACCACATCATTTTTTGCGATTCCCCAAACGGAATGTCATTATTCCTTAACATTCTAAAAATAATACGAATTTGTTCTATACGTTATTTTTTTTAATTATAAGAAATTGGTTTTCTACGTAATTAAAAATATCGAGATAATAATAACAAATATAGAATTTATTATTTTTATGTTTTTGAAAGTAAAATTTTGATTTTATAAGAAATAAATAAATCAAAAAAAAAAAAATTAATTAAAATAACAAAAATTCGTAAAATATTATAATAAACTTTTGTATTAGATATATTCAGTTGTTTTCAAAATAAATTTAAATTTTTTTAAGCAATTATGAGTTGGGAAATATGTTAATGTATAACTAATAAATTTTTTATGCTGCCATTTAAAGTTTTTCGCAATCGTTTTACGTCTTTCTTCTGATAAATAGTGCCTCGAAATATGAATCACAGATACTTTAAATATATGTATATATATACGTATATATATCTAGTATAACTAAATATATATATAGTATAGTATCAGTATATAGTATTTCAATATAAATTGCGCTTTGTTTTTGTTTTCATAAATTTCAGTTTTTCCATTTAGTTCCTGTATTTCGAGAATCTGTTTTTCAACAAAAATTTCCATATTATTTACGATCACAGACGTCAAAACAAATTCTTTCTTTTCTTTTCTATTCATTCTCTTTTTTTTTTTTGGCAAGCAGCGAGAAATTTTTGAAAATATTTTTCTTGCCTCTCCAAGAGGGTCTCCCTGAGAGTAATATGGGGGTTTCAAGAAGCTGAGGGTTGAAAGCTCTTGGTTTCTCTGCTGGATTTGCGAGAGTCTAGACAACTCTACAAATACTCTCCCCCTGTATATTTTTTTTTTTTGTTAAATTCAAGTTTTTGATTACTGCATAACATGCGATTTTTATGCTTAAATGGGAAACATTTTCCAGTTGCTCCACACATAATGCATTCCAAATACCCTATGCCCTCTCTCTTTGGATTTCAAAAGCTCTATTCATGCGGTGGTTGCACATGTCGCACATTCAGCCAACGGGTTAACAAACTTTGCCCTTCTACAGAGCTCAAAGCTATGCAATTTGATTACATTAAAAAAAAGGTGCCCGAGGGTGGTAAGAATACTTTCGCACTTCAATCAAAAAAGGGGGGGGGGACTAAAAACGGAATAAGGAAATTAAAAAGAGGGAATGAAAAAAATACATATATTTATAGAAATATATAGAGGTGAAAAATAATATGTACACTTTATAAATATTACTTAGAAACAGACACTTGTATATGTAGATGAGAGGAATTTAAAATATATAATGATTCTCATTGAAACTGATTGAGAGCAAAAATAATTAAATTAATTTCGTATAGTTGCATACAAGTTTTTTCCTCTATTAAAACAAAGCAGCAAACAAAAAGTTTTATTTATAATTTATATAATATTTGATCTCCACTGTAAAGAAAGTGTTAATAGAATATTTTGAGTTTGTAAAAAAAGGGAGTTTAGTTACTGAGAAAATGACAAATATATTTAAATTTGTTTCTTTTACAATTTGTAAAAAGTGTTTTACTTAAAGAATATGTTATTTTAATTTAAATTGAAAATGAACAATTTTTATAAATTATTTATATAGAAAGTAATTTAAATTATCTGCAGATTACAAAAATTCTAGTTTGCAAGTTCGACACACAAAAATAGCGTAACTGCTCTAGCAACTCTCGCGACTAATCGTATCGCATATGATAATGAAATTGACAGCTTTTTTTCTCTCTCTCTCTCTCTCTCTCTCTCTCTCTATCTCTCCTTCTTCTCTCTCTCTCTCTCTGTCTCTCTCATTTTGGCTTGCATAAACATGGTGTCGCTTTAGGGGCCTCAAATGCAGCCCTGCACTTTGGTAATCAATACTCAGCGGTGTCGGTGTCGATGTCGATGTCGAGTTGCTGTCACTGCACATTACTCACCTTTCTCTCTTATCTGTTGCCCTCTTGCTCCAACTGAGTATAGATGTCTCCCTCTTCGACATTTCCACTAATCGTGCAAAGCGATTCACAAAAGTTTTTCAGGGACAGGGCCATGGAACGGACAACAGCTGCTTTCCTATCTGGGGGATATAAAAATCAGTGTTGTAAAACTTTGACAGATTTCAAATTAATTTCTTTTCACTTTCATTCAGAATTTCAATTCCTTGAATCAATTCAGAACCGTTATGAGTTCAGGTTCATTTATTTGGTTTTAAGTCTATGCTGTTAGATTTATAGTTTTTTCTTAATTATGTTATTACTTCTTTGGCCACATTCTGAGTCCATTTATATTGATAGTGTTTTTATATAGATTTACTATTTAGTGACATATTGAATTTGATCTCTTGAGTTTTTTTCCTCTTCAACTGGTTCATTTTGTGGTGATCCAGTTCATGCTAGTAGTTCACCTAGCAATCTCAGTCATTAGAAAGCTAAAATTTGGCAAACACATAAATGAACAGTCCCATAATAAACTCACTACTTAGCAGCCCTGATTGTCTGCTTGCAACCCTGGCCAGCAGACATTTAACACCTTGACTTACTTAACTTAGCAAAGAAAAAGAATTCATCCATATATATACAGATATATGGATGTTTCGAGCACGCTTTGCTTGTGACAATATCAAATTCGCTTTTCGCTTAAAAAAATGCGGAGTGAAGCATGCGAACATCGCGGAAATTATGTGTGTGTCCCTTCCCAATTATCTCGCCCACTTCAGTTGCATTCCAAGCTAAAGCAAATAGAGAGCAGACTTAATTCAATTAGGCATCGTCTTCAAGTGTCTCGGGCGAGTATCTTGAACATATCGCGCAGGCAGCAAAAACCAGTTGCGAATTATAAGAGTGCTCTAGAAGAAAAACTTGTAAGACGGCGCATGCCCTTCTTAGACCGTGTAGATTATAATTCTCAGTTAATTTCTACACAGAAAGCAGAAGACATAGTTTATAAACTGTATATTCAATGTACCCTTTTAATATCATCACATTTCATAAAATTTTAACGAAATTTAAACAAACAAAACCCAAAAAGCATTAAGCATTTGCTAACATTTAGTCCTCGAAGTCAACGGGTCCGCGAAAATTGGGCGGCAAAGGAGCCTCAAGTAGTGTCTTATAGCTTTTTGTGTCTGATGTTGATGACTCGCAGTCGTCACCTGTCATCTGCTCGGGGCCCATGGGATTGTCAGTCTTTCTGAGTAGATCGTTGATGCGCTCCGTTTTCATTTTGATTTGGTTCTCGAGACGCTCCATACGCAGTCGGATCAGCTTAATGAAAATATCCTTCTCTTTATTGTCCTGTACGATTTTCTCATACAGCGAGTAGAGTATCATCTTTTGTGGCACCTGGACAATAGCACCGCCAACTACTTGGTTAACAAGGATCGTCTTTATCTCATCGTTCTCCTCCCTGATACGTTCCTGCTTTAGCATTTCATTCTGTCTCTCCAGCGCCTCGTGATTCCTCTTCAATAGCCTTATCTCGTACAATAGTATCTCTACGGCACCTGGTGCTCCCGCCGCTATATTCTCCATTAACTCACGGCTCAGACACAAATTTAACTTCTTGAGGACCTTGTTGTTGAAGGTCTCCCAGTTGACAATCTTGAGCTGCACTCGGCTGTACTTCGGATAGTTGTTCATATCAATCAGTCGTGGATAGTCCCACTTCATCATCTCGGCCAAAGGAAACACGTCCGAAAATTCACGACGCAAACGTGCCGTATTGATGTAATACTCGTCCTTCAACCATTTGTGTACTTTCTGGATGTCCTCCGTGCTGAGACTCTTGGCCGTTAACGTAATCATCTTCTCTGTGCTATTATAGTATATCTTGAATTTTGTATTTTTAAATTCTCTACTGTGATTTTTCCGACAACTCTGTCGATGCTTAAACTTCTGACTGTTTTGCTCGTTTACTTCTGAATACAACTTAGAAAAACCAGGCATGCTGTGATCATTTTATTTTCATTAACTAACCTTTATTTACACAACTCAATCTCAACTTTTCGAAATTTTAACCAGTTTGATATAATTAGGTTTTAGGGTTTCAAAATGGCAATTTTCGTGTAATGAACCTCTTCATAACTTTGAATTGCCATAACTCGGCCAAAAATCATCCGATTTTGATGAAATTAGAAGTTTTGGAAATGGTTTTTATATCAGTTGAAAACTGCATAAAAATTTATGAAATATTCGCTCTTTTTAATTTTTCGACTTTTTTGACCCATTTTCCATACTAACCCCTTGACAAAATCATCAAAAATCGAAAAGTTTCCTATCCCAATTTTTGGGACCCAAATCGATTCTAGGACTCATAACTAGCATTTTGCTTTTTATTTGAGGTGTTTCTGATGAGTATTTCAAGAGATATGGCCAAACATGTGTTAAAAAGTGTCCCAAAATATCAAATATCGCATAATGGACCTTCGCATAACTTTGAATTGCCATAACTCGGCCAAAAATCATCCGATTTTGATGAAATTAGAAGTTTTGGAAATGGTTTTTATATCAGTTGAAAACTGCATAAAAATTTATGAAATATTCGCTCTTTTTAATTTTTCGACTTTTTTGACCCATTTTCCATACTAACCCCTTGACAAAATCATCAAAAATCGAAAAGTTTCCTATCCCAATTTTTGGGACCCAAATCGATTCTAGGACTCATAACTAGCATTTTGCTTTTTATTTGAGGTGTTTCTGATGAGTATTTCAAGAGATATGGCCAAAAATGTGTTAAAAAAGTGTCCCGAAATGGCAAATTTCGTATAATGGACCTCCTCATAACTTTGAATTGCCATAACTCGGCCAAAAATCATCCGATTTTGATGAAATTAGAAGTTTTGAAAATGGTTTTTATATCATTTTAAATCTGCATCAAAATATTTATAAAATTCGCTATTTTCAGTTTTTCGACCTTTTTACCCATTTTCCATACTAACCCCTTGACAAAATCATCAAAAATTGAAAAGTTTCCGATCCCAATTTTTGGGACCCAAATCGATTCTAGGACTCATAACTAGCATTTTGCTTTTTATTTGAGGTGTTTCTGATGAGTATTTTCCGAGATATGGCCAAATATGTGTTAAAAAAGTGTCCCGAAATGGCAAATTTCGTATAATGGACCTCCTCATAGCTTTGAATTGCCATAACTCGGCCAAAAATCATCCGATTTAGTTGAAATTTGAAGTTTTGGAAATGGTTTTTATATCAGTTTAGATCTGCATCATTTTTATTTGAGGTGTTTCTGGTGAGAGTTTCCAGAGATATGGAGACAATTTGTGGTAACCGCATCTCAAAAAATTTATATTTCTTTATAAAACGTAAAAGTGGTCTTTAATAATGATTTTTTTTTTGTAATTTTATTGCACTCAATGCAACTTATAGTCCTCGAAATGCATTTAGGCATTGCTTCAAATTGAAGTGCCAAGTCATGGCTGTTGACAGTTCATGATACATTCAAAAGGCAAATGTACAAAACAAATGGCTAAAAGTTTTGTTAGGGGTGAGAGAAGTGTAAAAGGAAGAAGTAAACTTGACACGTGTAAATCAATAATGCAAAATGGAAAAACAAACGAATTTAGATTAGAGACAAGAAAAACACAATAAAAGTATTGAATGAAAATGCAATTGAGTTGAAACAATGGGGATGAGCTTAATTGATGCCGATATCGTTTGTTTAATTAGAATGGTCTAATGGCTAGAGTTCACTTTATAGATATATATCTGTTATACATATATCTGTTGATCTACTTAACTGTTAAGCTATGTTTAAATAACGTTCAATATCGTTTCAATTGCTGCTATTTATGATTTGTTTTTTACTTTTTTTGGCGATGCCCCAAAGTATGCAACGATTTTTTTAATGCGCCCGCATATTACTCATACGCCCCATGTGTTTTGCTTGAATTTAATGCATTGCAGATCGGCAAGCAGCGTTGTCGGTACAATTACCACTGCTGGCACTGATGGCATCGATGAGCGTGCAACATCTTCCATGGCACAATTGCCGTTGCACGCCTCGACAACAACTTCTTCAGCAGCAACTTTAGATGAGCAAGAACAGCAACTGGAGCAACTGCAGGTGAAGCGACACCTCTATAATAACGTACAACAACACAGCCTGCCAGAGACATTCGCATCAGAGTATAGGTAAGTACCGTAAACTGATCATAAATAATAATGATGATATAAAATATTATCGATATTTTCGATCGATATGATATTATATAATATGACGACGATATTATCGATAAAAATAAACCTATAGTCTTAAGCTGATAGAGATTAGATCCCTGAAATACTATCGGTAACTACAGACAACGATAGTCCATGAAATATATAATACTATCGCATAAATGTAGGTGATATGAGTAATGATAGATAGTAATGATGGTGTGTTAGAAAGTGATCGATATTATCGATATCGACCTAAGGCTGTGATCTGATAGACAAGAGTACCTTTAAAGACTAAAACTATCGAATAAGTGTGGATACTACAACTGAGTGACAGACAAGCGTACCTTCAAATCGAAAAAGCATAGTAACTATCGTTTCATTGAAGTCTTGTGTATGCTATCGGTATAATATAACTATCGTCTCAGCATAAACTTCATAGAATACGATTGTTAATACATTTGCTATTGAGGTTTAATTTAATTTGGTGAGCTAATGAAGAGCCCTTTTCCGAAAAGCACTACCACTTGAGTTACTTCGATGACCCATTTTTTGTTGTTGATATTTTTATTATTATTAATAGGTATATTGTATATTTATTATTATGCTTAGCAAATTTGAGTGATATCGTCACTCCAGATGGAGCGCAATTGCCGATCGTCAAAACGATAAAGATAAGGCTATGAAAAAAATGAAGGAGAGGGACTAATGCCCACCTAACGACTGATCGGCGAGTTGCCCAGAGATACCATTACCATTAGACATGGCTATAGATATACTATATATAGTTATATATATATATATAAAGACTGTACGATTTTGCACACCTGTTCGACTGGGGAACGCTTATCTATCGAAAATGCTTTTGTTTTGTTTGCTGGCATCTGGCTGCCATACGAAAACGTTGAATGACCGGACGGGGGGAGGTTGTATATTGATAAAGACTATATTTCTAGGAATGCGTAAATGTCGTGTCATTCCCTCGTATTCCTCCTACCATCATTGCTTTATTATTGTTTGATCGTAAACGAGTTGCCACACGACATTCCTTCGCGTCTCTCTCTCGTTGGGTCTTCGGCCGTGTGTGTGCTCGTTAGTCAGGTGGCCGGCGTTACGTTTCCACTCACATAGATCTGGCCATCCGTAGATTACGGTATACAACCAGCAAATCCCGTGCAAGCAGCTGTGCAGAAACTCAGAGCCGTAATCAATCGTCATGATAAGCGTCGATTGCCAATTGCTTTTTTCATTTCTTTTTTTGTTATTGCTTTATAGCAGTGGAAGAGCTTTGTTCGTCATTTTCAAACCAGCTGAAAGCTCTTAACTGATACTCGTTAGTTAGTAGAAAAGAAGAAGCGTACTCGTTATCTATAGGGACGAGAAGTGGAGTAGGACTCCATAGTGAGTGCTCTGCTGAAAGCTTCGTGAATGCTGGGGTTGCTTTTTTCTTTAGTTAATTAACAGCGAGTAGTTGATCGACGAGTAGTTAGAGGTTCTCTAGTTGGCTGTGCCATAGACTCAAATCTTTTCAACCTATATCAATGTGGTCTTTTGACACCGCTTAGTTTCCAACGAGTGGTCAATTTTGAGCAAGTTGCTTAGCTTAAAGTGTACTTTATAAAAACTGTCCATGATATTGTACTTGACGATTATTTTCTATTTGTTACTTTATACTTGATAGTTGCAGATCGTCAACTCGCTACTCGTTACTTTTTGCGACTGGACTAACTATCGGTAGCTGATCAAACTGTATTGATAACATGTTATTCGTCATGTAAACAATGAAAACAGAGTTAAGGGTTTGTGGCATGAATCATGTGCTTACTCCTACCAGCTGTTGCCATCTCGCTCTCGCATAGCCCGGATTAGTCATCACTCGTCGACGTCGTGATTAACCTATCGATAGCGATAGGCAGACAGCACACACACACACACACTTCATCTTTTGACTAATTTGATAAACAATCAAAATACATTATGGATGGCACGTGTATTTCTGATTATCAGACTTGAAAAGGGTATTACGGAAATGAAGGGGGTGGTGTGATTCCGGAGGGTGGGCGGCGGTTAACATGTGTAGAGCAGATTGTGTAGCATAGTTTATATTTTATGTTTGATTTCCACTTCAAGTGTGAATTGCATTCATGTACTCGCCATGAAGATTCTGATAACATACGGATGGGGACGGACGAGCGCCGACGGCTCTCACATGATTCATGAGCTCACATGGTGAGTGCCCCCGACGAGTGATAAACAAAATGAGAGTAGGTTTGTGGCGTGCCCCTCGGCGCTCTCAGTGACTCATAGGTTCGCATAGCCACATCGTAGGGACTCAAGAGGTAGCCAATTGTGCAAACAATTAATGTCATCCAGATACATAAACACAAACAAATAGATGTATGTATGTATGTACAATCAGTGGCTGTTACTTTATGGATCTGCAATCGACGATGATGAATCACCTCACGAACAGTATGCAGAAACCAAAAATTGATAAATCCTCAACTTACTTACAAGTGTAAACATTGCCATACATATGCATGGCCACAGATACAGATGTTCTTCATACACATACATACATACATAACACTTAAGAAAATGCAAATGTCTATATCGTTATCACATATTATCTATTTCATTGACCCCCCCTTCAGTTGTTGTTGTTTCGCAACATGTTATCGCCTTGTTCCATAATTAAGTGTCGTCCATCTGTATGGCCATACAGACAGACATACTTACATACATATATTTTACTATTGTTGAGTATGCTCGAAACAATTTGCTAATTGTGCTAGCAGCCTACTATCGTAAGGTGTGTTAACAGCGTTGAACAGAAGAAATACCCCATAGAAGTTGAAATAGATACATATGTCTGTACTATATCTATCGCTTTTTTCAGATTTTTGCTTCTGCATACCCTGTAATCAATGGAAAAAAGTTGAAAATTTTGGAAATCATAAGTACGAACTTGAAAATGCGAGATTATGCTTCAAAATGTTAGAAGATGTTATAATGTTAAGAGTATAGCATTAACAGTAAAAGCAGCTGTTATCATTAGCAGTATTTAACAGAGGCAACATCTAACAGCAGCAGAAGCTAACAGTGGTGGAAATAGATAAAAAGAGAGAGCTGAGCAGAGTATAAAATAAACATAATTCTATTCTGATATAATATATTTTATAACTTTAAATTTTTGTTTAATAAAATACATAAATTTAAAAGCTAACATATAAAACATTTGAAAACATATGTACACATTCACAGTCAAATTAAAAGAGGACATAATTTTATTTATTTATTCAGACTTAAATAATATTTTGTATGAAAGTAGTTGCAAAACTAAATTTGTTTCTATGATTGAGTAAGAAAAGAAGTATATTTTTTATAAACATAATTGATTAATATATTAGCTTGCAACATTTGCAAACAAATTTAAACACCCATACTGTAAAATTTGATTAAATATTCATTTTTATTCAATTAAGAAAAATAATTACTAATTTCTTACATCAAATTCAAGCTATTTAAATTTATTTATGACTACATACAGTATTATGTTAGCTTTTCAGCGCCATGTTAATTAAATTCGCTTAACGCCACTGTTAGTCGATCAGCAGTGGGTTGCTCTTCCACTGTTAATAACAGCGCTGATAAAAATCTATACGTGGCTTATCCTGCTGGTCGTAAGAAGTCGTGAATAGTTGTTAAGGCAAATGCAATGCACACCAACACAAACACATTCGCACACGAACAGACGAAGTTTGCTGACGCCAACGCTGACGTCGGCGTCGACGTTGACGTTGACGTGGGCGCTTTAGGTAACATTGCGTTCTCAGCGCCGCTCCACGTTTCAGTTAATGCGAGACGCTGGCACAGACACGACCAGCGACCGGCAAAAACGAAACGCAAAATCAGCAAAAAGAAAACAAAAAAACGTTTAACGAAAACAAACAAAGCAAAAGAATAACAACTGTTAAATGCATAGTTAGATAGTTAACCGTTAGCTATCACTCTCTCACGCTCTTCTTGTTGCTGCTGCCTATGTGCGTGTGACGTGTGTTGTGTCTTGTGCCGTCATTCGTTCAGCCTCAAAACTCCAATTATCGAATTTAGTCGGTGTTGTTCCTCGGCATCTTCACAGCGGAGTACGCGCGTGCGATCGAGGTGTGAATGAGACAAGAATAGAATTTATTTATTATACATACATACATACATACATACATACATATGTTATATGTATGTTGTTGGTGTGTTCGTGCTATGAAAAAGTGTCACTAAATTGCAAATTAGCAAGCAAATAACTAAATATTTAATAAATATTGTGTAACACTCAAAAAGAAAAGCATGAAAATGGGTGACAGCTTGCTGCGTGGCAGTGGTCGTGGTCTCACCATCTTCTATGAGCAGGATCTCGTCGATGATGTCGACTTACGTATCGATATTCATCGCGATGCCGATGATTCCTTCGATATGCTATCTATCGATGGCAACAACAACAATAACGATAGCATCGAAAGTTACGGACATAATGAAAGCAGTGAAAATAACGCATCATTGTCGACACCGCCGCCTTTGCCATTGTCGCCGCCGCCGCCTCTGCCGCCACCAGTCGTAGTTCGACGCCGCAAGAATACATCACGTCCTGCAGCAACAGCGGCAGCGCAGACACCGGCATTGCGTTCACGTGAGCGCAGTTTTGTTTATGCTGCCGGCGGTGCTGTTGTTGGCGCCTCACGCACAGTGGCGCGCACCTTTAAACGCATGTCACTGATCGAGTCCAGCAGCAGTGCAAATAACAGTCGAAGCAGTGTGCGAGAGCGAACAACACCTGAGAGCGCGCAGCAAGATGGCGGCGAGCAGCTTAAAGCAAATGTGAAACACAAACAACACTACAACTCCACACCGTAAGTGAAAGGGATGCACTGCAAAAAAAAAAATAAAAGAGAGGGACTCTCTCAGAGTGCACAGTATGCACACACATACATTTATATATACATACATATAGGAAGTTCTGGCTACGGTCGTTATGGGCAATCTTACAAGCAGTGTAAACTATATGCTTGTATTAGGCAAATACAATGTAAAGAGAAGTTTTGCATTAACACACGTATGCATATGTATACAATGTATGTATGTATGTACGCATGTGCAGTTGTTGCTACGTTCCTTATGGGCTGCTTGAGAAGTGCACAGTGGGATTGTAACGTAGAAAAGTGCAGCTTTTACGTATAGCGTTTTCGGGGAATCTCTGTGCAAATATTTTATTTATGTTCTTATTTAACGCCTTTTGCGAGATAAGATTGAACACCTGGCTGGAGAATGAATGTATATGGAGGGATTGCAGATAGGCTAATTACGTGCAATACTTCCTACGAATTGAAACTAGTCGTAAAATTGCAATGGAGACTTTAGAGATGGGGTTCCTGGAATGATAGAATTGTAGAGATTACAATAGATGAAGGGTGACAATTTCTACAAATCCATTTTCGGCATTAAAATATTATAGGTCTATCATATCAATTCCCCGATATACATACATATGATATGTGTCAATCATTGGGATTGTCATATTGCTTATTTTAGATCGCTTATAAAATGTTCCTCTAGATTTATGGGGTAGTTAGAAGCTGACAAAGGTTCACATTTCATAAATGCTAACTGAAATTTCTCAAAGTGCGATAAGAGCGCAACCAATATACGAATTTATAATTGTAAAATGACAACATATTGTTTTTTTTTTTCCTTCTAATTCTGTTTTTTTTTTTATGTCATGCTCATATAGCATTTAATGAAACTCTACATAATTGAACTACCATAACTAATTAGTTGGAATACTTAAGGAAACACAACAAAGGTTGGCACATGTTGAGAACTATAATCTCTGATAAGCAAATTCGAACTATTTTATTATGCTCGAAAGAGACAGCTAATAGAGGTTGTCTCTTTTTTTTATAGGGGGGGTTGTCTCAGTGAGACATCAACGGGAAGCGCTGATTCATGATACAATTCGTGGTATAGATAAAATACAATAAAAAAAAAAATTATAATAAATTTGAAAAAATTTTAAAAAATATATAAAACAGTTTATAAATACATATAGCGATTAAATGAAGAAAACAATTTTATTTGTTTTTCAATTATATAAAAATTATGATAATCCAATTGATTGAGTTAAGAACACATACATATGTATATCATAAATCTTTACAGCACATTTTCAGTAATCTGTTCAGTCTCTTTGCCTCTATTTGTTTTCTGCTAATCGCCCATCATATCATTTCGTTCATCGTCCATCAATGTGGATCAGCTGGATTTACATTGGACTTATCTATAGATTTTCCCATAATGCTTATGGGCCATTACCTTGCAAACACGGGCAACACCTGACAATGCCTTGGTTTCGTCAGTCGGTTCTCTATCGCTAATTAGATTAATAAATGCCGCTGTATTTTCGCATACCCTGCAGCCATAAACAGCTTTACCAGCACCTACCGGGTATGCACGACCATCATATGCACATACATATATAACTACAAAGAGTTTGTCTTTCTTCTTCTCTACACTTCATTTTAAAACTAGCACTTTTTCAAAGCAAATTTAATTTTTTTTTTACGGGGTATTGTCTTGGTCGTGCATTCACTAGTATAGTTTTAGTTGAACTTGTTTCGGTTACTTTGGGGTAGACCAATTTGTTATTGGTAGTTATAGGTCGAACAATATCAGAGCTGCTGGGCCAGAAACCGTTATCTCCACTTGTTCGTGGCCAGGGTTGCCGCGATAAGACAGAGTTGCTATCTGGCATTTGTTTTGGTGGCATCTTAAGTCCTTTCCTTAGCTGCCTAGAAAGGGAAGTAACTTTATCAGGCTCTACTTATTTCTGGCTTCTTTTCAAGTTTTCCATACATTTCCCTAGAAATTAATTACTATTTCTCTTTCAATCTCGCTCGCCGTACCTCCCATCTTCATTACTTATTTCTCTTCTAATTAATATTTCTCGCAAATCACAACAAATTCTTATAAATCTCAACTTGTTATTCCTAGCTTACGTCTTTTCTAAAACTCTTCGTTCTACATTAACCCAGCAATGGATTATTCGTTCTTCAAATGGATCTCTCCTTGACTCTCATCTGCTCCTCCTCTTATTTCTCTTCTAACTAAATTTCCATCAATTCGCTTAAAACTATGCTTTAATTTTGAATATATATTCACGCTTGCATAGCATGACACACTCTTATAATTCTCAACTGGTTTTTGTTTTGCTTGCAGTTCCTTGCCGCAGAGCTACGCGAGCAGCGGCAATTCGGCAGCGCCGCTGCAGCTGAGCGGCAGCGCCCACAATCTTGGCAGCAGCGCACAGCAGAGTCACAGTCACGATCAATTGAGATTGAGCAGAGGCAGCGGCAGCGGTTCTCAGGCCGCCAAAGGCAGCAACACGGCCAAACTACATGATCAACAGACAAACGCAGCGGCGACAGCGATCTCTTCAACATCTGCCGCCGCTGGCGTTGGCAACAGCAGCAGCATGAGCAACGGCAGCGCTGCGGCTGCGGCTGCGGCTGCAACACCGCCCGAGAAGGAGAAGAAACGCAAAGAAGTCTCCAGCTCACGTGTGAAGAAGTTTCATCGGCATTTCTCGCAAGTCTCCAAGGATGAGAAACTTATCAATTGTAAGTTGAAGCTATGAGAATATACATACATATAGAGCAATCATATCAAATTGAAGTCGAAATTTGCAAACGACATTTCTTCGATGTAATCGGTGTTTTAATGTCATCGAATTTATTAGGCGGAGATATGACGTCTGAGATTTGTATGCATTTTTTGTGATAATTAGCGAACATTAACATTGAAGTGTCATACATTCGCTCGAAACAATGTCGTTTAGATAGAAAATATGCTTAAACAATTAAAATTAATTGTCATTGATTTAGTACAAATAATGTATAAATATTTTATTTTTGTTACCTCACTTTTTGTAGACTTTTCGTGCGCTTTAGTTGGCGATATTCCCCTACAAGGACATCTCTACATAACGGAGCAGCATTTCGCCTTCTACTCCAATGTTTTCGGTTATGTGACAAAGGTAATGATGGAGAAGAAGCAATTGCTGAAAACGAAATCATTATATGTAAATGTAATTTAGGTTGTCATTCCAACGTCTTCGGTTACGAAAATCTCCAAAGAGAAAACGGCCAAGATTATACCAAATGCGGTGGGCGTCGCAACGGCCGACGAACGTCACGTCTTCGGCAGCTTCATTAGCCGCGAGGCCGCCTTCCGTCTGATGTGCACGGTCTGCAGTCAACTGCAATCGCTGGGCGCTGAGATGCTGCCCACGAAACCGATGCCCGTCGATGTGGAGCTGACCGAGGAGTATCTGCTCGACGATGACAGCAGCTGTTCCATCAGTGGCAACGAGAGTCCGCCGCATCTTCGAGATGCAGCAGCGGCGGCGGCAGCGGCGGCGGCGACAACAGCAGCGGAGCCAGAAACAATGCTGCGACAGCGTTGCCTAAGCGACAGACATTCCGGTAAGTGGGAATCTTGGAGAGAATTAGTCAAGCGACAAGAACTGCAACTCTCCAATATAGAAAAGAAAAAGGAAAGAGGCAATAGCTAAAATATTGGAGAGAAATAACCAAGAGGCTAAAGTCGCCTATATTGAAAGAAAGCCAAAAAGATTTAGCTATAACTCTCCAACATTGGAGAGAACTTGCCAAAAGGTAGTAATGGAAACTCTCCAATAGTGTAGAGAAATAACCAAGAGGCTACAACCAAGAGTCTCCAATAATAGAGAATAAAGGCCAAAAAGATATAGTTATAACTCTCGAATATTGGAGAGTAATTGGCAAAAAGTAGTAATTGAAACTCTCCAATAGTGGAGAGGATTAACCAACAGGCGACAGCGAAAACTCTCCAATATTGGAGATAAATTGCTAAGAAGCAGCAACTAAAAGTCTCCAATATTGGAGACAACAACAATTTTAACTCTCCAATATTGGAGAGAAATAGCGGAGAAACAGCTATTGAAACTCTCCAATAGTACTCAAATATTGGAGACAAATAACGAAGTGGCAACAACTGAAACTCTCCCTTCATTTCTCTTAGATCTCCCTGTGAAGAGCACACTGGATGTGGTGGATGGTCAGGAGCACGGCCAGGTGACCATACGCAGCTCAGCGCCACCTATCGTGCACTACGAGGAGCCATCGACGACTCCACAGCATTTGAACAGCACCACATTAACTGGAGCAGGCAGTATGGTGGCTCCCAGTACCGGCAATACCACCAGTACCATGACTACTGCTGCTGGCAGCAGCACCAGCAGCTCATCCACCCCCATTACGGTTGTGGCTGGCGTCACTAATCCCCAAGCGGGTGGAGGACGTTTCAGCAGGTTGTCATCATCGTTGCGATCTCAGCTGCGTCGTGGGTTGCCTGCGATCAGCGAACTCCATGTGCTCTATGTGGGCATACTCCTGGCCATCATGTTGGCACTCTTCTCCGTCTTCTTGCTATATCGCATACTGGACATCGAGGCCAAGACACAACTCTACAATACCCCGGTGGACTTCAATATGGTAGGTATACATACATACATATATCTACAAGATTTTAAAAATGAAAATTTTTAATAGTTCATTTCATTTTTTTTTCGATTTCTGCAGCGTGCGGGCAACGATGAGGAGATCTTTGCGGAGGCGCTGCGCTGGCAGAAGGAGCTGCAGGATAAAAGTACTGCGGAAGCTCAACATATTCTAACCAAGAATCTAGAACAAATATCCAAGGTAAGACAAAGGCAAAGACAGAGGGGGGAAGGGGGGGTGTGTGTGGGAAGTTGCAACATGAGTTTCACTCAGAAAATGCATGTTATCGACTTAAAATTGGCATAACTTTGTTAAAAATCAACCGATTTTCAAAATTTCTTCAACAAAATTCTTGTACTGAAATTTCTGATCGATCGGTATGAAAATCTTAGTTTGGAAAATTTGACCCCATAAAAGTTGTAGGATTTGTCGGATTTGTTGTCATAGAAGCTGTTTTTTTTTCTTCTTTTTTTTTGGCCTTGTTACAGAAACAAACGAATTGGTGAGAGAGCTTGCCCAACCACGCTCGACATTATCTGCCGATAATTGTCTAAACAAATTGCCAATATACATACTACAGCATATATCGTTCTCGGAATAATCTTATCACAGATGTCGGCAATTATTAAGCGGAAGGGTAGCGCGGGTGGGTGTCTCTGCTAAAATCTGCACAGACTGAATGACTGCTACAATAAGTGAGTGTCTGTGTGTGTGAGTATATGTGTATGTGTGTGAGTGTGTGAATTGCCGTTATCACCATTAGCGCCGATATACATATATATATATATATATATATATACATATATGTATGTATATTTCGATAGGAAAACAGCTGCTAACAGCAACTCGAAACACCCTGTGCGCTTGACAGCTGGTTGTGAACTTGACTGAAGGGGATTTCATATTGAGAGTTCTTTGCTTGCCCTCTATTCCATTCATTTCAAGATTTTTATTACTTAAGTTATTTATTTTTTTTTTTTAAGTGAAAATTTTAAAATTAACTCAAAATTTTCAACAATCTTTATAAATTTTCTAAAAATGTGGCATTAGGATAATTTATTACAAAATAATTTTTATAAATTTAAAATCCAAATAAATTTGAATTATATAAGGAAATTATAAAAAATGGAAGCAAAAAATATTTGGAAAAATATATTTTGCTATAGATAACTAAAAACTTTATAAATTATTAGTTTAAAATTATGTATGATTTTAAATAAGAATTTTATAAATAATTTGATTAGTTATCAAATGTCTTTTTTCCAGATTTTTATTAATTTCCATTTTAAGATTAATAAAAATGTGAAAAATGAGATTAGATAATTAATTTTTTTTGTGAATTTTTAAAATAATTTTAGTGAAATTTTTTTTTTTTTGGTTTTTGCAGGTGCGTCGCAGCCTGGAAACGCTCTCGATGCTCATCCATGACAGAAGAGCGGGCATGGTGCAGCCAGAGATTGATGTGGCAACAGCAGCGGCAACAGCAGCAGCAGCGGCAGCAGCGGCGGCATCATCAACAACTGGTGGCAGCATTGAGCCAATTGAGCTGCTGATGCCAAATGTCCATGTGTCTAGCTCAGCCATTCACGACAATGGCGATGTTAGTGACTGATTTATTGCTCCATATACTACAGATACATATATATATATATATACATATATGCTACAAATATATCTATATACTACAAATACTTTACATATATACATACATACATACATATATTGAGCAATTCTTTTAGCTAACTGATTACAATTTATAGGCTCAAGCTAAAAATCAAGCTCCCATTCTCCCTCAACCCTCCCTCAACTAAAATATGCATCTGAATTCAAGCTAAACTAAACTATATACCTATATTATATGTATATCTATATACATATAGAATTTTTTGTTTTTTTTTTTTACTGCTGTTTCGTTAAATAATTGAATTGGAAATTTAAGTTGAAACAAATTGTGAACAATGCAGCAAATAATAGTTCATTTAATAATGATATAGAATAATCCTGTGATATGCATATTTTAAGTTATACTTCTTCTACTTTGTATTTTTATCTATTTTCTAGAATTATTTTTAAGCGCGAAGTTTTATACATCCGTATATGATAATGCTTAATCGATCGCTGTTATTTTATTGAACGAATTTCTTTGTTTTTAGTTGCAATCTTTTTTTTTCTAATTTTAACAATTTTTTTTTTTTTTTTTATAACTGAATGCGTATGTTTATGGAAGAGAAATATATACAATTATTTCAATAAATATATAATTAAATATATATATATACCAAATACTATATTTATGTAATAAATAAATAAGTCAATCCATAGCTGGTGTTTCTTTTAAGTGAAGAAAATGCACTTTTCAATTTTCCTGCTACTTTTATGCAACGCCACCTAAAAGTATGCAATGCTTTTTCTGAAATTTGTTCACTCACATTTTATGCGAAAATCACAAAATCGTCCATAACTCGGCTCATTCAAGGACGAGAAGGATGTTCTTTGGCCAGCAGGTGCAGCTTTTGAAGATGCATCCTTTGTGCTAATTTTAAGCACCAAGGTACTTGCGGTTTCGAAGTTATGAGCAATTTTTGCCCACAATTGTGAGAAATTTGCGGATCCTTTGAAGCAAATTGGTCCTGCTGGTTGCTTGGAAGCTGTGTGCACCGTATCCATTGCAAAAATAAGGATACTTTCAGGATATAAGGAAGTTTTACCAAAAACAGTTTTACCTCGATATGCGATTTTGCGATGAACGTAAAACGGCAAGGATAACGCTTCGTCGGGCATATCCTGGACATATCCTTGCTAGTGTATACCTGGCGAAAGGCATAAATACAATTTTGATAAGGATATATGCAACTTGAACTACATTTTCTCACTATTTTCTGTTTATTCATTAGTTTCAATATCCATTTTGGGACAGGATAAGGCGAGTCTTTGCTAGTATAAGGATCACAAAGGCCATAAATAAGTTAACTTATATAACATATTGGGCTGCAAGAACATCCGAGTCCTTGCCGAGTCACACTAATAATATCGACTTAAAGTTAAAGGCATTTGTGACACAACTTGAATCGCTTCTAAGGACACTACGTTACAAGGTGCAGGCCAAGCCCAAGTCATTAAAGATGGTGGTCTCTGGTGTCGGCCACTCCTTGTCGGTGTGATGATGCATCAGCTTGAAGATGCCGGTGCCAATGCCCGGCGGTATGCCCATGATGATGCGCTCCGAGACCCCTTTGATGGCATCCTTTTGGCCATAATACGCCGCATCAAACAGATGGTCCGCCGTCTTCTCAAACTACAGGATAACAAGGAATCAAGTAAAGTGACAGTACTAGAGAGCAAGGATAACTGATAACTGATACATACCGATGCCAAATTGAAGACACTCTCACGCATCTTGGCGAGGCCATGGCGTGTGATGCCGAGGACCTCGCCGCGTGCCGTCATTTGACTGGCGAGGAGCATAATGTGCCGGCAATCGACGGTCATGCCGTGACCCTCCATCACCTCCGTAATCTCGCTCATGATAATGGTGCGGGCCGCCTCAATGCCCAACGTCTGATAGATATCGCAGATATTATTGCTACGGGTCTTCTCACCCACCACACCGTACGTGGCAATGACCTGACGCAATCCGCAACCCTCGATGCATAGCCTGTAGGTTGGCGGCTCTTGGGACTCATTGACAGCGATGACCGCACGCGATATATTCGGAATGCCGGCGACGATCACGTTCGGCAACGCTACAACCAAACGTGCCACCTCACTGTTCACGGTGGTGGTCCGTGATGATCCCACATGGATGCTAATCTTGGACTGTTTGTACATTATCTTCAAATTATTGGCCTTGATCTTCAGTCGTGCCTTCAGTATGGAGGTGGCTATTGTGTCCAGATTGATGAACAGACCGAGCACCTTGATGCGGGCCGCATCGATTCGCAGGATCAGCTTGGAGCTGTATTTGCCGACCTTTAGCTTCAAATAGGATGTGAGCTCGCCCAGCGTTGTCTTCTCGAGACGGATTTTAACCTGGCGGGCCAATTCGATGCTCGTGTTGTCCATCAGTTCAGCGCTGATGATGGGCGTCGACATCGCTTTGGTGGCATTGATGATCTCAACAATGCGCGGCACACCCTGGGTAATGTTCATGGAGGCGACACCAGCGAAATGGAATGTCTTCAATGTCATCTGTGTGCCCGGCTCCCCAATGCTCTGCGCCGCAATCGCCCCTACCGCTGTGCCCGGCTCCGCCACCGCACGATTATAGCGATTGTAGATCCGACGTATAAACTCCAGGAGCTGCGGCTCCGTCAGGCATTCAATCTGCTGGCAGAGCGCTGGATGCTTTGCATAGCGTTCCTGCAATCGCTCGATCCTCTCCGACACTGGCTTCAAGAATTGCCTGTAAAAAGGTCCAAAATGTCAATCGTTATCCTTGTTGTCCATCGCTCCACTCTTCACTCTCCACTCACCTAAGATCCAGCTTGAAGTCAGAACGCGCCTCTTCAAACTCAGGCCTGCTTAGCAGCATCTCTGCCGTCGGCAGTATGTTGCTGCCAGCGAGGGGTACATCCTCGCCAGCCGATATCTGGGCACGCAGATTCTCATATTGATGGGCCAGATCCACTGGCTTGTTGCGTGTCTCCATAGCAACGGGATCGATACCATCGCCACCGTAGCTGGTGTCGACCATTTCGAGTATGGCATTGCGTACGGTGCCATCGTAGTGCACCACCAAATCCTCCAGACATTTCACCAGACGTCGCTGTAGGTAACCCGTTTCTGCCGTCTTCACGGCGGTATCCACGAGACCCTCGCGACCTGCCATTGTATGGAAGAAGAACTCTATGGGCGTCAGACCCGAGTAGAAACTGTTCTCCACGAAACCACGCGCAGAGGGTATCGCAGCTGTAACGAGTCAAAGATAGTCAAGTAACGATATAGTCACATTCAAAAAGACGGTGGGCAAAGAAATCGAGTTAAAACTTCAAAAGTTATAGATATTGAAGCGCAACGAGTCAGGTGTAATGAGTCAGTAACGGGTCAGAAATCACGGGTATCTAATTAACCGGCAACAGAAATTAAGGAGTACATTTGCTATTGAAAAAAGCTTGAAAGTTATGGAGTTGGTCGAGTAACGAGTCAAAAGTCACGGTTAGCTAGAAAACCCATATGTGCGAAGAAAGAAAACAAATATAGTGAAAATATAAAAATAAATACATGGTTGTTGAGTAACGAGCAAGTAACAAGTTATGTGCAATAAGTCAGTAACGAGTCAGAAGTCACAGGTATTCAATTCACTGGTCAAGAACAATTAAGGATGGCAAAAACTTTTGAAAAAGTCTCGAACGCTATAGAATTCGTCGAGTAACGAGTCAAAATTCACGGGCAACTACCGAGTCACAAGTCATACTCACAGTGCCTTTCAAAATGAGGCAAAGCGCGCTTCTCGAATCCATTTGGCACACGCTTTCCACTAACCGCCTGCTGTCCCACGCACGCAATCATCTGTGATATGTTAATATTGGATCCCTTGGAACCACTCAGCGCCATGATCAGGGCACTATTCGTGGGATGTAGCTCCGCAAAGCAAGTTTTCGCCGCCTGCTCACGAATGCCCGATAACTCGCGCAACATGACCGCCTCGAGGGTTTCTTCAGCAGTACAACCCGGTTGGCACTGCAGTGTGCCCGCCTTCAGTTTGTTGATGTAGTCATCGCACTTGGCATATCCACGATCCAGCAGGACCTGTTTGTGTCGCAGCAGATTCTCGCTGGGGGTCACATCGCCGATGCCAAACGAGAAGCCACGATTCATCATGAAATACGAAGCGATCTGAAATAGATAGAGGGAGGATGAGAAACCGAAATCTATATTCTATGTTATCAACGTGAAAAGAAACTCATTGACGAAGAATTTCAACTTTTGGGGGGAATTTCAAATTCTCGATTTCTTGAATTCCGAGACCTAATCGAGTTAATTGTCTGCTGTTAACCGTGACGTTATTCTCGGTATTCCGTATTCCGTATTCCATATTCCATATTCCGTAAATAAATCTATCCTAAACAAGCTCGTAAAACTTAAATTCGTCATCTTGGCAGCAACTTAAGCAATTCTGGCGAAAGTCACTTGAAAGATACGCGATAAAGAAGCCATGCCATGGGAGATTGGCGTTGGAGCTACAGCCAGGAGAAGAGACGAGGGGCAACGGGAGGCGGGTAACGTCGGGGAAAGACAAGGGATTTTAGTTAGGCACGTAAATAGCACATTCTATATTATTTAATTGACTGAAATGGCTTGTTGGAACACGACAAAGCTAACGAGGCTA
Source organism: Drosophila quadrilineata (assembly GCA_018150725.1). Taxonomy (NCBI): domain Eukaryota; kingdom Metazoa; phylum Arthropoda; class Insecta; order Diptera; family Drosophilidae; genus Drosophila; species Drosophila quadrilineata. The sequence goes on along the minus strand of JAECWN010000432.1, from coordinate 24,948,994 downwards.
ATTAAATTACACTAACCTACAAGTTTCCCTCGCTAAGGAGCTGCACATGGCAGAGAAAGAGAGAATAATGGGTACAGAGACCCATGATTAAGGGAGTAAGAATCAAGAGTTCGATACAATAGGTTTACTTTGTCGAAATTTACTAATGAACCTCTATAATAGTTAAATAACCTTACTTCCATAGTTAACCTCTATTTCTAAGGTTTCAGAGGTTTCTTTTTTCACTGTTTCTTTGTCTCTAAGTCTATTCAAGGACTCTGCAGGAACTTTTTGGCTACTCTATTCTATTATTAGTCGAGATCTCTTCAATTTTTCTCTCCTTTCCATTTTTAGATATTTTATTTTAGATGACCTTGCGGAAAATTTTCTTTGTATCAAAACCTACTTAAGCAATGCCAAGGTCCTGATTCCCACTCACGGTCGTAACCCATCCATTTCATTTTACACTTCTAGCGGGAATTTCCCCGAGCATTGGCTTCTTCTTTTGTAGTCCAGTGTTGGAGCCCAATTGTATCGGAGTTATCAGTGATAAGAGCTGCTGCTGTCTACGTTGTTGGACAAACGGTATTGACATTGACAGCAGATAGAGAAAAGGCGACAACAGTTAAGACAACCAAGACTGAGAGAGAAAGAGAGAAGAGGGGGTGCAGAAAACAACAGCTGAGCGAGAGAGAGAGAGAGAGAGAAATGCGAGTAATTAATCTTATCGATAATGTGGAGCTTCTTGGCCAAATAACAAGAACACGGCAGCTCTTGTTAATAACAAATTGTACAAGAGAAATACCAACAGAGTGAGAGAGAAACAGGGAGAGCGAGAGAGAGAGAGATACGTTTAGAGAGAGTAAGGAAGAGAGAGCTCTCAGTTGATTCTGCATATAATTGCGAATATTGTCGCAATATCGGGCAGACGAAACGCGAACACAGTTAAAAACAGTTCAATGAGTGCAGCACGAGTAGGAGCTCAGGATTTACGCAGCTGCCACATGTGGATGCCACAATCAATGCTGCCGCTGCTGCTAGCACTCACCGCACTCACAATTCCAACCACGGTTCAAGCAGCTCCACAGCAGCTCGACAATGTAAGTCACGAGAGACAGACAAATTTTTGCAACATAGAAATTTATTTGTTTGGAAAACATTTCTTTTCTTTTTTTAAATGCTGTAATTGTTCTATAAAAATATTTGGTAAATTTTCAGACATTTTCCAAATTTCATAAATGGTTTCTATGCATATATTTTTACGCAAGTTCTAAAAAAACAAAATTTCGAATATATTTTTTTAAATGTTTGAGGATAATTGTTTCAAATATTTAAGAAATTTTAAAAAATTTTAAAATCAAAATAGGTATACGAAAATTACTCAAAATTTAAAATGGGAAACTGAGACAATCTTTTTTAAAAATATTTAAAAATAAAAAATAAGTATTATCTGAAAAATTAGAAAATTTTCAAAAATATGTAGCTCGAGAAATAATACTTCTACCTAATAGAGGTACTATTTCCAAGGAATTTTCTTTTGATAGCCTACATTTTCTTAATCAGACTTGCAAGTATAAGGATTCCTTGTATTCCTTCCATGATTTTTTATGAGGATTTTTTCCTCTAGATAGTATATTATCCGTGCAGCCCTCAACTGTATTCATATATACGATTTCCTGTCGTAATCTCCACTATATATACATTTTTTCTTATTTTTTTTTGCAAATTTATTCCTCCATTTTTGATTCCAATTATTTTGGGTTCTTTTACAGCCCCATGGACGCATCATCTCGGGCAAACAGGCGACGCCTGGCCAATTCCCCTGGCAGGTGATACTCAGGCGGGACGAATGGGACGATCTGCTGTGCGGTGGCTCCATCATATCCGAGAGTTGGGTGCTCACCGCCGGTCACTGTGCCTATGGCAAGGATTCGCTGTATTTGGTGTTTGGGACCATCGAGCTGAACGACGACACGGCGCTCAGTATGACATCGAGCAAGCTGTATGTGCATCCCAACTACAACGATAAGATGAACAATGATGTGGCGCTGGTGCAGCTGCCACAGCCACTGACATTCTCGAGCAGCATACAGCCCATACAGTTGGTTTCCGGCGCACAGGCGGGCAACACCTATGTGGGGACACAGGCGACGATAGCGGGTTTTGGGCTCATCGATGATGAGTATCTGGATTATTCGCAGGTGTTGCTGTTCGCCCAGGTGGTGGTCATACCGAATGACAAATGCATGTCCATCTTTGGGTCCAGTGTGGTGCTCGCCTCCACCATCTGTGGCGAGGGATATGCGGGCACCAATATGTCAACCTGCAGCGGTGACTCTGGCGGTCCTCTGATCGCGTATAACAGCACTGCCGGTCGCTGGATACAGATCGGTATCAATTCGTTTGTGGCCGAGGATCGATGCACCACCGGTCTGCCCTCTGGCTATGTGCGTCTCACCTCCTTCCTGGACTACATTGCCGAGACAACGGGCTTATCACTCAGTTAAGAAATATTCAAATATATTTCACCATATGGAAAATACTTAAAGATTAAATAAAGCGCAAAACTCTACTCTACTATGTATACTAACTATGATACTTGTCCACAGTTGGGGATTCAGGTTGGCTTTGATAAGATACTCCTCACTTTTCATTCTCACAAGACACACACACACTCGCAATCTCTCTCTTATTTTTTTTTTTTTTTAATTGGCGGCTTATCGCCTAGATAAAGTGGCCAGACACTTGGACACTTTCTAACCGCCGTATCGTGGTGCCTGCCATTGTCTGTTATCATCATCGACTATCGAGGAGTGGCTAGCTAAACCTCATTTCCGCTAAACACTCTGCTTGGGGTTATATGCATATCCCAGCTGATTTCAATATATCAATATACATTAAAATATACCAATAATTCTCAAGAGTTACAGCTGATATTCCTTTAAAATAGACAGAGTTTCATGCTTGTAGCTGGAAACCTTCACTTATTTCCTAAATTTTAATGCAATTCATCTTTAACTTTAAATGAACTTAAACTTCCATATAATATATTTCTATCCGTAATTTTCTTAGCACCGACCAAATAACATATATTTCCCCCATTTCATATACACTGTTTTGGCACACAATGTATTTCCGAGAGGTCCCAGCAGATGCTGAGCCTCGTACGCGAACCGTACAAGCAGAGGTTGAGCGTCTTTACGAAGCGTCCCAGCAGTAGCCGAAGTCTGCCGAACGCTTCGCTTCGTTCGTAATTAAACTGCCGACAAGAGAGCACGAATTGCGCATGAATAAAAGGTATTGCCCAAGTGGTATTGGGTACCAACAAAAAAAGCACATTTAAGCTGAGCTTTGGCAAAATGGAGAAGCTTTAAAGCTACGAACTTTTCGTTTGTGCATTAAACATTACAAATAAATTCGGAAAGAGACAGATAGACAGCTAGCATGGATAAAAGAGCAAACTATGAGTACGTACCCTGGCTAGACGCCACATGGCCTTGGTGGCAAAGACCTCGCCAAAGTCGCGCAGCAGCAGATAGAAGATGCATTGTTTGGTGCCTGATCCCAAACTGGACTTATCCATGGTGCCGCACATCAGCTCCGAGTTGCGTATGTGAATCCCTAAAGAAAGTATACGCCAATTAGACAGAGATAGATAATAGATAAATTTAAAAAGATAGATAAATATAGATAAGACAGTAAATAGATAAAAGGCAAATTCAGATAATAAGTAAACTAATAGATACACAAATCGATAGTTAAGTAATTCGATAAATCAGCATGATCACATGAAGATAGAAAAACTGATAGATAAATCAGCAGATAGATAAATAGATAGATAAACAGATACGTACACGAATCATTCACGCAGAGATCGAATTTGGACGTATAGTTGCGTCCCTTATTGATCATGTTGAGACGCACTTTAGAGTCATCATTGGGTCGGAGGAGCATGCTGAAAATTTGCTTGCCGGTCCAGAGGCGTCGTGGCTTCCAGATGGCTGGTGGCGGCATCTTGATATGCATGGTGGAATCCTCATTGGCTAGAAAGCAGGCCATCAACTGCATGGCATCCTCGCGTGTGAGGAAGACCTCCTTCTGGGTGAGCAGATAGCCGCCAGTGATGAAATCCTGTGTGGCGGCAATCAATATCTCGCCATTCTTCGGTGTGACCAGATTCGATTGATTGCCCATTAGGATGAGGGCCTCGGCACGTGCCTCCTCCGTTTGGGGCAAATGCAGATTCATCTCGTCACCATCGAAATCAGCATTGTAGGGAGTGCAGGCGCACTCATTGAAGCGGAACGTGCGCTGCGGTTGCACCTTCGCCCGATGGCACATAATGGACATCTTGTGTAACGATGGCTGACGATTGAACAGTACGATGTCATCATCACGCAGATGCCGTTCCACAATGTCCCCGGACTTGAGTTCTTGGGCAACCTTCTCACGGTTGCCGTACGCCAGATACTTCTTGAAGCTGGTGCCGCGTTGCTGAACATAGTTGGCGCCCGGATGCTTGCTGGGACCATTTCGAACCAACTCCTTCATCTGCTTGATGTTGGCGGAATTGACACGTTCCGGATAGGTCAGAACTTTGGCCACACGCTCCGGCACGCCGACCTGGTGGATCATCAGATTGGGATCCGGAGAGATGACAGTGCGTCCACTGAAATCGACACGTTTCCCAGACAGATTGCAACGAAATCGTCCTTGTTTTCCCTTCAGTCGCTGCACGATGCCGCGTGTCGTTTTCTTGGGCGCCATGTTAAGTGGTATGCCGGAGATCTCGCTGTGGAAATAGAGTGCCACATGCAGCTGCAGGAAATCCCAATCCTCGTGGATGAGCTCAATCTTGCCACCGGTCGCCATATGGCGCTGTATCACATCGTTGATGAGCAGAATCTCGCTCTGTTTCATGGTAAGATCGTCCTCGGTGGTGCCGACCTTCACCTCGGACAGCACCGACGGCCGTATGCATGCTGGTGGCACAAAAATGCGCGTGACTATCAGATTCTTGGGATGCCCATACCGTGAGCACATGCCCAGCAAGGGGATATCACGTTGCGGTATCCGCTCAAACAATCGGAGCACCACCATCGGCGTTAGCTCCTCGGTGGCATTATAGGTGCCCAGTGTCTGATGCAGTTCATGATTGGAATTGGTTGCCTCCATCATCTCCGTTAGATGCTTTGTGAAGGCGGCGTCCTTTTTTCGACTCTTGTACGGCTCGTGCAGGATACGAAGCAGGCCGGGACCCTTCTTCACGCTACCATTAGTGGCACCGCAATGCGGGCATTTGGTCACCTTTTTCAACTTGGCCAGCATATGGCCGTGCAGCGTCTTCTTGCTCAGGTACGAGAAATTCGGATTCAACAACTTCTTCTCATAACTGACACGATCCTCGTTCTTCATCATAACACTGGCACAGTTCTTGCATATCATATGCAGTATGTTGATCGTCGACCGAAAGTGACCAATGTGGAAGACGGGCAATGCCAGATCCAAGTAACCAAAGTGACCGATGCATTCATTCAGTCCCTGGGCACATGTCTCACAAGTTGCATCCTTGGTGCTGATGCCCGTGCGACGATCGAGGACTCCGTACGGCACCGGCTGACGTTGTGCCTGATACAGATTCTTCGATACAATGCGCACCACCGACTCCTGTTGGATCTCATCTGGTCCACTGATGCCAAATTGCACATGGGAGCTGCCCGGCAAAGATGTGTATGGAATTGTGAACGATTATGCTGATGCAATACGGGCGGGCATACATACATTTTCTTGTTAAGTGCCGAAGCACGAAACTGCTCCTTGGGCATTGCGCTGAGGCCGTGCTATGCCGTTATATTTTTATTTATATCGTCAAACAAAAACACAGAATATACCTTTACTTTTTATTTAAACACATGCGAACACGCTGTCGGCCACGGCAATCAATTATCGATAGCTTGTTTGCCATATCGATGTGTGAGCACACATGCGATAGTTCTGTTAACGCAAGAAGAGCAAGCAATATAAATGTAAAAAATCAAAATGTATGGACATTATTACCATATACTTCCATAATCTATAATTAAAAGTTTTAGCTTCATTATTATTATTAAATAGTCTATTTTTTTCTTTTCATAATTGAATATCGCATATCTTCAAATAGCGTTGCCACCTCTTGAGTGAACTTATCCGATGAATCGTTGCGATATATTATGGCTCGCTACTTGACTCACGTACCTCAGTGACCATCACCAATTGTACACAATCGTCGTATTCGTCATAAAAACTGCGCTCCAATTCGTTTATTCAGTGTTTATTGAACAACGCATCGTTTTCCATATATTTTTTTGAATATTGTGAAGTTTATGAAACATATAATTTGTCAGTTCTAACAAAAGGTAAATTTTGCGTACAACTGTCGAATCTGCAAAACAGATAACACAACCTCAAAAATAATTTTTTTCTATGTGCGTTAAATGGCGTGGCTTCCATCGCCATACGGTTTATGTGTGTGTGTGTGTGTGTGTCGTGTGCACTTAAAAAATAAGATTACGTGCAATGTTGGCATTTATTTATACACATGTATATATCATCCATATATGTGCAAGTACTTATATCTATGGGCATTATTTATTAAAACCCACGATTTGTGGTTGTTTCTATTGGCTATTCTTATATTTCGATAAGGGCTCAATTTCCCAATTTTGCCAACATACACACGCACACTAAATGCATATGTACAAATGTACATAAGTATCAGTTCCTAAATATGTTTGTGTGCATGTGTGACTATTGCAAAGTTTATCGAGGATAATTCTAGAAAACATATACCCTATAGGGAGTTCTTTTTTTCGAAACTTTAGTATTTTTTAGTGTGCTGCGCACGTTTCTTTTCATATTTGCAGCCAACAAGAACAACGACAACAACAACAACAGTAAATTAAGCAACTCTAACGCAGACACACACACACATGCATATATAGGTAGCACAAAAACATGCACACGGGTGAACAATGTGCGCAGAGCAAGAGATGAATACCTGTGTTAACAGCGTTTTAACAGCAACAGCTGAGCCATCATCCTGTTGGCAACATAACGTAACACAACGCTTTTAACATTTTCTTTTTATATTTTGTCAAAATATGAATCAAATAACTCGAATATTTACATATGTGTGCATATTCATTTATACATATTTATTTATGTAGTTCGATGACTAAACTGATCCATATCAATTTACATATTTTTATATTTTGTTGCAGAATAATTCACAGCAGACCCGTAGCAACAGATACAGTTGTTGACAAACAACCCAACAAACAACAATAACAACATCAAATTAGTTGAATCGTTCGCGTGCGTTTGCCAGCGGCCATCGCATAACGCAGCAGAGGAAAAAATCAACCTTATTTACAGTTGTGCAAAATTCTCACGTGGCATACAAATTAAGTCAAGTAATGTCGTCTCTTTAACAATATCATTTTAGATAACAGTAAAACCATTATCTATAAGTTATTTAACAGCTGGATTTCCCTATTCAATTTTATATATCGACATAATGCAAATGATTTTAAAATTTAGATTTTTATTTTATTTACTTTTTTTTTTAATTATTAGTTTTTAGTTTTACACTAAATGTTTAGATAAGAGAATTTCATCATCATTTTGTTAGTTTCTCTTGGGATTTCCCTATTAAATTATTAAAATTGATGGGATTTCCCTTTAGACCTTTCGATTGTTTTGAATTTCTTATCGATGCTGAACTTTTTTTTGCTTTCTTAACAATCTCTGAGAACCCATTAACTTCACCATATGTTTTTAGATAATCGCAATCAATGTTGTGATTGGTCTTTTTTTTATTATTAAATTTAAAGACTTTCTTTAAATTGCCCATGTATTTTATATTAATTTATGAATTTCATATTTAACTTGCAGAATCCGACTATTTCGAAGTCTTTGAGGGAGAGATAATATTGCTAAACCGATTCCACATCTAATTCGTGAGATTGCATTGCACACCCCAAGGAGGGGAAACATAATATCTTATATGACTTTTGAAAGATTAATTGGTAAGTGCACAAATTTATATCAATTATTATTACGTTTTTTTTTTCAATTTGATTTTGTGTGGTTTTAAATTTATTTTGCTTTAAAATTGACTATGAATTGAATGTATGTGCAGATCGGTTATTGACAGATAATGTCAGGTAATTTCTATCGGTTCCTATGCGCAGAGATCGTAATCATCATTGTTTACTGTTTGACTGCCTTCCCCCACCCCACCCTCTCTCGTGTTCTCTCTCTCTCTCTCTCTACATCTCTTTTTCTCGCTACCATTTCGTGTGGAACTATCCAGCTATTTATAGATATTGAATTCCATTTTCATTTTGGGATCTCTTTATGAGAGGTGTGATGAGGGTTCTCTTTATGAACTTTTTCGTAATGAGACACGGGGTAATATTTGTGTCATTTTCCACAAAAAATAACCACTTCAATGAAGAACATTTAGGTGCAGCATCACTATCATTTTTTACGTGGGATTTTTTCTGTTGCCAGAGTGTGTTTGTGTGTGTGTGTCTATCCGTTAAAGCTTAAAGCACACATATATGGCGTAACTGCTGAAACACACACACACACACTCTCATACGCATGCACATATACACAGTAATAGTAGAGAGAGAGAGAGAGAGAGAGAGATGTAGAAATTTCGCTCGCCGCATCACTGTTAAGCAACAGTGCTCTGTTAGCAGCTGCAGTCACAGCGGCCTGTTAAACTATCGCTTCAGACGAAAAAAACACAATCTCAATTTAAAAAAAAAAAAACAGGCTGCAAGAGTAAAAGAGAGCAACTATTTCTAGCTTTGTTACCAGTTTCTTTTGTCTGTTTTCATGCCTCTTTTAATTTGCAAGCGTGCCGAAACAAAAACAACGCACGCTGATAAAAAGTATAGGAAAAAAATCACAGAAATGAAATAAGAAACCAGTTTATGGTTTAACCAACAATTCGCCCCACCCCCTTACTTCCCCCTGCACTTTATATGCATCTACATATGTATATCGACTTTTGGGTGACACGCTTTGTTTTCAAGTGTGCTGAATGGCAGCAGAGTTGCCTTCTTGGGCCTCATATCAGGCAGCTTTTGTTGCTGACCATGTGCAATTGTTAATTTTAAATGGTCTCAGTTTTCTTTTACTTTTGTTTGCAGCAACACTTGTTACATTCCTTAAAAAAAAAAGAAAATCAGAACAAAACTTTCATGTCTGTTGACAACAAGGAAAGTGCTTCTATAAATAGCCACATTCTCAGTATGTCCCCATTTGTCTATACACCTGTCTCCTTTCCTCCCACTCAAAGCACTACTTCCATTCAGAAACATTTGAGTTTCAGCTGCTCTTTATTGCATTTTGTGACTCAGTGTAATTATGCCTTTATTACACATTTTCTTTCTTCCCTATGGATAAATATCATATGCCTTTCCCACGAATCGAATAACAATCTGAATTTTGCATACTGTTTGTACAGTATAGAATATCAAAACCGATACTCCTACTTTTATATTAAGTATCCAATTCTGTGTTCGATTCAATAACGTTTATAATTCTATAAACAATTCATACAGTAATAGTTCCCAAGTACTATACATACATACAAGGAATTGCGCTATGACAGCACTCAGCTTTTGTCACACTGTGTCAGCAATAATTAGAACAACAACTGCACAGCTTTTAGACGATTGCTTTGCTTCGTTGTTCTCTGTTCACAGCTGTTTATTCTCGGACAGCACTCATGCTCTTTCACTCAGACACACACACATTGCGTCTATTGATTTCGATTCCCACACAAATTAACATACAGCTGAGCAGTGTTGCCAATGTTGCTAATGACACAAAAAAAAGTCAAATCTAACAGATAAACAAAATAGAAATTTAAATAAGAAATTTGCCAAACAAATCGTAGTAAAAGATTAATATATTGGTTTTTTATTTAAAAATGAAATTAAACGATAGATAGCAAAAAAAGAAAAAATAATAATGTTTAGAAATAAATATATTATATATAAATAGAGAAAGAGAAAGATATTTAAAAATAATTGAATGATTTTAATAAGTAGACAATTGGATAGCTAAAAATTGTCTAAGTTGACAGCACTGACCCTCATCTTTTTCCGCTCTCTATCTGTGATTCTCTCTCGGCCTCTCAGCTGTTTGAAGTTTATATTGGTGTAAGTGCAGTATGCAGTTGCTCATGCTTGCGCTTGCGTTCTGCCTGCATCTGTATGTGTGCGTGTGTGTGTGTGTCACACACACGACTGCACTTCGGATTGAATATAGAGTTTAGAGAGTTTTCTTGTTGTTGCCTACAATTGGGATGTGCGGTTAACAATGCCTTTTGGTGTGTAGGTTTATGTGGAGGTTAAACATGTAGAGAACATCTGATTTTATTTTTGTTGTTGGCCTGTGTTGGCTGTGTACGTGTGTGGCTGTGTGTGTGTGTGTGTGTGTATGTGTGGGGTGCATATCACACACATGCGCAGCTTAGGGTCTAATATCATCCCCGGCAGGTTGAAAGAGCGCACGATAACGACAGGACCGACCGACAGGACATACACAGGATGTAGCTTGTAGGCAGAACAGGGCCATAGGTCTCAGCATCGTTTACGGTATGCAGACAGTCAGTTTATTCGTTAGCGTGAAACCCGTCGCAAGTTTTTGAAACGACAATTTTCCCGACTTTTCGTATGCGCAACGTGAAAATTTTCCACGCATCTAATATATACATTTACTTATAAACCTATCTCTCTATCTCTCTCTGTCTCACTGCTGCAAGGTGCATCTGTTATGTGTGTGAAAAAGTTGAATAAAACCAAATTAAGGAAATCTTTTTCTTTTAAATGGCAAATTTTGATGCTGCACAAAGTCAAAATCTTAAAGTCTTATAGGATCAAGAAGAAGCAGAAGTTGACTTGGCATTGTACTTATTGGATTTTTCCTACTTAGTTGAGAGAGAGAGAGGGAGAGTGTGTGTGTGTTGTTCTTGTTTGTGGCTGCTGCTGATTCATATTATTTAGTTATAATTTGTTGTGATTATTTTGTGTTTGAAACAAGTTGATTTCCATTCTACAATCGTTGTGAAAAACCAACCAATATATTCACAAAAGTTATTCTGATATCTAAATCCTCTGACTTTTTCTCTTCCTTTCTTTTTCTCTCGCGAATATGCTGAAATTTCTCTTATCCTACGCAATAACATGAAACAAAAAAAAAAAAAAAAAAATACACAATACTTTCATACTAACAGTGCTTTTAACATAACAGCGGCAGTTGCAGAAGCAGATGCAGTATTAATAACAGTAGCAGCCACTGTTAAGAAAAGAATAAGAGGGAGGAGAAGCTGAAACAGAAACAGCTTGTATTATTTATTAATTGATATACTCTGATAAATACTCGTACACGGTAGTGTTGTGTACACGCCTGCCGCCTACTGGGGGAATACGATATCAACCTGACGCCGCCGAAGAGATTGACGTTAACGTTGACGTTGCCATTGCAATTTCTGGCCGCGCTCATTCAGCTCCTGCTCGTGACAACGAACTATAAAAGCGAGCTGCGTCATATGCTGTGCGATTTAACTATCCAGCGACATACTGTGGCCATTACCTATGACCTCAGCGGTGAGTTAAGCTCTAAGAACACACTCGACCATCAACATACAGAAACTTTTACACACTCTCCACACTTAATTCTGTAGTCCACTGTTAGTTAACAGAGCGCTTTTCGAGATCGCTGGCGTTAACAGTGCCCTGTTAGAGATCGTTGGCGAATCAGAGATTATGTTGAATGTTAAGAGTGCGGTCATCCTAAGCCGATGTGGCGTTATGATCGTAATCATTTCCGATTTGCTGTCACACAAAAGCAGTTCAGTTTTAAATTCCGGTTGATAAATGTTTTCTTTTATTTTTTGTTTTTTTTTTATCACAAAAAGTTCTGCATTATTAGGGGAAAAGCATAAACATTTTTGATGTACATAAACACTGACTCTCTGTGTTTGCGGTCCGCTATGGGGATATTTGGAGCGAAGCTCAGCATTTAGCTTGCTCTGCACTTTTGCAATTTGCGATAAATAGGCATAAAGATTTCGAAGACTATTTACATTGAATTTATTCATTATTCATTCATGGTTTTTTTTGTTGTTGCAGAAACACCAGCAAAAAAAGGCGCACCTCCAATTCCACAAAAGCGGAGTAAAAGCTTCGAGTTGTGCATGAATTCAAAGAGGCGAACTATAAGTCATCGGTGAGTAGTTTTGTGATGAAAAATAACTAATATATAAGTTATGAAACAGAAATAACTCCTTTTGAACTAAGCTTAACAGAATGTTAACATTATGATACTAACATTGTTTCTTGCAGGACTTCAAGTAACAGACATCGGAAGTTACAGCCGTTCAGGTACACATGAACCAAAGTACCGTTCCAATAGTTTTTTACTCAACAATAAAAAAAAATTGCAAAAATTAAAAAAAAAAAAATTAAAATTGTAAAAACAACAAAAAAAAAATGCCAATAGTTAAGACTATGCCCGATATATAGACAAAAACAAAAAGAAAAAAAATCAAAAAAAAATAACACAAAAAAAAACTACAGTGAAGAGCACATTAAGCCTGAAGTAAGCAGAAGCTGTTAAAGCTAAGCGAAAAGAAGAGAACACATCAGATAAGCAGAAAAATAAGTCGCAGAAGGAGGCAAGAGAAGGAGAAGAGAATTTAAAGCAGCAGAGCAAAGCAGAAAACCGTCGATGCCAAGTGGACGTAAAGGGAAAACGAAAACAGAGTCTAACTCGATAAGGACACGAACAACGGCAACTAAGACATCATCATCATTCAGCGAGATTCCTAGGCGAAGTGACTAAAGCAAATTTAATGAACGGAAACGAAAAGCAAGCGAATTGCGAAATAGCCCAACAAGTGAACACATTGGCGTTGTTAGCCACCCAAACAGCCATAGTCAATTGGAATTAGCCAACTGCAGCAGAGCAACTCTTCAGTAATATTGAAAGCAAAACAACTAAAACTGAACCTTTACAGCAATAGTGGGAATTCCTTCAGATCCGCTGAATAAAAAAGTTAACCGAAACACATCCGAGATAACCCCAAGATAGGCTAACAGTTGATCAACTCTAGTCTCTCATCTAAACGAATTCAAGGCAGAAGAAGAATAACTGAAAAGGCTTCAACATGGCTACCGTCAATGTGAACCGTAGCGTTACGGATATCTTCTATCGCTACAAGATGCCGCGTCTCCAGGCCAAGGTCGAGGGCAAGGGTAATGGCATCAAGACCGTCCTGGTCAACATGGCCGATGTGGCACGGGCCATTGGTCGCCCGGCCACCTATCCGACCAAGTACTTTGGCTGCGAATTGGGCGCCCAAACCCAGTTCGATCATAAGGTAAACTTTCCAATACTCCTGATCTTGATATCCCACTAATCTAATCTTGTGTTTCCACAGAATGAGCGTTTCATTGTGAACGGTTCGCATGATGTGAATAAGTTGCAGGATCTGCTTGATGGCTTCATTCGTAAATTTGTGCTGTGCCCTGAATGCGATAATCCGGAAACCAATTTAACCGTATCGGCCAAGAATCAAACCATCTCGCAGTCATGCAAGGCCTGCGGTTTCCATGGCCTGCTGAAGGTCAACCATAAGGTCAATACGTACATCATTAAGAATCCACCATCGCTAAATCCGGCTGCGCAGGGCTCGTCCCTTACCGAAGGCAAACGCTCCAAGCGTGTCCAGAAGCAAAAGGTTGATGGCTGTGATAACTCCAACAACTCAATATCGAACAATTCGGGCGGTGAGTCCGATAGCGGCAATGGCACCAATCATGCCAGTCAAACGGAGGCTGAGATCAGCGCCGCTATACCCGAGAAGGCCATCAACGAAGAGGATGATGATGGCTGGAGCGTGGATGTATCCAAGGTATGTTACAGCCAACGATGTTAACTAACAGCATCCCAATTAACGCCAGCAAAGTTAACACAGCTGTTAAATTAGTAGAAATCAGTTAACAGCTGTTAGGTTATCGAAATTTATTTAGCATAGCTGTTAACAAAGCTGCGTTCATTTGACAAAGCTGTTAAGTTAGCAGAGTTTATGTAACAGTAGTAGTAGTTCACTAAAATGACTAGAAAAACTATTCCTATGGACTGATGGTTTCTCTCCATTTCGCAGGAGGCGATTCGAGCCCGTTTGCAGGATTTGACGGATGGCGCCAAGGGTATGACTATTTCGGATGATTATGACAAAACGGAAAAGGAGCGTATCGATATCTTCTATGAGCTGGTGAAGAACAAACGCGACAAGAAGCAATTGGATGATGTGCCCACACATAAGGAATTGTTCATCGAAGCGGAACGTTTGGATATTGTGAACAAGGCGCCCTTGGTGCTCGCGGAACTTCTCTTCACTGAGAACATCATCAACGATGTGCGCAAGAATCGCATACTCCTTTTGCGCTTCACCCACAACAATACCAAGGGACAGCGTTATCTGATCGGTGGCATTGAGCAGACTTTGGAACTGCATGCCAACACGCTGATGAGCAAGGTGGCTGGCATCTTTAAGATATTCTATGATCTGGATATACTCGACGAGAAGGTAATCTTGGAGTGGGCACAGAAGGTAAGCAGGCGTCATGTGTCCAAAAAGATTGCCACGGAAATCCACGAGAAGGTCGAACCCTTTGTGCAATGGCTAAAGGATGCCGAGGAGGAGGACTCCTCCAGCGATGATGATGACAACGATGATGGCGACTCTGATGTGGAAATCGAATACGACGATCGAGCCCGTGTAGAGCCGCTCAAGGTTGTGGTGGCAAAGAATCCAAGTGTTGCCGCTGCCAACAAGAAGAATGCTGCTCTCGATGATGATGAAGGCGATGAAATTGACATAGATGAGATCTAAGTCAGCGTGGAGCTACTAAACCCTCCCTTCCTCTTTTCAACACCTAACTGCGCACACACAACTACACACACACACACACATAAACACCAAGAGAGAGAGAGAGCGAGGGAGCGAGATAGAATTTAGCACTGTTAACTTCAGGAGTAGTATGCCGAATAAGAAAATACCAGGTACTACCAGCTGGGAATATGCATATATGGGAAATAAAGTGAATTCACCTTTGATGGATAATGTTGTTGTGTGGGAATTATGATTAACTAATGCGCATCAAATGATATCATCTCTTCGACTTTCAACTGTAGTGTTTGTTTCTTTAAAATATCTCAGAGTTTTCAACTATTTTCCCCTTCCAAAGCAACTTATATATATATATATATATGAATATCTGTAGCATTATTTCCATGCTCATCTTATTTTGGGTTTTTTTTTTTAGTAATTTCTACATGTTTAAATGTTTAATTAATTTTAAGTGAAGTACTTAAGTTAAACACGGAAACATGCTACATACAAAAAAAGGAATGAAACCAACTATTTTATCCTATTAAATTCTATGAACTGCGCTAAATATATATATATATATACAAATATTCGAAATGCAGAAACAATGCAAATAGCAAAGCAACAACTTTTTCATAAATATATTTAAAAATATACACATAAATATATCTATATATAAAGAACATTAATTAATAACCAAAATATGCCTAAATATTACAGCAACTATATATATACATATATAATATAATATGTGTATATATATATACATGCGGATACACGACTAGCAGCATTTTTATTAACTAAAGCAACCAGCATAAAAAATCAAGATACAACTTCTGAAGCATTGGGATTGGGGCCCTCCCGGTTATTGATACATTTTGTTATGCTAAGTTTATATTTTATAAAAATTTCCTATAAATATTACTTTTTTTTTGTGTTTTTGCAAACACCCTGAAATGCTATTTTCAACCATTTTAATAAATAGAAATTTATAAAATGTATGTGCTCGATTTTAAATTCTAACGGTAGGCGGCATTTAACAGCATAGTTAACATTACAGTGGCACTGTTAAGCTTGTGGATTAACAGCGCAAGGTGCTGATTATTTAAATTTGTCTACTCCTGAAAGTAGGCAAGAAAATACAACCAATACTGCATAAGCCACTATAATAAAAAGGACATAAGTGCTGAAGATCCTTTCGAATTTTCGCAGGATATGTATCATTCAACTCGTGAACGGCAGATCTTTCGATTGGTATATCAGGATATGACAGTTATCTAAGGATTCAATCCTTAAAATATTCCACCAGAATTCGTAAACAAATGGCCAAAAATCACAAAGAACAGGATAACTCGACAACGGCAAGGACAATCTTGATGATTTTTTGCAGGGTGATAGATCTTTTAAATATCTATTGTTTGGCACAGGATTCGCCAGGATACGACAGGATCTAGCCGAGTTATAGGCAGTTTTATGCAAAACACAAAAATTGGCATAACTTTGATCCTGTTAGGACTTTCGTCCTTTTTGTGGCACCATTCGATGCGGAAGGATAATGTTCATCCACATGCCAAAGGACATCCTTGTTATCCTTTAAATGACCGAGATATCCTGGATTATGTGATTTTTGCGCAAAATTTACGACCTACCCCCTTACAAAATTTTGCTGGATATTTTTGGAGCAATCCTGAAAATCCTTGAATGCCAATCGATGGATTTGGAGTCCCTGATCTCAAAACACTTTTTATTTTTTATATACGATAATTTATTCAAAAGTTATCGATAAAATATAAAAATAATATATCCTTTTTGTCGTAAATTTGCTTTAGTTTGAGCATACAGAGAATTTACAATATTCATTTAATATTACAAAAAAAACTATCGATAACAAGATGTCCTTTATGGGAAATATATCCCAGCTGATTAAAAGGATAGTAGATATAAATCGAAAGATTTTTGATTTGAAACTAGTATAAGAAATTTGGATTTAAAGTTAGAATGCTAGTCCTGGTGAGATTGTCCTGCGATTGCACTTGCACATGAATAGCCTGGAAAAAACCTGCAACCCATGGCAGCTACTGTAGGATCGATGAAGGCGTATTCAATGAGTGAGAAGATGAAGCGGGTAAGCTACTAATATCGGAAACAACTCCACAAGGATCCATAGATATACCAGCATGCAAGCCGGGTATGTCCCAGAAATGATGTAACGAGTGAGATTTCGTATAATATGATTTATATACCTAAAAGAATGAAAACAGATTAAATAAATATAAAAGTAATCAATACAAATGCATACGTTTATCCCCTTCAGTTCTTGGCAGGAGAGGCATCTTCGGTACGTGTAATTCAACTTCTCTTAATAACGATACAATTTGTCTAAATATGTAATTTCTCTAGAATTTTTTCATTTAATGCGTAGAGTAAAATATTATCCGATTTGCTGTTTAATCACTAGAAATCAAGTTAATGTAAATTCAATTTTTAACATGGCGCGCATGATTTGAATTGAACTACTTACCAGCTGAACGAAGCGCTTCAGTGCAACCCTGGTTCCAGTGTTGTTATTGTTATCGATTCTGTTAGTTAACAGAACAGCTGTATGACCCAGCGCTCTCATTGCCTGTCTCCTGCTCTCTCTGCCTACGCACTCTTTGTGTTGGCTGTTATTGTTGTTATTGCATTTTACTGTTGATAAAAGACTATTAACTTTTTCATAGAAATCGTGCGCAATTCCAATCGAATTAATTCATTAATTCGCATGAGATGACAATATAGATACATTTGAAAAAGAAAATCGAAACTGAAATTAGTTTCATAATCAATTATAGTTTAACAATAAATATACATACAGATGTACATATTAAATAATATATTCGAGACGCATAGAGTAGACAACAATTCGGTGTAGCCTAACGAATAGTTTTCTTGCTTTCCAATATTTCAATTCGTTCGGCAGAACGTTAAAAACGTGCACAGTGCACGGTTGAAATTTGTGTGCAGCGTGTTTAGGGGTTTGTTTGTTATTATTATTATCATTATTTTTATTTTTATAAATATTGTGGATGTTGTTGTTATATGTACATATGATCAAAAGAAAATCGGCAAAACATGTTGAAATATCGTTAAGTTTTGCGTGCGCAAACAGTTTATAAATAAACTAACGAAATTAATTGTAACATAAATAGCAAGAAAAGTTAAATAAATTAAAAGTGTTTTTGCATTAATAAACTAATGCCAACCGTGAGTGAATTGTTTAACTTTAGCTTATTTATTTTTCCCCTAATAACAATTTACAATTTTTCAATGTCGCTGTTGCTGATGCTGCTTCCTCTTCTTCTGCAACTAAAGCATCAGCTGTAAGCAGAGAACGAGAGACAGAGAGAGAAAGAAAGATAGAAGGAAAGAATGGAGGATAGGTAGGGCAGACAATTGGTCGTTTAGGGAACATCGGGGGTGTAGAGATACACATACCATGTGTTCATCTAACAGTTGCAATGCTCTCACGACTATCTTCATATACTTTCTGTTATAAATCAATTAGTCTGGACATGCCCATTAGCAAATCTTTAATGGAAACTCAAAAAAATACATATGAGCACAACTTACATATATTTTTCTACACGTGTGTAAAATAAAATTCAGTTGTCATATCGTATTCAAATTCGTATGATCATACTATTTGCCATAACTTGGCCAAATTTTGATTAAAAATATGTTAAAAGTGCCCCAAAATGGCGAATTTTCGCATAATGCACCTCCTAATAGCTTTAAATTGCCAAAACTTGGCAAAAATCATCCGATTTTGATGAAATTTGAAGTTTTGGAAATGGTTTTTATAACAATTTAAATCTGCATCAAATTTTTTCTAAATTTCAACATTTTAAAATTTTCTAATTTTTTGACCCATTTTCTATACTAACCCCTTGACAAATTCATAAAAAATCGAAAAGTTTCCGATCCCAATTTTTTGACTCCGATCGATTCTATGACTCATAACTAGCATATTGCATTTTATTTGAGGTGTTTCTGATGAGTATTTTCCGAGATATGACAAAAAATGTGTTAAAAAGTGACCCAAAATGGCAAATTTCGCATAATGGACCTCCTCATAACTTTGAATTGCCATAACTCGGCCAAAAATCATCCGATTTTAATAAAATTTGAAGTTTTGGAAATGGTTTTTATAACAATTTAAATCTGCATCAAATTTTTTCTAAATTTCAGCATTTTAAAATTTTCAAATTTCTTGACCCATTTTTCATACTAACCCCTTGACAAAATAATCAAAAATCGAAAAGTTTCCGATCCCAATTTTTTTGACCCAAATCGATTCTAGGACTCATAACTAGCATATTGCTTTTTATTTGAGGTGTTTCTGATGAGTATTTTCCGAGATATGACAAAAAATGTGTTAAAAAGTGACCCAAAATGGCAAATTTCGCATAATGGACCTCCTCATAACTTTAAATTGCCATAACTCGGCCAAAAATTATCCGATTTTGATGAAATTTGAAGTTTTGAAAATGGTTTTTATATCAGTTTAAATCTGCATCAAATTTTTTCTAAATTTCAGCATTTTAAAATTTCCTTATTTTTTGACCCATTTTCCATACTAACCCCTTGACAAAATAATCAAAAATCGAAAAGTTTCCGATCCCAATTTTTTTGACCCAAATCGATTCTAGGACTCATAACTAGCATTTTGCTTTTTATTTGAGGTGTTTCTGATGAGTATTTTCCGAGATATGACAAAAAATGTGTTAAAAAGTGACCCAAAATGGCAAATTTCGCATAATGGACCTAATCATAACTTTGAATTGCCATAACTCGGCCAAAAATTATCCGATTTTGATGAAATTTGAAGTTTTGAAAATGGTTTTTGTATCAGTTTAAATCTGCATCAAAATCTTTGTAAAATTCACCATTTTTAAATTTTCCAATTTTTGACCCATTTTCTATACTTTCATCAAAAATCGAAAAGTTTGTTGGAGCCATTTTTTTTTTGACTCCGATCGATTCTATGACTCATAACTAACACTTTGCTTTTTATTTGAAGTGTTTCTGATGAGTATTTTCCGAGATATGACAAAAAATGTTCAGAAAGACAAGCAAAATGAAATTTGTATACTATTTTTGTTTAAGTTTTTAAAGAGCTTGGCGATGTGTTGATATTACACTATCACAGAGTAGTTTTACTCAGTTATGTAGACGTTCGTTAAGATTAGCCTTTATAGACTTTATTAGAGGCCCAAGAGGAACATAATAAACAAGTATAAGCTATGTTATGACCTTAAAAGTTAGTTAAGTCCATGCTTAACACTCACGCTTGGCTGCATCCATTTCAATAAGCAATCTCTCGATTGTTATCCCAACCCTCCCATTGTATTACTCACACTTATCAATTAATTAAGAAACGCGTTCAACAAGTTACTAATGATATAGATTGATTTCATCAATCAAAAACGATCAATCAGATAGATTCCCTCATTTACGTCAAATAAAAAAAACAATTGCTTTCATTTCACTTGATTGTGAGAGAATGACGAACATTATGATATAAATCATATATATATGTATATATACAGATAGAGTATATGCGTAGTCTGTGCCACAGTTGCGAAAGCCGCCAAGTGGTCATAAATAGCATTCTGTTATTCACAATAAAACCTTATCTCATCACGATCATATTATTATGTATACCCTTAAGACGCCTCCACCATATTAACTCCAACACCCAAGACACAGTACACGTCTCTTTAATTTATAAGCTATAAATACAACCACCACTATATAGGCTCCGTTAGTCTCTATAGCGGTTATTCCCGGTGCCTTACCTTCGCCATAAACTTCATATATACAAAAGAACAATAACAAGATCTGATGCCAAAGATGACTTGAAACTTGAGGAGCACAGAGTCTCGATCTTTTCGGCGCACAAATTAATTTCCTGATGTGCTGATGCTATCTATATGGACTATATATATACTATATAGAAAAGATATATGCGCATTTGTTAAAAAACCGAGAATACTGATGTTAGAAAAATCTATAATTCGGTATATAGCATTTTCTTTGGGAAATATAATTATATAAAAATATTTATATAAGCTTTCAATAATTTTCAACGAAAATTTACTAAAAAAAAAACTAAAGTTTTCGAAGTTGAACAATAATTCTGTGAACCGCATAAATAATTTGGAAATGTTGTGGGATCCTAGAAATGGAATTTCAAGAAGAATGCCGATCTTCCAGTATTTTCCTTAGACTTAACTAAACTACATGTTGAGTGAATATTCGTACATACCTTCCAGACAGTTGTCTTGTTTGTAGGGTATCCGTACATGCGTATATCAGCCAATATGGCAGAAGCGACGACATCGTCGACTTCATCGGCACACGGCACCCCGTCCATTCTTTGGGGGCATTCCAAGTGAATCGAAGCCATGTCGAGTGGAGTGAGTGTCCAATTTTGTATCTATTCGCCAATTGTATTAAGTGACGTGCAATCTGGCTGCCTTCCCTTTGGATTCTTGATAATCTCAATGTAGTTGGAGATTGGAGAACAGAAGGCTATTTAATGGCCAGGCGGGGAGCACGAGTTTGTTAGAAATGAGCTTGGCGGGCAGACAGGTAGTAGGTTGTGGCGTTAGATGTTTGTTTTTGGCTATCATCGCCTCTTATCTGTATGCGAAATATTACGATGTCAATATTGTCAGCTATTATATACCATTATCGTATCTTGATTGTAGCTTCCTCCGCAGTGATCCGTATCGCAGTTAACGAGCATGTCTTCAACAGGCACGGATACCACCAAACTGGGCGACGTTGGTCTCATTGAGGTCCAGCTGGACAGTCTCGATTCGAGTCACAATTTCGCAGCCACAAATGGTGGCCCGTCCCACTTGAAGTCGGATCAGCAGCACCAACTGGAGCTACAGCAGAAGAATGTCTTCAAGTCGAAGGTGTTCATCATTGCGGTGACTTTCTCATCGGTGCTGATTGTGGCCATGTGCATCGGCTTCCTGGTGCACTATGAATTTGCTGGAGATGTCAGTGATATGGAGACGGTAGCCTACTGGCATGTCTCACTGCCGCCGGAACAACAGGCTTGGTATGATCGCGGCATCGATGAGCTCAAGGTGGCCCTGAATCGGGAGCTGAATCGTCGTCGGGCCAAAAATGTCATACTGTTTGTTGGCGATGGCATGGGACCAAATACAGTGACAGCGGCTCGTATCTATGGGTACAAGGAGGAGGGTCTGCTCAGCTGGGAGCGTTTCCCTCACATGGGTCTGCTGAAGACCTACTGTGCCGACAAACAGGTGCCCGATTCTTTCTCCACGGCCACCGCACTCTTTGGCGGTGTCAAGGTCAACTATGAGACGGGCGGTGTGGATGCCAATGTGCCGCTTGGCAATTGCACTGCCTCGCTGAATGAGGCCCACCATGTGCAGACCATACTGAACTGGGCCCAAGTGGATGGCATGCGTACGGGTTTTGTGACCACAACACGGGTGACGCATGCCACGCCCGCGGCACTCTATGCCCATGTGCCGGATCGTCGTTGGGAATGCGAAGCGGGCATGCCACCAGAGGCACAACAGCAGGGTTGCCAGGATATAGCTAGGCAACTGATCAATCAACCTACAGGCAGACAAATAAATGTGAGTGCGCGAGATAGAGAATGGACAGAAGTGTTACTAACCCTATCTCTGTTGCAGGTTATCATGGGCGGCGGTCGACAGATGCTGGTGTCCAATGTAAGCGGCACGCCGCAGGATCCGCTGGATGCGTGGGCAGGTCATGCCACAGACGGTCGCAATCTGATTAAGGATTGGACCGACTACAAGACGGACCAGGGCGTCAGCCATGCTGTTGTGCAGAACAATGGCGAGCTAAGGAATCTCGATGGCCAGAATGTCGACTATGTGCTGGGCATCTTCGCCAATGGCCATCTCAAGTACAATCATGAGCGGGATGCCACAGCTGACGGCATGCCGTCCCTGACCAATATGACGCTGAAGGCTCTGGAGGTGCTGGGCAACAGTGACAAGGGCTATCTGCTGGTCGTGGAGGCGGGCATGATTGACCAAGCGCATCATCGTGGCCATGCTCGGAAGGCGCTCAGTGAAGTTCTTGCACTCAACGAGGCTGTACAGGCTGTCCAGGATCATTTGAAGGCCAAGTAGGTGTCTCATGCTTTTCTACAGTTCATTTGCTTATACGAGTTGTACACGTTTTTGGACAGGAATCAACTGGATGAGACGCTGTTGATTGTGACCGCGGATCATTCACATAGCTTGACCATCAATGGTCATCCCGAGAGGGGCGCCGATATACTCGGCATGGCCGGAAAATCACGCACGGAGGACACACCGTACACCACGCTCACATACGGCACCAGTTACAAGGGGTTCCAGGTGGACCCGGAGAAACTGCAGCGACAAAATCCCGCTCTCACTGATACCACAGACTGGGAATACACGCAACAGGCGGCAATCAATACCAATGAGAATTTGCATGGCGGCTCCGATGTCACGATACATGCACGAGGTACATAAGTTGCAACAATCTGCAATGGAATTCATATTTAATTATACTTCCCATGCACTTTTCAGGCGCCATGTCCTACCTGTTCCATGGAGTCCACGAGCAAAGTTATGTGGCCCATGTAATTTCATATGCGTTGCGTATTGGACGCTTTCGTGATAGTACAATTGCTGAATCGCTTGCCGAGCTGATGCCTTTGTAGTTTAATACTTTGTTTATTTTTTTCACTCTAGAGATATATATATGTATATCTGTATTCTCTATATTATATTGTGATAACTCTTTTTTTTTTTGGTTTTATAGTATTAAGCGCCAAAATAAATTGCGATATGAAAAAATTAGCGCCATCTACGTTGTTAGCAGCGTTGCCACCATGTTTTAGCTCATATGTACTAAAAAATGTATAGTAAGCTTTTATAGTAAATGATGTAATTTAAGTAAATATATTGCAAAAATCTTATCCCAAATATTGTTTTTTCTTTTATTTGTGTAATTTCTTATACTTTAAACTAAATTGCAGCAAACCTGCATGATATCGATAACTTTGTTAACAGCTAGCCAACTATCGATATGTCGCTGAGTGTATCGGAATTTTATACCAGCCCTGCGCTTTGCAGTAACCGAGATACTTCTGTCTAACAAACTGCAATCAAACAGTACAACAAGCGGGATAACAAATAGAACAAAAATTACGTGCACACGCAATTACAAAGTTGCACATTAAACGCGTTATTATTTTTTGTTCACCCTCGAAACAATTGTGCCGTGTGTGTAGTGAGATTGTATTATTGTTAAGGTGTTTGTTGAGTGTACGGAAAATACACACACAAGCATACCTACACACTGACGCAAAAGGAAAATAATTCATAAATTAAATTACAAATATCATAATATTCTCAAGAACCAGTTGGAAATTAATACACTACAGCAATCATGGCGTTGAAAATGCTGGTCGGGCAGAGTAAGTGCAATGACAACGATTCTAATTGGAGTTTTGTGACTAACACACACACACACACACACACACACACACATATACATACATATATGTGAAGGCTACAAGGTTGTGATAAACATGACGCCCCCCGTTCAACAATACAAATGTATATATTAATACTGTATTTGTATTCAATTGACACACATAGATATACACATGTAGTATATAATTATACTTGTCTCGTATTAAAAATATATTTCGGATTTGCATATACGGAGATATTCTTATCAAATAAGCAACCCCACAGTGCTCATCGATTTTTCCACACAACAACAACAGTATGAGTTTTTTGGGGGCAACAATAAAACCTACCTACCTCCCTCCCACCCACAAGACGGTGGCGGCTCTGCGCCTACGCGCAGCCAACGCTATTTAATGCTCTATGCGGGCGGCAACGGTGACCTTTGCCTCAGGATAAGCCCAACGCCCAGCGCAAATCCTGGCAGCCTCCACATATCTAGGTTCCTAGTTCTGTTTTTCATCTAATTATTATTTAGCTGAGATTTAATTTATCTGGCAACTCTTCTGCCGATAATCCGATAATCAATCAGGCAACGCTATTCAGCTAAACGGCTTATTTCGTTGCATTCCCTTGTCTTCTCTGTTGTTGTTGTTTCTTTTATTTTTATTTGTTTTTAATGTTATTGTTGCTCAAGTGAAACTATGCATGTATATGTGTGTATAGTCTCGGCGCATATGACTCATCCTTGTTAATGGCCATAGGCGTTTTAGTTATGAGTAATACTTTTGCTTTTACCACCTACTACTTCGTGTCCCCTCCCCGGCCCTCTCGCATGTTGACCCATTGACTGCTTAGCATCATCTTTCAAACAGCAGCTTCTACACACACTATTGCAGGCACGCACACACACACACATGCACATACATATGTATCTGCGTACGTGTAAACAAATGATGAGACTTCATAAGTGTGTCTGTGTGTATTATGACAGCACAATATTGATTCCGGGTCAACTTATGATTCCCTACAGTTATGTAGACGTATCTAAGCACGGATTAATTTTGATTGATAACCCAACAAGGAAGGGTATTTGAAAGCTGCCGACTCTTGCATAAAACGCAAAAGAATTTTGCAAGCGATATGGACATGCAGTCACGATTTATATAATTTCAGCAACCTCTTAACGTTGAATGGCCATAACTTCGTTAAATTTTAACCGATTTTGATAAGATTTGATTTTACTTTGATGTTATCGATCCCAGTTTAAGTCTGCATTTAAATCTTGTTTAATTTCGCCAATTTTAATTATTTTTTGACTAGTTTTTCAATCCCTCGACAAAAGCATCAATGATCAAAATTTTGGTATAGCAATTTTTTGACTCTAATCGATTTTAGGATCATTTTGCTTTTTATTTGAGGTGTTTTTGATGAGTATTTCTGAAGATATCAAATTTGTGATAGTAATTGAAAAATAGAAATTTTGACAATTTGACCCCCCGCAATGGATACAGTGTAATAATGAAACCCAACTCTACAAACACAACTCCTATTACACCTAATACTATGCATATTTATTAATTGATTTGAATTTCTCGCAGAGATCATGAACGAGGTGGTCAAGTACAAGCCACCACCGCCAAAGAAAACGGGAACTGCGGCCGCCCCAAAGGCGGCTGGTGCCGGTGGCATTGAATGGCGTGTGCTTGTCGTGGATAAACTGGGCATGCGCATGGTCTCTGCGTGCACCAAGATGCACGAGATTAGTGCCGAGGGTATTACATGTGAGTGGATGGCATACACTTTGCGGCTCGATGCACGATAACAATAACAATTCTTCTGTTCCCAAAGTGGTCGAGGACATCAACAAGAAGCGCGAACCGTTGCCAACTATGGATGCGATCTACTTGATAACGCCATCGGACGAATCTGTGCGTGCACTGATCCGGGACTTTGAGAATCCGGCGCGTCCGATGTATCGCTATGCGCACGTCTTCTTTACCGAGGGTATGTGCCAGTCGTTCAACAAACCCATCACAAATTTCCATATTCAATATGTAACGTTGTGACCCGAATCTATTGCCAACTAGTTTGAATTTCTAATTTTTATATTTTGTTTTAAAGTTATCCTTTTTTTTCTTGTCAATCTTTTGTTTTCACATACCACAAAATATATATATCGAATATCTGTGCTATCGAATGTGTAGCCATACCGCCCCGCATATTCGAAATGCTGCAATCGCACAAAGACATTTGTCGGCGTTATGTGCGCACCTGCAAAGAGATCAATATTGCCTTTTTGGCCTATGAAGCCCAGGTACATACAAAACTTACTTCTCAATACTCGTTACATGCTTCTCTCGTCAATCGTTACTCGTTATTTCAAAACATTATAAAAGAGAACATTGTGCTGTTTCAAAACATACGGTTACGGTTAACCATACATAGTTCGACGAGTCTTATACTTATTCATCCCCGAATCGTTGCTTTCAAAAATTTTAACGAGTTACAAAAAAAAAAAATGCAATTCGTTGATTTGGGTTACCAAGACTAACTAACGTGACTAATCATTCGTTACTATTATAACGCTCGTTAATGCAATAAACTGACTATGTGGTGTCCCGAAAATAACGAGTCGCACTCGTACAACGTCATGCAATATATTTGTTTCTCATTTAATTTTTGCTTTAATGTTTGATTATGTTTATAATTTTTGTTTGAAATTTACGACTCTTACTTCCTTCCACTATATTTTCCTCTTCAAAGTATACAGCTTTATATTATTAATGCTCCTTAATTTTGATGAAATATAAGACTTACTTTTCAGAGATTCAGAATATTAGCTTAAGTTACGCTTAACATACTACTAACTGACTGAAGTTAGCTCCAAAAAAAAAATGTAGCAAAATAATATTAAATGCAAATTATCTTAAAGTTCTATGAAAAAGATTGTGTAACGTTAAGTAAAACTTTTATAAATTGATACATATTATATTTATAAATAATTATAGTTTGCCCGGAGGAATTATTTAACGATTTGTGTAAATCGTGCGCTGCAAGAAAGATCAAAACTCTAAAGGAGATTAATATTGCATTTCTACCATATGAATGCCAGGTGCGAAAATATTTCACTACCCCAACAAACAAAAACATTTTAGAAAAATAAAACAATCAAATTAAGTTAAACGTCGCATTCAACGCTCTAAAATGCGAAAATGAAAATATCAGTATGCCTTAAGCCCACTTTCTCTCTCTTTCTATGTCTATCACTCACCCCCTCTATCTTTTAACATAGATAGTTTAGTCAGAGCGTTTAGATTATTCTAGCCCAGACTCCAATAACTCCCCCTTTAAAGAGGCACTATGATATATTTCTATATCTGATCTTAAGCTCTGACTAACTCTTTCGCACTCACAATCTATGCGTCTCTCTCGTTATGTGTGTCTATCTCTGTCTAACAAAATCTTTTATTATCACTGTCTATACTCCCACTATGTGTATGTATATGTGTTGTAATTGTTGTTTGTAAATACTACAGAAAGTAAAAAAGAAACTTGCAACTAACTTCAAAGAAACAACTGGCAAAAGTTGCACTAACTCGTTACTCGTTTCTTGCTATCGCTCTTGCCCGTTTTAGGGGGTACGAGTTTATAAATGGCGATGAAACATTAAATAATCAACAGGAAAAAAAATCTCCTTAAGTTTTGTTAAACTTGTTTTGTAGTGTTCAATTTAATGTATGTGAATTGTATACAGAAAAGCAAATCGTGCCTAACTTAAACAAATACCTATAAAGAAGAAAATAAATATTTAATGAAAAATCAACCTTTATATAATTGTATATATAGTTGATTCATCAAACAATAAAAGCAATCAAGCAACAAATATAAAGCAAAAGAAAAACGTTACTCGTTACGCTAAACACAAAGTGACCAGGAACGTTAAAGCACTCGCTCGCTGACACCGGCGAGTCTGACTTTCTCGTTATTCGTCATGTTGTGATGCGGCGAGTACGACTCCAGGGCGCTTAAGATATTAACTTCTTTTATCTACTACAATCTATATTTCCTATATACTAAACTAACTACAACTATTAACTTTAATATTATCTATTGTGCTGTGTACTAATTTATGTATGAATTTGAAATAATTGTACTTTCTCCTCTCGTCATTTTCGATGTAAATATTGTAAAGTGTTAAATATTAAGCTTACACACATACACACACACACTTAACATAAGATGTTAAGCCTGTTTTATCGTCGGCTGTTAACGCCATGGCGTTGCCAGACTTCAACAAACGGGCAAGCTCGCTTTCGCTATCTGTTAACTGTCGTAACATTCATTGCATGCTAACAACGAGTGCTGCATGCTTTGCTCAATCAATACTTGTCTCGCTTACGCTGCTTTCACTCTGCTATCGATACCGATAGTAAATCACCTATCAACTAGAGTTGTTCGATATTTTCAAAATATCCTAATGATGGTCAATCATCTTTTTCAAAATATTTTCCAATTACATAATCAAATATTTGATCAGAAATATAAATCCCGATCTATATACATGTACATATATACTTGATGAGATATTTTGATGCATTAAGAACAATTCTAATTTGAATTACACATTCACATACCAACACACATCTACAACAATTAAAAAAGTACAAAAGAGAAAGAAAATTGCTAGAAAACGAATTCAATTGTATACTGTCGGTTGTGTTCGTCGTCTGTCGTCGTGCATGGTCGCAAAACAATTTTAATTCGCCGCAGGTCTTCTCGCTGGATTCGCCGGATACATTCCAATGCCTCTACTCGCCGGCATTTGCCTCAATTCGCGGCAAGCACATCGAGCGAATTGCCGAGCAAATTGCAACGCTTTGCGCCACATTAGGTGAATATCCAAATGTGCGTTATCGCAGCGATTGGGATCGCAACATCGACTTGGCGGCATCCGTGCAGCAGAAACTGGATGCCTACAAGGCTGATGAGCCCACCATGGGTGAGGGACCCGAGAAGGCACGCTCTCAGCTTTTGATATTGGATCGCGGTTTCGATTGTGTATCGCCGTTATTGCATGAGCTGACACTGCAGGCGATGGCCTACGATCTGTTGCCCATTGTGAATGATGTGTATCGGTATACGCCGGGTCCCAATCAGCCGGATAAGGAGGTTCTGCTTGATGAGAACGATGATTTGTGGGTGGAGTTGCGGCATGAGCATATTGCTGTCGTTTCCACGCAGGTTACACAGAACCTCAAGAAATTCACCGATTCCAAACGCATGAGTTCCAGTAAGTTTTTATGCCTAAGATTATGATGAGGAGGATTGAAGGCGATTGAGGCCCAATGAGGAGATCTTCTCAAATTGACTTCTCTCACTTTGCTCCCTCTCTTAGCTGACAAGTCGTCAATGCGTGATCTGTCACAGATGATCAAGAAGATGCCACAGTATCAAAAGGAGCTGTCCAAGTATTCCACCCATTTGCATCTGGCCGAGGATTGCATGAAGTCCTACCAGAACTATGTGGACAAGCTGTGTCGCGTCGAGCAGGACTTGGCCATGGGCACGGATGCCGAAGGCGAGAAGATCAAGGATCATATGCGCAACATTGTGCCCATTTTGCTCGACGCTGTAAATAATGCTACCACAGAGAATCCTTTCAAGAACTTAATCAACTAATCTCCCATCCCTCTGAATTTTATTAGAATGTGTCCAACTATGACAAGGTGCGCATCATTTCGCTGTATGTGATGATCAAGAATGGTATCTCGGAGGAGAACCTGACGAAACTCTTCACACACGCTCAGCTCTCCACCAAGGATCAGGACATGGTGCGCAATCTAAGCTACTTGGGCATCAATGTTATCGCCGATGTAAGTGAACTCTAAACTAATCATAAAGCTCTAATATTGATATGATAATAATATTTGATGGTCACCGTCAATGGTGTTGATGCAGTCACGAAAGAAGATCTATTCGGTGCCACGCAAGGAACGCATTACGGAAAGCACCTATCAGATGTCACGTTGGACACCAGTGATTAAGGATATTATGGAGGATTGCATTGAGGATAAATTGGATCAACGTCATTTCCCATTCCTCGAGGGTCGCGCCCAGAATACGAATTACCATGCACCGACTAGCGCTCGCTACGGCCACTGGCACAAGGACAAGGCCCAGACGCAGGTCAAGAATGTGCCCCGTCTGATCATCTTCATTGTCGGTGGCGTTAGCATGTCCGAAATGCGTTGTGCCTACGAGGTCACAAATTCTGTACGCAACTGGGAGGTGTTAGTCGGCTCATCGCATGTTCTATCGCCTGAAATCTTTCTCAGCGATTTGGGCAGCCTCTCCAAGGAGGATTAAATTATGCATACATACATGTATTCCATAAACATAACGATTCTTATTATTATTATTATTATTACTATTACTAAATTACAATTAGCACTCGAACTTTCGTATATCCGAAACACTTTCCTCTCAATATCCGATATTCACAACCTTAACGATTATCGATAAACGATTAACGATATATACATACATCCAGAAAATTCACACACAAATGTGAGAAGCAGAGATATGAAACATGGAAGGAACTATGCTTAGCCACAGTCTATAAACTGTATTTTGTTATTCGAAATATATTCGATAAATATCTAAATATATATACACATATATTTGTTCGGTTTTCATATTAGCAAAACGATTTGATTAATTGAATTGTTCTTGCATATAGAGTAATATGTTTGTATGCACCTCTTTTTACATACATACATACATACATATAGAACTAACCCACAGATCAAAAGAACAATACACACACATATTTAGGCAAACCTATGCTATATATACCCTATATACAGTCCGATATATTATATATACCCACGTTATATATACATATGTATATTTTTCAACTATTTATGTGTGTAATCGCGTTTATTAATTTATAGTTCAATGTTATATATAAACGAGATACAAAATATGCAAGCATATTATTCTTACCATACAATTTTTATGCGTTGCATTGAATTGAATAGAAACTCAATCACACACACACACACACACACACACACTTGAAATATAATACTAAGATATACATACTGTTTGTTGTTTATGTACATCACAATTGAAATTAGTCAAATGTAGTTAAATCGAAATCAAAAAAAAAAAAAAAAAAAACAAATATGAATCAACTTTGAACAGATCTCTCATTACATTGCTATAACAGTCTGTTAAGTTTGCACTTTAACATAAACTACAGCTGTTAACGCTGTTCAGGCAAGTGAAGCTCACTACTCCTTACACCAATATACATATACACACACACACACACACACACACAACAATCAGGAGTATCGTTCGCTGGATACCGTTAACAGTCGTTAAACACGATATTCAACACTAGCTCAGAGGATACAACGCATTTTGAGAGAGAACAAAATAAAAAAGAGAGAATACCTAACAGAAATTAAAGCTTGTGATTCGAAATTCGAATTTCGATGAAAAGTATTGTAGATGAATATGAACGAAACGTAAATAGCATTAGCTTAAACATTTTTGAAAAGCAATATTTAACAATTTTGCAGTCTTTCAATTTGTGCGCCTTCCACAAAATATCTAATAAAACACAATATTTAAATATATTGAACTTCAAACTACGTGTATTCAAAATCAAATGCAACATATAAAACCAAAAAAAATGATCATAAAAAACGTGAATTTTTTTAAATTACTTTTTTTTAAAAAACTAGCAAAAGCTTTAACAAACTTATAACAAAATAAATATTTGAAGGCAATGTTAAAAACAAGTTAATAAGCATAATTATTAAAATATTTATAAAGAATAATAAACACCTACATATTTAATACTTATACTCGTATACTTATACATACTCTTATACATGCAAATTGGCAACAAGTTTAGCAAACAACAAATTTGCATTTCCCAAAACCAAATGCATTTTTCCTTATAACAATTATTATCATTATTATTGTTAAGATTATATATACATATATTAATAAATTAGGGTTTTTCTTTAGCATACAAAACGGTTTTGTTTTTCATTTTGTTTTTGCACTCAATTTAATTTGTACAAACATTTCATTTAATGCGAAACAAACAAGTTTTCAAGTTCGAAGTAAACATTTAGTGAAGAAACAAAAATTAATATTAGCTAAGGGATTTCAAAAATCTTTCTCTACAACAAATATGCATAATTCTTACATTATATATTAACAAATTTAAATATACTATATATAAAAAACATAACTATATAATATATATATATATAGTATTAGATCTAGTTGCTCACGCCCCAACAAAATAACGTTATTGCCAGATGCTCTAAGCCAACCTATTTCTGTCTGCCACACATAAGCGCGCATACGAAGAGCCGCCTGCGCACAGTGGGACGTGTTGGAGTTACATGCCGTGTACAGATGGCGCAACAACACACGAACAACAGTCATCCGACCTCACCAACCAGAGGGGCGTGTCCGCTGGCCAAGGGCGCATAACGCACACAGCTCAACAACATCGAGTCAACAAGGATCACACAACGCGTCCTGGCGCGTTCACGCGTGCACAGTGGTTTCACTGGCGCGTTCATGCGCGTATACAGCTCTCTGTATGTGAGTGGAATGTGTGTGGGTAACAGTAGTGGTAGTGGGCGTGTGGCAGCGGTATACGTCGGGAGGCGTGAGGCAACAACAGAGGCAAACAGAATTCACGTTTAAATGTTTATTGCTTGTGATGAAAGTATCGATAGCAGTTGAAGTAAATATAGATTTAGCTAAGGAACTTAGTATATATACACTATTAAACAAAAAATTAATATAAAATATACTGAAACAACGTACATATACAACACTTGACATATTGTATTCTACAAAAAAACAAAGTAAAAAAATCAAACAAATTTAATGACTTTACAAAACGAAATTACATTGTAACTAAAATTTAGTAAAAAAAACGACAATTTTCTTTTTTTGTAGCAAAATTGTCAACAAAAAAATAACAAAATAATTCAATGAATTGTATATACAATATATGTATATATACATAAACCGATTTTTGCAAATTTACATAAATTAACAAAAAATTTATATATAAATATTTTAAATGATTATACGTATAAAAAATTCTCATTATGGGAATACTTAAGAATTGCTGTCAATTTCAAATTTAACATTAAATTAGTAGCAAAATATTTGAGAATTTGGAAATGCGCAGTTCGAATTTCGAATCACAGGTTTTTTTGAAGCCCATACATATATCGATAACAGATCATTAGCAACAACAGTGCAACAATAAACGATGGCATAAGAGGCAAACCAGATTAATACAATTTTCCGAGTTAGAAGAATGCATATAACTAATATAAAATCTATTGCAATGTATACAAAATACGCTGGAAAAGGCGTTTTCACGATTGAAATGACACGACACGACCTCTCTGTTAACTAACAGACTAGCAACGCTGTTAACTAACAGAGATAAGCTGGTCCTGGTTAACAGGGTGGCACAGACTCACACTAACACACAGAGTGACTCAAGTGAGAACACTTCAGTGCAGCAACAACAACAACAACAACAACAACCAAATGCATATAAAAACAATGTTCTCATATTTCCCCAAAGAATATATATATATATATACATACATATATAATTATAATAATAATAATAATAAACAGTGCAATTTAATTAAATTATTTAAATCGGAAATTGACAAACAATTATATAACAAATAAACGCCATTCAACTTTGCATTGCAAAGTGAAATCAAGAAACAAACAATGTCTC
Organism: Drosophila quadrilineata; assembly: GCA_018150725.1. NCBI lineage: Eukaryota > Metazoa > Arthropoda > Insecta > Diptera > Drosophilidae > Drosophila > Drosophila quadrilineata. The sequence goes on along the minus strand of JAECWN010000432.1, from coordinate 24,914,736 downwards.
TATTTCACTTACTCTTTCACTAACAAAGCCACAACTGACAATCGATAGTTATCAGTTATCGACAGCTGTGACATGGCAATTAAAATATGAAAATACGACGTTTTCTTTTTCATTCACATTTGCATTTTTTTTTTATTATTATTATTTGTATATTTGCTTTAAATAACATTAATTTAATGCATACAATTTGTTATTAATTCCTTTGTTTAACTTTATATGTAGCTTAAAATAACTAATTGTATAATTAGAGTGTATAATTTGATTTCTCATATTTATATTTGTTGTATACATACATATAAATATAAAATATGTTAAAAAAAAATATGGTTTTCACTTGTGTTGATAAAAAGGTTAGTATCATTTATTTTAATTGTATACTCTAACGCAGGCTTTGCAAATATGTTATCGATTGGATCGTATCGATGCTTATAAATATGTACAAATACATACATACATATATATACATATATATATATATGTTGGAAATTTTTACTATGTGTATATGTCTGATTAAAGCATTTCACATAACATAATTTATATTTATATTTATATATATATTTTTTAAATATTTACAATGCGCAGAAATTTATCGATAAATAGTTATATCTGTAGGTTCTGTATATTTAGCACAGTTACGTGTAACTGAGTGACTGTATAACAGTTGGGCTTACTTTTCAATTACAAGACTTTCACTCCATTAGCATAGTTGGCTATGTGTTTGTTGGTGAGTGTGTATGTGTATGTGTATGTGTATGCATGCATGTGTGTGTGTGTGTGTGTGTATACTGTAAATGACTGTATAACTGTTTGTGAGAGTATATGAAAATGCTAACTATGCTACGTCTATGATATGTTTAGAATATCTAAGAACCAGTCGGTCACTATTTAAAAAAAAAAAAACAAAATTAAACAAAAATAATTATAATAATAATAAAGCAAAATACACAGGTTTACACACTAGCGCGCGCACACACACACACCGACTCACACACACTCTTCTAGTGTTCAATAATAATACAAAAATCAGTTCAACAGAAACTGCGCTAATAATATAAAGTAATAATAACTAGACAAATTTTTTAAAAGTTCTCCAGTTCTATATAAATACAAATCCATATATAGAAAGATATATATAAGTTATATGTGTATATAATATATATATATGTATATCTCCAGTTCAGTACTGCTCCATATCTCGTTGGGCCGTCTCGTTTATCATCAGTATCGTATCGGTTCATCGTTAACATTTCAGTGATTTATCGATTCTCATCGATATGCGATAGGCGTATAACAGATTAATAGGGTCGTCCGTTTGTCGTATTGCCATAGTAGGAGGGCCGATCGGGTAGCTTTGGCGGTGCGTTCATACCAGGTCGACTGTTAAGCACACAAAAACATGAGAACAATGTTAGTTAAAAACAAACACACCCAATAATAATCAAATCAAGTAAATTAACAAGTAAAAAAGAAAATGTGTTATTAAGTATCAGCTAATGAACAACTCACCAGATTTGGACGGCATAAATGTTTTGAATATGTTAGTTTAGTCTGAGATAAAGGCTAAAGCACAAATGTAACGCCACCAACACCACGACAAAACTCAACAGAGACTTAACAGAGCGGTTAACAGTATAACAGGAGCAGCAGCAGTATGTACAGCCAGAGAATAACAGCGCTGTTAGCCGTTAACAGAGTCGCAAATAAAACTCATTTATATTATATATGTATATATATATATATTGTTTTTAAGGTTTTTTTTTTTTTTTTATTTATTTATAACATTGTAGTTTACCCCTCAGTGTAATCTGCATAGATTTTTCTATTTATCAATTTTCAATAAACAGCAATTAAGAAGAGTTGTTCTCAAGTGGTTTTTACGCACTCTTCTCTATGTTATGTAAGTATATAGAATGTAAGAGGGGGCTATGGGGCTCAATTTTGATACTATATAAGTACATATTTCATTTATATAATTATATATATATATATATATATGTTGCAATGTATATATATATATATGTATGTATATGTATGTATGTATGTGTTGTTTCAAGGCATTGTTTTATGCAAGTGCAGTCTGTCTCTGTTCTTGTGTATGTGTGTATGTATGTATGTATGTATGTATTTGTGAGGCAATATACATATACTAAAACAAACACATTTAGAGAGGGAACAGGGAATAGGGGGAGCTAATTGTTATTGTTTAACGCGAGAGAGAATGTTAGGAAAAATCGTT
>JAECWN010000432.1:24192500-24310000 GCA_018150725.1 Drosophila quadrilineata | reverse complement strand
CAAAAAAAAAGTCCTGCTAGGCAAAGAGGGGTTGGCAAACCTACCCCCCTTCCACCCACCGCGCTGTAGTCGTTGTATGTGAATTTGTATTTGAATTTGAATTTGAATTCGAGAGCTTGAATTTGAATTTGAAGCATTGCAGCAGACAATGTTGGCGCCTCCAAAACATGCCACTTCTACTTGCCACTTGCTTGCCATTGCCCCCGCCCCCCCACCAAAAAAAAAAAAAAAACAATGTTATTGAACTGTGGGTGAGAGGCAAGATAGAGCTAGAGGGAGAGAGTGAGATAGGATGAGTTGATGAGACCCTTAAGCCAAAGTCTTGCAACTTGCCGCATGTAAATGTGGCAAAGTCGTTGACTGTTGCAATTAAGATACACACACACACACAGCCCGACGAGGTGTGAAAACTTGTAGAAAACTTTTGGGCCAAGAAAATCGCTTAGCTTTTTCAACCAAGAAAATTTAATTCAAAACAAAAAAAAAACAAAATACTCTTAAAACTTTAAAGTCGCTCAGCGAAACTATGTTGAAGTTAACCTCAAGTTGGCCAAGTTAGGGTTGCCTTCGACACCCTCCCTTTTCTCTCTCTCTCTCTAGCTATTTCTCACTCTATCTCTTATACTGTGCTTGTCAGTCAGCGAGTCAATCAGTCAATCAAATCAGTTCACATCATCATGATCTGGGCTATATGAAATTATACACTCGTCAACAACAACCCCCATTCCCCCTACATCACTTTGAAGTGGCAAACAAAAGCAGCGCATAATCAGATTACAGAGAGAATCGAATGAGAGAGAGATAAATATATATCCCTGGTGTAATTTTTTGGGGTAGGCGTGTCTGATCCGCAGCTGCCAAACTGAGTTGGCAACAGTTTCCCAAAAAAAAAAAAAAAAATAAAATAAAACTGAGCCAAGAGAACTCTATAATTAAGCCCTTTCAGACGTAGCTCTAATTATGGGTTATGCCACATGTGGCATTCATACAGGCAAGTGACGCAAGTATGTGGAATGAGTGAGATTGGGGGTCTTCATAACATAACTGTGAGTCACAGCCAGTATCATAATCATCATCAGCACTTCAGGAAACAGTTAACGGCCTTTTCCGATCGTCACTCACAATTTATGAGCTGAAAACAAAAATCAAAAACAAACAGAAACAGAAACCGACACCAATATTGATATTGATAGACGATTGTTCGTCCGTCTGTTCAAATGTCCGTCCGTCCGTCTGTTCGTTTGTGACTGGCATTTATAATTACACAGCAAACTGAGACGAGTCTTTTTCTCATATAACTACAAATTTGTTTATTTATTTATTTTTTTTTCTTTTGTTTCCTCACATATCTTCATTTTTTGCTTAGATTGTGCAAGCTTCACTTTGGGCAGGAAAACCTCCTTCTCAGAGACAAATAATTGTCAAATTAAATTTTTTTTTTTTTTTTTTTTTTTTGGTAAAAATTACACCAAAAATATATATATAAAATTATCTGCATGAATTCCTCAATATGCATACATTATTATTTAATGATGCTGGTATAATACAACAGTAATTTGCGGAAAAGTTGCGAAAAATGAAGGAAAACTGTGAGAAAAGGAAGATTTCGCTAAAGATTATCGATTTTTCCTAATCGTATCTAAAATATATATAAAATGTTCAATTATTATATTCGTCATATTTTTGTTAAAATACAAATACTATTATAATTTTATATTTTCCCAGCTAATCCAAAAATATATATTTTGTTTTTACAGCTGAATATTATTTAAAATAAACATTAGTTTTTCAACTATATACAATTACAATCTATAGTCATCCATCTACATACATATACTTCATATTTAAGTAAAATATTTTTTCAAAATCTCAAAGTAATATTGAAATTTTTGAGTTTCAGTTGTAGTATTCAATAAATTTGCCGGATTACATACAAATTCCTTGAGCAAATTCAAATATTATCAGATCGCCAAGAAGTTCAACTCGAGTTCTTTAAATAGTATGTATATATACTTTATCAAGAAATAAACTGCGTTAAATTTATCAGAAATACAGAGGTGTACGAGGGGGAAAGTATAGATAAGAGTCGGAAAACAAAACAAGAGCTTAGGCTAAAAGTTTTCCAACAGTTCTGTTTTTCTTTTCTCTTTCTCTCTCTCTCTCTCTCTCTCTCTCTATCAAGCCGTATTGTGACATTATCTATGGTTGCATATCTGGGCGTATTTGTCAAGATCTTATCACGTGTTTCCAGTTTGTTCTGCCACCTAATTATGTCTCTATCCATAGCTACTTTTCTCTCTATCTCTCTGTCTCTCTCTCGCTATCTCTGTCTCTCTGTCACTGCTGTGTTTCTCTGTCTTGCATATAAATACAAAATCAAGACTCGATTTATGCTTTACTCTCAATCTCTCTCTTGCTCTCTCTGCCTCTATCACTTTTTGTCAGCAACTTTTGCCATATCAAAGACATAGCTTGTTGTGAGTGTGTGTGTGTGTATGTGTGTGTGTGTATGTGTGTGTGTGTGTGTGTGTGTGTGTGTGTGTGTGTGTGTGTGTGCATGAAAAAGTCATTAAAATGTAATAAATTAGGGCAACAGCAAAGAAGCCAACCCAAAAATATAACAAAAAAAACAAGACACCAATTGAAGTCCCAAGGAGATATAGAGAGTGGGAGAGAGAGTGAGAGAGAGGCAGAGAAATAGAGACTGTTTTCCATCAGACCACCCTCTCTCCACAATGTTGCCTGAATTTTCACAAAGATTTTCCTGCAATTTCAGTCTGTTGTTTTTTTTCGCTCTCTCTCTCTCTCTCTCTCTCTCTCTCTCTCTCTCCCTCTCTCTCTCTCTCTCTCGCCTTCTTGTCCCTTTTGGCAATGCGCGTATTAAATTGATTTCACTTGATTTTCCTGTGCCTGCGATGCGTATATTTATTATGTTACGCTCTCACTCGAGTCAAAGAGGGGCAGATGTTTAAGAAAGAGGGAGAGAGAGAGAGAGAGAGAAATAGATGTATAACTAAGGGAGGATATATTCCTGTTGGGTGTATTCATTTCGCATATATTGCAAAATCTAAACAGATTCATAATACATTTTGTTAATGAAAATCACGCACGCTGCCTTATTAAATCCCCAAAAACATAGTCAGGGGCGTCGCCAAGGGGGGGTTGGCTGAGGGGTGCAGAGATGGGCTGTTGCGAATCTTACAATACGTGCCATTGACATAATTTGCCCAGCGAAATGAAACAGCTCAAAGACAAGATTCCAACACATTTGAAACTAGACATACTACATGTTAAAAAAAAAAAAAATATACGCCGTAAAAGTTTTGAAAATTTTGAAAAAATTTTAAAGTAATATTAAAGATTTTGAATATGTACGAGTGTTAAGTTTAATACATAAAAAACAAACACAATATATGCTATTAAAATTATAAATAAATAAATATTCCAATGCTTTTATTAAAATATAAATATATACAATAAAACTATGGAAATCGATACTTTACAAAAGAAATATCATTATATAGATATTTTAACAAAGTAGAAAAATTTATAAAAATATTATGAAAGTATATATATTCCATAAAAAAGAAAATATTTTATATTTAAAAAAAAAAAACTATGAAAATACAAATAAATATTTTCAGTGTAGTTGCTTGTCTTCAAATTCATGATAGTTCAATGTTAAAAATAAATCAAAAAATCTTGTTAAAATAAATCAAGGATTTTTCGAAATATATACTCCAGATCGTAGTGCGTATATAGATATGTAGTCTATACGACCCTATCTGACAACTGCTTACAGAGCATATTCATCGACTCAGATACATGAGACCAAGAAACAACCTCAAGTAGCGACAGGTAGGTAACACATACATATATACATATATATATATATACATATATACACTTACACACAGACAAATACACAGCTGTAGAATTTTTGGGATTTTTCTTACATATATTTCCATTCTTTTTTCTCTCTCTCCCTTTCTCTCTTTTTTTTTGGCTCCCGTTGCCGCAACACGAAAATTTACTTCCTGTTTTTCGCCATGTAAAGGCGCCTCTGTGTGCGTATGTGTGTGTGTGTGTGTGTGTGTGTATGCAAAAAGCATAAAAGAAACGGTTGGGGGTGAGCTAGCAAGGGATGGAGAGGGGTTGGCTGCCAAACTCAAAGTTGTTTTGGGGCAAATATTACAAAACACAAACGCCTGTTTCCGTTTTACTAATTCGTATGCTGTTTGCATTTGCATTTGAGCATGTGTTTCACGAGGGGTTGGGGTTGGGGTTGGGGGGTGGTGGCGGTGTTTGTCGAGTGGAGGGGACAGGGGTGAGACAGTGGGGCGGCGATGCGTGTGTGCGACACATACATATGGAATATCCTTGAGTGCTTGAGTATGGCAGCGGCAGGCAAAAAACAAGGACTACAAAAAACCGAACGCGAAATCGAAAATATTTAGCGGGAGAGCAGAGATCTCCCTATCTCTTTCTATCTCTATCTTCCTCTCTCTCTCTCTCTATCTCGCTTCCACTGAGCGAAAATTTATGCCAAATGTGCGAATGGGGAATGTGAAGCGCTGCCGAGAGGAGCAGCGAAGTGCAAAAGGAAATTCATGCATATGTGAGTGAAAGAAGTTGATGGCAATAGCACAAGGACGAGGAGAAGTTGCCTGAAAGGCTGTCAACTAAGGGATGCCAAAAAAGGGGTGGGGGAGGAGGGAGGTAGGCTTATAGTGTTGAGTAGAGAGCGGGAGAGGAGGTAGGGCTGCTTTGGTGACTGGGCGCTTTTGGTGCTAACGGAAAGCGTTGAAATGTGCTACAAATTGAATTTTATTGAAACGTGTTTGAAATTTTTTCTCAGCACCGAGACAACTCCCCTAGAGCGACAACACCACCCGCACCGCCACCCCCAGCACCCTCATCCGCTCCACCAAAATCCAACAGTTCTCAAAAATGGCAGCAGGTGTGAGGAGTGCGTGTATGCGAGTCATAGATATAGCTACTTTTTTTAACATTTTTTTTTTTTTTTTGGCTTGTTTCTGGCCATTGTCATCATCAAATGCAAACAGCGGCAAGTGTCGTAGTCCGGCAACAGCAAAGCGCTCTCTCACTCTCTCTCTCTCTCTTATGCTCTGCTCTCATTTGACAATTTAGTTAGCGTATGTTTCCACTGTGAAAAATGAACTAAAAAACACGTAACTCTCAATTGAAAATCAAACAAAGTTTCGCCTCGTTGACAAATTCGTGACTATGTGAACAACAGCGAAGAAAAAAAAAAACGCCAGAGTTGCCAAGCTGCGCTATTAAAATTGCCACAGAGTTATCGCAACTAGCCGCATAGGGTTGCCAAGCTCGCTCTCAGCTACTATGGCGACTTCAATTTCACGGTTGAAGATCATGTTAGTTGTAGGATTGCCCGAATACTGCCAGCCAGAGTTGTCATATCTAATGTAAATGCTGCTGATAGGTTTAGACTGAATTGTGGCTGAAATATGCCTTGGCCAGAAGAAGAAGAAGAACTTAAAGAAGAAGAAGAAGCAGCTGAAACGACACCTGAGGGAAGTCTCGTGCCTAGACAGGCAGGTAGCGGTTTCTTAATGCTTTTAACGGCCTATGGCCTATAGAGAGAGAGATATAATAGCTGAGCGGGCGGCTAGTGACAAAGTGAGAGAGAGAAAGAGAGAGGGATAGAGAGAGAGAAGGAGAGTGAGCAAAGTGCAGGAGCCTGTGACGTTTCATTAGCCTGAGTGCCATACAAATGGCACAAAAAACAAGTGATAGCCAAAGAGAGAGAAAAAGCGAGAGAGTCTGTTAGAAAGAGCCAGCAAATATATAAATGTGCTGTCTGTTTTTTTCTCTCTCTCTTTCTTTATCTCTACTTCGGCCTCTTGCCTTGAATCATTTCATGCTGTTTTTCTTCTCTGGCATTTTCATTAAAGTATCGACAAGTTTGAAATTAGTTGATTTGTATATGGAGTAAGAGATGAATCCCAAAAAAAAAAAAAAAAAAATTAAATAAAATAAAAGACAGGTAGTCCTACTGAGAGAGAGATAGAGAGTCATGGTTGAGTGGAGGGCAACAACTGCTACCATCTGTGATGGGAAGGGGCAAGGATGACTCCTGGGGCTGCTTTTGGCTTGTCAATCGGTGACTAATGTTCAGCAATTTGGCTAAGCGACAGACAACGGAGGAGACAACAGTCAGTGAGCAAAAGGTATATACAACAACAAGAAGAAGAAGCCGAACAAGAAGAAGGAGAAGCAAAGGAAGAGGAAGAGGCAACGAAAGTAGCAGAAGAAGCAGATGGCAATGACTAAAACGCAAAAGGACAAAATCGTTAAAATGTTAACAACGAAAACGGGCTGCAAATAAATCAATGCCTTCTTCTTCTTCTTTTGTTGCCCTCTCCCAACTCTGGCCTCTGTTATTTATACGCTCTCAAGTTTTATAACATTTTCGCAGAGGTGCGACAAACCCAAGAGACTTCACAGAGAGAGAGAGAGAGAGATGAAGTGAGAAAGAGAGCGAGAGCACATCAAATCCACATTCAATTTGTTTATCAGCAAAAAAGAAAAAAGAAAGAAAAAGAAATGGCAATAAGTATAAGAGAAGAGAAGAGAAGGGAAGGGAAGGGAAGGGAAGGGAAGGGAAGGGAAGGGAAGGGAAGGGAAGGGAAGGAAGGGAAGGGAAGGAAGGAAGGAAGGGAAGGAAGGGAAGGGAAGGGAAGGAAGGGAAGGAAGGGAAGGAAGGGAAGGAAGGGAAGGAAGGGAAGGGAAGGGAAGGGAAGGAAGGGAAGGAAGGGAAGGAAGGAAGGGAAGGAAAGGAAGGGAAGGGAAGGGAAGGGAAGGGAAGGAAGGGAAGGAAGGGAAGGGAAGGAAGGGAAGGGAAGGGAAGGGAAGGGAAGGGAAGGGAAGGGAAGGGAAGGGAAGGGAAGGGAAGGGAAGGGAAGGGAAGGGAAGGGAAGGGAAGGGAAGGGAAGGGAAGGGAAGGGAAGGGAACGGAACGGAACGGAAGAGATGAGGAGCGGATCTGCTGGATACTGCCGGAGGATTGTGCAAAGATTGTCTCCTAAATGGGCCAATGAGCTCCTGTTAAGGTGACGACAAGTGAATGAGAAGTTCTCTTTAGCCAAAAATCCAAAATGGAAAACGAAAATGTTGTGAATACCTTTCGAATTGCCAATGACTTGACGGTAATTCTCTGCCAATCTCCATCTCTTTTTTACTCCCCCTCTCTCTTCCTCCATGTCTCTTTCTTTTGCCACTTTTTTTCCCTGGCCTGTTGTCATTAGTTGCATTAAGTTTGTAGACGTTCAATAAAAAAAAAAGAGAGAGACAGAGATAAAAAAAAACAACACTCAATTGAATGACAGTTCATTTTTTATTCGTTTGCCTCCTCCCTTTCACATTCCTCCTCTCCCCACACTTATCCATCCTCTGCCACTCTATTCAAGTAGCTTCTGTTATTGTTTGTTTGTTTGCTGTATGCAAATTTCTGCAGCAGCTTGTCATTGTCAATATACCCTGCAATAGAGTGTTCAATACTCTAAACAAAATTTTGCAAATTATTTCCGCATATAAAGTAAATAAATTTCAAAACTTTGGAACAAAGTGAAAAAAAAAAAAAATTTTTAAAATTTTTATAAATATTTTTATAAATTTAAAAAAAAAAATTAATAAAAACTACACATAAATTTACAACATTATTTAAACATATTTTATAAATAAAATATGAAAATAATGCAAATTCAATTGAGAAATAAATTCATTTTAATTATTTATATTTATTATATCATTAATATTTCAATATTTTCGTCTCAAAATTGATATGAATAAAAAATGGCTATAAAATTATGATATGCGTTTTTCTACATAGTTAAATAATTTCAGTTGAACAAATAACATATTTGAAAGTCATTAACTTACGTTTCCTTAACTAACAAAACTACTCAGTCTGCGCTTTTACAGGGTATCTTTAGTTGCATATAAATGCAAAATTTTGGGTTTGCCAATTGATTTTGCATTTTGGCTACAGGGATGTTGAGTCAACTCATTGGACTTGAAAGACTCATTCACACACACACACACACACACACACACACACACACACACACACACACATACCACGCAGTTGTTGTCTTTGGGATTGGATGGGTTCCGGGGTTTTTTATTATTTCACTTTTGGGTTGATAAGAGAAGCCATAAATTTTGTTACTAATTTTTGTCGCTTTTGTTTTGTGGCTTGCATTCGTTGCGTTAATGAAGTTGCAGCTAGAAAGCAACAGATAACAATAAAGAGAGACAGATAGAGAAAGAGAGAAAGAGAGGCGGAGGACTGCAGGTAAGTCGTAAATCAAAGCGGGACACAAATATGCCAAATGATTCATATTAATGTCAAATATATAAATCATTTGCATGCAGCCGCAGCGAATGTATGTATCTCACAGATACATTTACACAAAAAGAGCCTGGCTTCAACCCACATATCTCTATCTCTATCTCTCTCTCATATACACTCTCTCTCTCTTACTTTCTTTCGGTCTGTGGGCCAGGTTAAGTGCATTAATGCCGCCTCCGTTTGTCATTGTCGTCGTCGCGGTTCGCGTGCAAACGTCTTTTGATATATTGATGCCAATGCGACACTAAATCAAAATTTTGACCTCCCCTCGTATCAAAAACATTTCCAGAGAATGCGGCGACATTATGCCGAAAATTCTTGGAATTTTGATAGTAGTTGGAGTCGCTTAAAGTTCAAGTTAAGTAAAAACTGAGTATTTTCAAGCGAAAACATTTATATACAAGTAGAGAGGGAGAGACAGAGAGAGAGAGGGGGAGGGAGTGACAGAAAGAGTGTTTCAGAAAATAAATCTAAAAATCTCGATTCCAAAAATTTTGAACCTAACTTTAACTTGACATTGTTATCATTTTGTAGTTGAGTCCGCCCAATGGCATAACTCCCAGTACCATTTTAATTTTTATTTTTTAAATTTAATACCATAATAAATAAATATTTCAATTAATAAATATTTAAATTATTGTGGATTTTTAAAGTATATCATTATTACCAATAATAAATTAAATACAATAACAAAAATGCTTTAATTACACAAAATATGCATATCATGTTTTAGAATATTATTTCAACTTTCAAAATTTACTTTAAAAATTTTTGAAAATATAAAGAAAAAATTTAATTAATTATTTAAAATAAAAAATCTAAATTGGAGAACTGTAAGTGATTCTCAGAATTGTGTTAGAGAGAGAGTGAGGGAGAGAGGGACAGATAAAAATAGGGAGAGCGCGAAAGCGATCTGAATCTGGAGAGTTGGAAAGAGAGAGGCAACTTAAATGTACACATATCTGTATACTATGGATAGTTCTCAACTTTCCAGTTGAACTTTGGGCGCACTTTCCGTTACCATTTGCAGATGCTACGCGGACTCGCCAAATTGCCCAAAATGTTACCCAAGGCGCGCCAAACTCTCAATCTCTTTCCATCTCCTTATCTCTTTACACTCTCTCTCACACACAGCATAACAAGGCAAAAAGTATGAGTTTTTTTTATTTGGGTTGAGGGATTTTATAGTTTTGGGTTTCGAGTTTTTCGGCAAGAGGAATGTAAACTGATGCCACAAAATGCGTCTTGTAAGCGTATTTAACTTTATTATTTATGCAGAACTATAAGAGTTTCAATGTGTGTGTGTGTGAGTGTGAGTGTGTGTGTTGGCTTATTAATTTATAATACACTGCGGCCTTGGCACCGCTTCTGTTTTGGGGGCCACGGCAAAAACTTTGCATATATTCAATAAAATGTTTTTCAACTCGAGAAACTTTGCCATTTAGACTCCACTCGGAGCTCAACACATATACACACACACACACACATGTGTGAGTGTGTGTGTGTGTTGTGAGTGTGTGTGTGTGTATTGGTATTGCAAATCATTTACATAAAATGCTGTTTAAACATTTATGTTGCTACAGGGAAAGCAGCAAAAGTCAGAGAGAAGCAGCTTTCTATATAACAATTACAATTCTCTCTCTCTCTTACTCTCTCTCTCTCTCTCTGTCTCTCTCTTTATATTTCTATCTTCCTCTCACTCTCTTTCTATATATATATATATTTAAAACCCATCTACGTCACACTTAAGCTAATGCTAATTAATGTTTTTCTTGCTTGAAATCAACTATTTTTCTTATTTTTTTTTTGTTTACATTTTAAACCTTTTTCCACTCTCTCTCTTCCTCTCTCTCACTCTCTCTATCATTTATTTTTTTTATTTTAATTTTTTCCCATTTTTTTTATTTTATTCCCTTTTTTGTCGCATATCCGCTCATAATTTATTGAATCTGCCGCAAGCTGCGTCACTTGCATTTAACTTGCCACAGCTACTTGCAACACAAGCATAACATAATTTATATCCATCTCTCGCTTTGTATGCAACCATTTGTTACGCCAATCAATGCCAAACACACACACACACACACACATGCAACACTTTGTTGCAACACTTTCGCATAGAAGCATTTCAAAAGCAGCTCAAAAATCAGCTGCAATTTTGTGGCCAAGGCTGCGACAAGTTGGCCCAAAAGGGCAAGACACACACACACACACAGAGAGGGAGAGAGAGAGAGAGAGAGAGAGAGAGGTCGTTGATTGATTTGTGGTTGGAGTTGAGAGAGCTGCTTAAGCTCTTGGCCAAGCATTCAACCAGTTTATCGAAATCTAATGAGGCGGCTATAAGAACAAACAAGACACACACACACAGCTACGAAAAGAGACAGCAAGTTAAGCAGTGAAAGAGAGAGAGAGAGAGAGAGAGAGAGAGTGGAAGACAAAAAAGAGAGCAGGAGACATAGAGATACAGGCTAAGCTAGCAGACAATTGCGAGTCAACAAAATGGCTGATGGACAATGGCTCCCCAAAAAAGCGCTGTTAAAGCAGCAAAATGGCAGTTCTGCATGTGTGTGTCCATGTGTGTGTGTGTGTGTGTGTGTGTAGAGGGGAGGTTGGGGTTGATTTTGGGGTGTTAGCTAGCATATATGGCGAAAGCAAAGACGGGGTTGTTGTGATGTTATTAAAGCCATAAATTCAAGTAAAAACAAATGAAGGAAGCGTTGGGAAAATATAGAGAACGAGAGAGAGAGACAGCCAAATAAAGAGAGAGAGAGAGAGATAGATGGAAAGTAAAAGAGAGCGACAAAGAGAGTGCTTGGAGACATTTGTTGTGTGTGTAATATGCTCCATGCTGAAATCACAGCTCGTCTGCCTCAACAACTGCCCTGCTCACTATCTCTCTCTGTCTCTCTCTCTCACTATATCACTCTATCACTCTCTCTCACTCTCTCTCTCTCTCTCTCTCTCTGTCTCTGTGGCAACATGAGCGCATAATGGCATCAAGCGTTGATAACAAATTTGCGCATTTCAACATGAATGAATTCTCTAGTGGCAAACGCAGCAGCCACTCAATGTGTGTGCGAAAGAGAGCCGCATATAGTTACAGAAAGAGAGAGAGAGAGATGAAGAGAGAGAGAGAGAAATAGGGAGATTGGTAGAGCTGTGGGATACGCTGCCTTCACAGCAGTGGCAGCCACTAAATGTCCTTTGCTCGGATTTCAGCCTTAAGTGCCACAGCGTCCAAAATATGCCAAACATACGGCCAGGGATACGTGAAGCAACCCCCCCTCAACAACCCCCTTTCGCTAACACTATTCACTACTATATGACTCTCTCTCTCTTTCTTTGCCTAATTCTCTGTCTATTTGCCTCTCTGTCTGTGTATCGTTTTGGGGCCACAAACATAGCAAATGTAACTCTTGGGCCGCTTGGACAAGGCCTTCGTCTGCCTTTGGATTTACCAACTGTGCCTTGAGACGCACACACACACACACTCACACACACACACACAGATAGAGAGAGAGGGAGAGAGAGAGAGAGAAAGAGAGACACACTGTGATTTGTACAAGATGAGTTTCAGGACAGACAACGAAATGAAAAAGAGAAATTGCAATAAAACCCCAAAATGAAACAACAACAACAAACAAACAGAGAAATCTGTGAGTTGCAAGATGATGGGGGGGTTGGAATCGAGGGGAAGGCGGGGTTAGCTTACTGTAGGGAGCTGTGCTGTGTTGCAAAAGGATATAGTCCTGATGAAAAGTAGACAAAAGAAATCAGTGACAACAACAAACAACCGAAGGCGACACGCTGTAAGGCGCAACGATAACAAATTGCCACTTGCCACACCGAACATGCACAACGTCCACATGCCGCATGCCACATGCCACATGCAGCACAAACCGTCAAGGTCGTGAATACCCAGCTAGCTAGTGGCAGAGGTACGTGGTACATTCAACAAAAAGTGCAGCCAGCGCATTGAGCCTAGTGAAGTCTGCACGTCCTCTTCCTTTTGCTGCCTTGCTATCCATATCCATCTCTTATGCTCTCTCGTCTCCTCTCTCTCTCTCTCTCTCTCTCTCTCTCTCTTTCTGTTTCTCCTTTTCTATCTGTCTTTCTCTAACTGTTGTAGGGATTGTGTCTCGGCTGCTCTGTTGTTGTTGACGTTTCATTTATCGTAATCAAGTGCGCAATCAATGCGAGCAGAATTACACTTAACGATTTCGATTTTTTTCTTCTCTTTTCTCTATCTCTCTTTTCTCTTTTATCTATCTTACATTTCTCTCTCCCTCACTCAATGTCTCTCTCTCTCTCTCTGTCTCTAGTGTATGCTTCGTTGTGCCAGCTATGTTAGTTTCCTGGCACTTGTCGTGAGCTGAAAATGTTTCCTTCGCATCGATAAAATATTTTAGCAGCAATTTTATGCATATCATCCCGTTATCGATATGTTATCGATAACTTGGATATTTAGTTGAGGCACTTAAAAAGTATGCCTCTTAATATAACTTATATTTTTTTATTACTTTTCTATATCTGCTGTACTGGCATGGCTATATGCTGGACTTACGAATATTTATCGATATATATTCGATAACTTCCGCAGTAGTTAAGTTTAATATTATATTTAACAATTTTTTTACATATATTTAATTCTAAGCATTCCTTGCGCAATATTTATTCATTTTAGCTTAAGTTTTAAAGTTGTTGAAATATTATCGATATGTTATCGATAACTATTTAAGACAGAAGTGAACTTTTCACAATATTGTTATATTTATCAGTAGACTTGGGACAGCGAGTGGCATATCAGTGAAGCAACCGTTGACAATGAGAGCGAGACTGAAATACAGAGAAATTGTGAAGGAGGAAGAGAGGTAAAGAGTGCGAGAGAAAGAGTGAGTGAGAGAGAGAATTGGACATGATTACTTGAATGATGCCAACATGGCACCGAGGCAAACTGCAGTCTCTGGCTCAGCACATTTTTAATTTAGCGCTGACTGACAGACAGACAGACTGATGGACTTAGATAAGATCACGAATGAGCCAGAGAACTAGAGAGAGTGAGAGAGAGAGAGAGAGTTAGAAAGAGACAGACTGACAGGCAAAGTTTAAGCGCAACCCGCGAAAAAATCAAAATGTTTCGCTAACCAAAAAAAAAAAAAATGTGAAAAATAAAATGAAAATGAAAGAAGCAGAGATTGCCGGGGAAAAGTTTGTAGTCGACATTTTTTGGGGACTATGACAACTGAGTAAGTGGGTGGTTAGGTGGTTTGGTGGGTGGTTGGCCAGCCGAGTGGCTTACTCAGCCCAAGTGGGCGTGGCAGACAGGCAGCTTGGCATGTCATTTCAACAACTTGTTTTTGACTGTTTCTCTTTTTCCTCTTCTCCCTTTTTTTTTTGCTAGCTCCTGTGAACAATAGAAAAGCGACGACGAAGCGCGATATTGTCAACATTGCAGCTGACGGGATGAGGTGTGGGGAGGGGAGGAGGGTAGGGATAGGTTGGCAGCGGCCGAAAATGCAATTTTTGTAAAGCGCAACAAAACGTCGACAGCGCAATACGACGGCTGGAAAATTGGATGAGCGTCGGCGTTCCTGCTGCCATTTTCCCTTCGTCCTCTTTTTCCCACCCAAAAGTGAGAGAAAAAAAGAAAAATATATATATATTTTTTTGTCGTTTCTTTTTTGGGTAGCGGGTAACCACAAAAGAGATCCGAATCCCAAATCAGAGCCACATGAATGCTATGGCAATGCCATGGCAAAGAGGGGAGTGGGGTGGTGATGCTGCTGATGGGAAGGGTGGTCGAGGGTCGGGGGTGAGACTCTATGGAACCCAACTGAAGCATACAAAATAACCGCAAGCCCAAGCTGCACATTATCTATGAATGTCCCTCTCCTACTATGTATTTGTAGGAGTAGGAAGGGGGGCGGGGTGAGGAGGCGTAACGTTGTTACTGCAACTGCCGCTGATATTTTTGGCCACTATTTGCAACGTCAGTGTTGGCAGAGGAGCAACAGCGGCAGCAACAGCAGTAGCAGCAAAACAGGAAAAAGAAAACAGTCGAAACTCCAAAAGAGTTACCGAGGGTTAAGGTGGTTGCGGCAGGAAGCAGGGGGGTACGGGAACCGCTTGCTCAGAGAGGAGAGTGGTGACACAAGCAGGGGGGTAGTGTTGTGGGCTGCAGTGGCGAAATCCAAGCGGAAATTGTTCAACAGAAAACTTAAATCTCTGTACGAAATTGTTTCTGGCGACAGTTCAGTTCAGTACAGGGTGCGGCGAGAGGGTGGCGGTGTGGGGAAGGTGACGTCAGTGCCATACCCAATGTTGTCTATAAACTATGCCAACCACAAGCCCAGCCTAGCTATGGTTGCACGCTTTCCAACAACTTGCAACTTGTTTGGGGCAGCAACAGCAGCAGCAGCAGCAGCAGCAGCAGCAGTTGCAAGTTGCAGTTACAACCGCTGAATACCCTTCTCTTTTTATCTGTATACATATCTCTTTCTTTCTCTCTCTTTCTCTCTCTCTCTCTCTCTCTTTGTTTCTCGCTATATCGATCTCTTTCTTTCCTTTACTTATATAAGAGTAACTGAAATAAGCTACTGTATAAATCAAATTGTTTTTTTCAGTTCAGCGTTTTCCTGCCAAATAATCGATAACAATCATCGATAATTATCGGCAAAAACTAACATATAATTTTAAATGGAAATTTCGTAACATTGTCTAGTGCATATTTCAGATATGCGCTTCCATTTTATTTAATTTTATATCAAAAAAATTGTTTTTAAATATTTATATTTAATTATAAATATATATTTTAAATATTTTGCTTCATCTATTATTTACTATTTATTTATTTTTACTTTTCATTTACTAATTTATTGTTTATTACCATTTATTATGATGTCTATATTAATCATTTAATTTTTTTTCTTTGCATCATATTTATTTTATTTTTATTTATTTTTTTTGTTATATTTTTGTCATCTTGTAGTATCTAACAGTAACTGCGTGTTATCGATAAACTGCTATTGACATATGAGGTTGCAAATAACCTACCCTTGTTCCGCGCCGTGACCCGCTTGCCTTAACCCTTTGGCTAACCCTGCCTAGAGGAGCCTTGCTCAAAACTTAACCCATTGGGGCCTGCACAAATAGCGCATTGCAGTGTTCCGCCAACCGGTTGTTGTACGTTGTAGGCTTTTCTCTCTCTCTCTCTCTCTCTCTCTCTCTCTCTCTCTGTCTCTCTCTCTCTCTGTCTCTCTCTCTCGCTCCTTTAAATAGGCTGCATAGGTTGCAAGTTGCCTGAGAATAGAGCATGAGATGGATGGGGGAAGGGCAACGTTGCAGTGCGGCAAGCTTTTGCAGAGATTTGTTGGCTTGGAAATTGCCCAACAAATTTCTGTTGGCGGGCCACAAACAACCAAAAAAAAACCCCATACATACACATACAGACGGGTGGACAGACAGACGCACGGACAGTCATACATACATACATACATAGTGCAAGTTTTAAGCGAGCATATGAGCACGTATCTATTCACACACAGTTAAATACATACATGAGTTTTGTCAGGCAGCTGTATGCGCTGTTCGTGCATCTGTATAAAAGTGTGTATGCGTCTGTATGTGTGTGTATGTGTGTGTGTGTAGATTACTTACATTTGGCGCGTTAGTCGTTAGTGGCGTTATTTCATAGTTGCCGTCGTCACGCCCCCCTAAAAAAAAAACCGCAATATTCCCCTTTTTACCTAGCAGACCGTAATGCGACCTCCGATGTCCTCCCGCCGACCATGTCTGAGCTACTTAGGCGACCGCCGCACAAAAGCGCATAGAGCGCAAAAGCCGTTCATTGATAATGTAAACTCAGCACAAAAATATCTGCCAGATACATCACAGACAGACCGAGTTGGGGACACAAACGGGGTTCGAGGTTGTAGCTGAGGTCGTACTATGCGAGGCGCAGAGAGAACGACCGACGGGCGGACGGACGGGCAGACGGTCCTCTCTGTGCGGGACGATGTGGTGCACAGACATTTATGAAGCCGAGTCTAAACTTTTGCAAAGCTTTTGTCAGTGTGTGTGTGTGTGTATAGTGTGTGTGTGTGTGTGTGTGTGTCGCTTTTGTGGTGCGAATTTTAAGTCATGACCAAAAAATTATGTGGCCGTATTTAAAGTTGTGCTAAGCTCAGCTCTACACGTTACGGATTTTTGGACTAACATTGAAGAGAGATAGAGAGATTGGGTAAAAGACAGAGACATAGGGAGAGAGAGAGAGAAAGAGTGGGAGAGAGAGACTAACCACAAACAGTGTCTGCTCTGCTCTTGCCTTGGCACTTGCCTTTTGGCCATTTTCTCTACTCCGAACCCTTTTTTTTTTCTATTTTGTGGACGGCGTAATACTTTTTCAGTTAACTCGCGTTGATTTCAACTTGACTTTTGGGCAATGAAACTTTTCTCTATATATGTATAATATATATATATTTCTATATATATATATTGGTATGTGTGTGCATAGATGAGATATGTGGTTTGTACTTAAATTGGACAGCGCTGACCACGCATTGCAGTCGTTAGGCAAAAGTTGAGAGTCTGAAGATAGTAGAATACTGTTCAAACGGACTCCCATTCTGAGTCTAGATATATAGTTTTCGAGTTGAGTTGTCTGTTATGTACATACCTGCAAAGAGCAAAAATAGAGAATACAGATATATTAGTCAATGTGAAATTACTTTAAGTTTTTGATATATGTCATTCAAGTTTTAAATAGCTTAACTTATAACATATATGTTCTTAAATATTGCAATTCCCTTTAAACGTACATTTTCTACAACTTGTTGCCTTTTAATAAAAAGAAAATTTATTTATAACGAGTAAATAAAATTGTATTATTTCTGGGATAAATTTGATAGGTTTATTTTAATTGCATTACAGCAATTGAGATTTTGAATAAGGAATATTTTTACATCTGTTGCAAGAAATTTATATAAATTTCTTTAATAATTAACAAAAATGACACCATAGTTTTAATAAAACTTTAAACTCGTCAACTTGACAAAATTTTAAATATAAAAATATATATATTTTTTATATATATTAGTTTTTTTTTTTGTTTTAAATGTTTTTTCTTTTCGTTTCAACTTTATTTAATTTTATGAGTGTTTTCTTTTGGCTTTTTTCTATTTAATTCTATTGCGAAAATGTCATTACACTTTTCTGAGCTCCGAGCTCGTTATGCTTATGAGGCACATTTGTCGAGCTCTATCTTGCTCTCTCCCTCTCTTCTTCGCTCTCCAAATGTAGGCGTGGCCATGGACGGGGGGGCGTGCTAATTTCGTAAGTGGGCAAAACGCCAAACAAAAGAGGAAAGAAACAACAACAAAAATGTTAACTATAATGATGGCCAAAGTCTAATGTGACTAACAAGCTGTAGAAGGACACAAACATGGACTACACTGAGTCATAACACAGTCTCTGTTCTCCTCACTTCTCTCTCTCCCTCTCTCTCTCGCACTCTCATTTTCTCTCTTCCTAACTAAGTATATCCCATGTTAGCCCTCAACTCATTTAGCACATTGCAGAGATCGGAAAGCAAAAAAAGAAAAAAGTTGGAAATATGGAAACAATAACAAGCTGAGCTACTCCTACGGGCGGACTGAGGTCCTTTGCCAGGAAACTTGCTGTTTTTTCTCTACATCTTTTTGTTGTTTTTGTTGTGTTGGTTTTGCATAAATTAAACATCGAGCGCCGTGTGGGTCCGACACATAACTGTATTGCTAATTACGGCAGAGGAAACCCCTCCCCAAAAGAAGGTAATAGGGGACAGAGAGAAAGAGAGGGCGTTGGGTAGGTACAGACCTCTCTAAGAAATTAGCATAATAACCTTTAATAATACAAACGAAAAATTAAATAACAACAAGAGAAGAATTACGAAAGAAATGAGTAAAAGCTGCCTGTGAAAAAGAGAGATAGACAGAGCGAAAGAGAGAGAGAGAGAGAAAAGGACTGCCTTAGCTCTATTTTGCCAGTCCGGATGCGGGTTAGCCTCGCTTAGCCCGTTGTTCGGTCCTTCGATCGGGGAGAGGGTTGAGGCGTAAAACAAATTTTAGAAAAGCGAAACTACAAGCCATTAACGCACATTAGCAAGAACTTATAAATTTATTGCCTGTGCGATGAGTTGATGTCGATTCCCATTTCCATAATCATCAAGAGGCAGCAATGCGTGCTTGTTTGTGTGTATGTGTTCTTTGGGGTAGTTATTGCCTGGGGGTTAACCGAACCGCAGAACAATGGAGAACGCGCGCCTACAAAATGCTTGTAAGCTAAAGAAGGGTGGCTCTTTCATTCATTCGTTCATTCGTTCAATCGTTAATCCACTCACTCATTCCCTCATTCATTCGCTCATTCAGTGTCAAAGTGAGCGTGAATAAAAGTGGTTTATGCTCTCGGCCTCACTCAATACATAGTTATACCATCGAATTGCCAGAGAAAGAGAAGCAGAGATAGAAAGAAAAAGAGAGAAAGAGAGATCATGGCAGTTAAGATTACAAACTCTTTTTCTGCTATATCATATCATTTCAGTTGCAGGTTAAATGACATAGTTCAAATGGAAACCTAAGCTTCCCCAAGCACGGAAAGTGACCAACAAGCGAAGCTACGTCGTTTTAACATCATCGTAGATATGACGCTTGAAATACGTACCAAAAAAGGAACTGAAAATCTTCATGAAAAACTCTACTATAAATATTATTGATTTTATAGTTGAATACAATAAAGCATATAACATAGTTGAATACAAATTTCCCACATAAACTAAAATTCGTATAACTACTACAGTAATAATCTATCTAATTTAGGTTGTGTAAGTAGCTGATAACTATATTATGTCACAAATAATATAACTATATATGTTGATAATCTACACTCTCTATCTAACTTTCAAATTTATTTTTCTTTTTTATATTTTATGGTGAGAAAATAAGTGGAAAAACTTGCACTGCAAAAAGTATGAAATCAAATTAAAATTATCTGAAATAAGTTTTCATGAATTTGGCACTGAAATGGTGTCCTGTGGCATGTCAGTAGCAGCAGCAGACAAATTGCTTTTGCACCACGGTGACAGCAGCTCACTAGCTAATGCCATCTCTCTCTCTCACACACACACACACATTTGCTTGATTTCTTTCTCTCTCTCTCACACACACACACATTTGCTTGATTTCTTTCTCTCTCTCTCACTTTCTCTCTCTCTCTCTCTCTCTCTCTCACTCTCTCTGTCTCTCTCTAGCTAGAATTGTGCTAATTTGTTTTGCAATTTGTGTAGCTCTGATGCTGGCAGGAGTTGGGCTGCCTCTGCTTCATCCTTGCCAGCTGCATCCTTGCCACATCAACAGCAGCAACAACAACAACAACAACAACAATAACAATTGTAATGAAAACAAAGCACAAAACAACAACAACAACAACACCACTTAGTTAAATGCACACGTGCAAATTTTCTTTCTCTTTCCCTTCCTCTCCTAACCACTCTTCTCTCACGCTCTTCTCTCTTTTTCTCCGTGGTTCGAGTTAAATGCAGTTCAAGTCAAGCCCGTTTCAACCTCCGCCCTTGCATTTCACTACACCACCCTTCCACTGGCAACCCTTTCACACTCAACCCCCTACATTAAAAAAAAAAAACAAATGCTGCAACTTACCACTGCCACTGCCCCTCTACCACCGCCCACCATCCACCACCCACCACCATACACTGCACAATATGCTCGCTTCTTATGCCGCTAAAGAAAATGCAATACAAAATGAATATTTAATTCTGAGACAGAGAGAGCCAGAGAGCGAGAGAGTCGGAGAAAGAGAAACAAAATGCTGGGACAGAGATTTCTTGTTTGGTTTCTGTAGAGAAAAGGGGAGGGTGGGGTAAGTTCGCACCTGGATCTGTGCACTTTTGTTGAGCCAGTCGAGACTCTCGCACAAAAATCAACGCGCTGCCCTCAGCAGAAGAAAATTGCATTTCATTCTTATCGGCAGAGACGTCGTCGCTGACGTCGACAGAGTCTGTCAGTAGTGTGTGTGGGTAGAGTATTCGTTAGAGCATATTACCTAAATGAACTCGCATAATCTCTAAAATTAAGGTATCGATAATTTATCGTTATTAATATTTAAATTATGAGAAAATTTGAAAATGTAGTTTTAATCTGGGGATCTCTTTTGCACATTTATGACCATATCTCTTGAAATACTCATCAGAAACACCTCAAATAAAAAGCAAAATGCTAGTTATGAGTCCCAGAATCGATCGGAGTCAAAAATTTGGGGATACAAAATTTTTCGATTTTTGATGATTTTGTCAAGGGGTTAGTATGAAAAATGAGACAAAAATGTCGAAAAATTAAAAAGGGTGAATTTCACATATATTTTGATGCAGATTTAAGCTGATATAAAAACCATTTCCAAAACATCAAATTTCATCAAAATCGGATGATTTTTGGCCGAGTTATGGCAATTTAAAGTTATAAGGAGGTTCATTATGCGAAATTTGCCATTTTGGGTCACTTTTGAACACATTTTTGACCATATCTCTTGAAATACTCATCAGAAACACCTCAAATAAAAAGCAAAATGCTAGTTATGAGTCCCAGAATCGATTGGAGTCAAAAATTTGGGAATACAAATTTTTTTGATTTTGATGATTTAGTATGAAAAATGGGTCAAAAAAGTCGAAAAATTAAAAATTGTGAATTTTGCAAAAATTTTGATGCAGATTTAAACTGATATGAAAACCATTTCCAAAACATCAAATTTCATCAAAATCGGATGATTTTTGGCCGAGTTATGGCAATTTAAAGTTAAGAGGAGGTTCATTATGCGAAATTTGCCATTTTGGGTCACTTTTTAACACATTTTTGACCATATCTCTTAAAATACTCATCAGAAACACCTCAAATAAAATGTAAAATGTTAGTTATGAGTCCTAGAATCGATCGAAGTCAAAAGTTGGAGTCGATTTTTTTTTCGATTTTTGTTGATTTTGTCAAGGGGTATGAAATAGTTGTGAAAAAAGTTAAAAAATGTGATATGTGAATTTTGGGAAAATTTTAATGTGGATTTAATCTACGATCATAAACTATTCAAAACACAAAATTTAATCAAAACCGTTTGATCATATGCCATTTTAAAGTTAAGGAAGTTGTTTAAATCTAAAAAAAAAAGAACAGTGTTTTGTAGTTAATGAATGCATTGGTATAAACTGTTTCTATTAAAGGATATCTGAGGGAAAGATGATTACTTTCCAAAAGTTGCTTTAAAAATTTGACTAATTAGAACTAAAATTTTAGTTTCTTTTTAAAGAGTATTTTTTTGGTAGAAGACACGCAACTGGGCTGCATAGCTAATGGCCTCATTTCGGCAGTTTGTTGACTTTTTTGTTTCGCTTGTTTGTTAAGTTGTTTATTTATTTGCCGCATAGCGGTACAACTATTCTGAAGCAGCGGCAGCAGCAGCCATAAAAGCAGCTGGAGTTAGCGGCAAAATTGTGTACAGGTGAGACTGGGGAGGGCGGCAGAAGGAAGGTGGGGAGGGGAGGGGATTGAACAGTAGCACACAATTGTTATTTGTGGCATAAAAACCAATATAGCAATAACAACAACAGCTGACATCAGGATAAACGACGGTGCACAAGAACAAGAAGCAGAAACTAAAGGAAGACGAAGCAAAAGCTACAAAAATTTTTATTTCAGTTTCTTTGACTTCGACAGGGCCAATTTACTATATATGTATGTATATACATCGACAGTATGGCGAGGGGTTAGGGTATATTCGACTGGCAGGAAATGTTTTCTTTATACCAATCTCTCCCCCCACCGCCACCTCAGACCACCTTACTGCCTCTTCAGCCACTCCTTTGAAGTCTCCTACACAATTGACATGCAAGGCACCTGTCACAACGTTCCCAAACTGCAGCCAACAACATAACGAAGACAGACTGTTGCGCTGCCAAAAGACGAATGAACGAAGAGGACGACCAAAAAGAAGAAGACGATGAAAAAGAAGCAGTGGAAGACGCAGACGCAGACGATGAAGGGTTCGTCCTGTAAATAGATCATGGTACCGGCAACACAATTCAACTCTTTCTTCCCATTTCGCAGTAATTGCTATATCATTGTTTTGAGTTGCTTCATTGGATACGTCAACGAACAAAAAAAATTTAAAAAAAAGTTTAAACTGAATGGATGTTGAAGAGAGCAAATTACCAAAAGGGAGAGAGAAAGTGAAACGAAAGACAGAAATAAAACATAACTAATTTTAAGGCACCAAATACAGTTCAATACTTACAAAAAAATTTAATTTAAGTACACAGCATTAATAATTAAGTACAAATTAATTAAATTTTGATAATTAACGAAAATAACGTTAATTAAAAATAATATATAATATTATATATATATATGACCTTAAATTAATAAGAATATTAAAACTAAATTTATAAATATATTTTCATATTAATTAATTTAATTGTAAATTTTTAAATATATTTTCATATTAATTAATTTAATTATAAATTTACAAATATATTTTCATATTAATTAATTAAATTGTAAATTTATCAATATATTTTCATATTAATTAATTTAATTATAAATTTACAAATATATTTTCATATTCATTAATTTAATTATAAATTTACAAATATATTTTCATATTAATTAATTAAATTGTAAATTCATCAATATATTTTCATATTAATTAATTTAATTGTAAATTTATAAATATATTTTCATATTAATTAATTTAATTGTAAATTTATCAATATATTTTCATATTAATTAATTAATTTATCGAGATAATCATATAAAAACTAGTAATGTAAATTTACAATTATAATTTCTACGTAACATCAATTCAGAAAAAATTTAGAATCTATATTAAATAGGCAAATAAAAATATTAAAAGATATAGTTTAATTTGTTAATAAAGTATTTTAATATAATTATAGTAATGAAATAATGAAGTATTCCATTTCTCATCAAATTTATTTTATATATTTTTATTCTCGGCTACTATTATTTTTAACTCTATATCTGTGCTCAACAAGCTATATATATTTAGAGAATATTAGATTTATCATTATTTGAATTTTTTTCTATATTTTTATTTACATCTCTACTATTTTTAACTCTATACATTTAGAACAGCGACATTCACTCAATAAATTTACATACATATATGTATTTCTTTTATAATTTTATTATTTTTATGCAGCTTCACTTCGTTACTTTTCTTTTCCTTTTCCTTTATTTTTATATATTTCTATTTTTGTTATTTTGCTAAACTCAGCATTTAGCTTGGTCAAAAATAAAAAATG
The DNA here is from genome assembly GCA_018150725.1 of Drosophila quadrilineata. Taxonomy (NCBI): domain Eukaryota; kingdom Metazoa; phylum Arthropoda; class Insecta; order Diptera; family Drosophilidae; genus Drosophila; species Drosophila quadrilineata. Next base: position 24,286,250 of record JAECWN010000432.1, on the reverse strand, counting down.
AGCGTAGCAAAGGGTTGCCTTTCTCCCACTCTCTCTCTCTCTCTGTCTTTCTATCTGCCTCTCTCTTTCTGTCTGTCTCTCTTTGGCAGTAACTGCCCTTAGCTGTCTCTTTCTGTGGGTAAAATGTTTTGCATTTTATTTTTATTTGCTGCGTTTCGTTTGCCACAATAAAAAGGGTGAATTTTTTATATTTTTATTTTTATTTTCATTTTTTTTTTCTTTTTTTTTGCCATAAGTTTTTATGGCTTCCGTGTGTGTGTGTGTGTGTGTGTGTGTGTCTGTCTGTCTGTGTATCTGTTTGTTGTCCCTCTCTGCACCTCCACCCGCCGTCCGCTGTCTACCTAAAGCTCTACCTCAAACACACTCTTCACTCTCCCCTTTGCCCAACTCCATCTTTTACAAATTCTATTATATGGTTTTTTATATATATATTTATTTTCTTTGTTATTATTTTATTTTTTTTTTTTTTGTGTGTGATTGTTGTTTCTTTGTCGACATTTTGTCAAAAGTTAGTCCAGTGCAAAGCCAACTGCTGTGCTTAGGTTAGGCAACTGGGCGGTCGGAGTAGTGCCAGGATCACGCCCCCTTCTCCGCCCCTTGGCAACGCTTGTGGTGTGTCTAACATGACGCGCCTTTACACTTAACTGTTTTATGCAGCGAAAACAAAAGCAAAAGGCTTTGTTTTACTTTGCCATACCATGTACTTGGCACATTACGCATGGTATGCCCGATCTATGTCAAGACAGTGGCCGCCAGATAGAGAGAGGGAGGGATTAAGTTAGCACTCCCGTTAATCAACTGATTTTATTATTAATATTTCCCAATATTACTTAAATTTCTATGTAATTTTAATACAATTTTAAGTTAGCCAAAGTTGTTGAATTCTGACTTAGTTCATTTTAATTATAATAAATATTATTAAAATAAATATATAAATAAAATTAAGCTGAAACATTTTTTTCCATTTTGTTTGTCAAATTAGTATCATTATTAGAATTTTTTATTTTTAAATTGAATATTTCAATTCTGATAAAAATTTATTTCTCAGTAATTAGTAACTTACGTAATCAAGAAAAAAAAAAACCATAATAATTTCAGTCATAAAAAATAAAGTACTTGGAATTACGTAGTCGATCAGTGACACTCGCTTGACTTTTGTGCGTCGTCTCTCTCTCTCTTTTTTTTTTTGCATTCGCATTGTTGTTTTTGTGCCTTGTTTTGCACTTTTAATTCGCTTTATTTCTGCAAAATTTATGCTCGACTTTGTGCATATATATGTGCATTTAGATTTTAATCTACTTTTACTGCTGCAGCTGCCAAAAAACTTTTTTTTGACAATGCACCCCAAAAAAATTTCTTCTACAAAACAGAAAAAAAAACAGTTAGAGGAAGAGACTTTAAACGGACATAGATGCTGACGAAGCCAAAAAGTGAAATGCAGTTCATAGTTTCTGTATAATTATCAACTCACAATATAATTACATTATATTAAATTATACTAGATTATATTTCATTATATATTATTGTTTGTTGAACCTTTGTTTGGTTACAAATTTAGTATCTAATCTATGTATCAGAATATAAAATGAATAATAATACTTATTAAATATGTCATAAATTGATACACTTTTAGCCAAAAAATTCTAATAAAAATAAAGCCAAAATAATATAAATTTCGAATAGAACTCACATATCTTTTCATAAGATCCCTTCGACATCCCTCTTAAAATGAAAAATATAGAAAGTGCCATCCATCCATCAACATAATCATAAGTAGTATAGTTATCTTCAGTTATGGCACTCTATTAGTATGGATGCTCTCTATTGTAATGCAATCTATGAAAGTGCCTCTTCTATGTCCGATGAAGACCCCTCTACACTCCCTGCGGGGGGGTCAGGGCAATGGGTCTATTGTATTTAGCAATTGGCATTCATTAAGTCACGATCGTGGTGGGCTTTTGTATGGGGCTCCATTGGCAATATCAGGTTCGTTTAATGGGACCCCAGACAAATGAAATGTGCAAATTTGATTGCAACCATAAATTAAACTCTCCACAAAAAGATTGGAGAGTGGGTTGGTGGGTGGGGGAGGGGGAGAGGAAATGCTGCCACACACACACACAGTGCCTACACTTGTGGAGGGGATTTTGGCGGGCGAACGTGCCTTGCAAATGAAAAGAGTTTTTAATTTCAATGCCAATTGCAAAAGCAGCCGAAGAACTGAGAGAAATTAGTAGGGAAGCCATAGAGCTCGGCAATTAGCATGCAGTATTCAGATATTTTTCACATCCTTATTAAAAATTTGGTGACCTTTTCCCCCAAACTCCTCCACATGCACCATTCAAATAATTTCATTTCATTTCATTTCTTGTTGCAATTTCCGTTGAAAATCTTTCAAGAAAATGCTGGCAATACTTCGAAGCAGTTTCTAGATTTTTTTATTCAATTTGTTATTTTTATACATATTACAGGGTATATGTATACACTTTTGAACCCTCAACCCGCATATGACACATCATAAACGTCGTTTGCTTTTTATGCTTCTCTCACTTTTTCTCTTTTCATTTGATTATATTTTGATATCAGAAAGAGAGAAAGAGAGACAGAGAAATATGTATAGCCAATAAAAAAAATTGATATTTAAATTGTATGCAAATTGGCTGCGCTTTAATTTTTCCTAATAACCGTAAAAATGTTCAAATCCAAATGGGCGTATAACATCCACACACACACACACACACACACACACACACAACCAACACTTTGTTTCACCTGTTCCACCAATCTCTCCCCCCCCCCCCCAACACACCACTGATGGGCAGCTATTAACCGTTGATAACCAACACCTTTTGAGGTTTGACCGGCAACCGACGCCGAGCGCCGTTAAGACATTCCCAAAATGTGCTTCTAGATGCGATAAAAATAGACGCATCCTAAGCAGCAATAGAAATCGAACAGCGGGCGATACAAAGCGTGGGTTTAACTCCGCTTAACTCTTTTCTCAATTTGAACTGAATTAAGGAAAAATTGTAAAACAATTCTTGGACTACATGAGTTTCGGCAATAATATAGCTACTTTTATGAAAAATTTAAATATTTTGAGAATTGTTGAACGCAAATTCAATTTGGAATCATATGCATGTGCAAAACACCAAATTTCATCAAAATCGGTTAATTTTTGATCAAGATATGGCAGTTCAAAGTTCAGAGAAGAGTTCGTATTGTGATAATTTAGTTTTTTAACCCATTTTTGCACATTTTTGGCCATATCTCTTGAAATACTCATTGGAAACACCTCAAATAAAAAGCAAAATGCCAGTTATGAGTCCTAGAATCGATGGGAGTCAAAAATTCGAAATAACAAATTTTTCGATTTTTGATGATTTTGTCAAGGGGTTAGTATGAAAAATGGGTCAAAAAAGGCGAAAATTTAGAAAGGGTGAATTTTGTAAAAATTTTGATGCAGACTTAAACTGATATAAAAACCATTTCCAAAACATCAAAATTCATTAAAATCGAATGATTTTTGGCGGACTTATGGCATTTCAAAGTTATAAAGAGGTGCCTTTCCGAAATTTGCTATTTTGGGACTCTTTTTAACACATTTTTGGCCATAACTCTTGAAATACTCATCAGAAACACCTCGAATAAAAAGCCAAATGCTAGTTATGAGTCCTAGAATCGATCGGAGTCTAAAAATTTGGGTCAATTTTTTTTATTATTATTTTATTTTATTTTATTTTATTATTATTTAGTATGAAAAAAATGTCAAAAAATTCGAATAATTTCAAAATGTGAATTTGAGAAAGTTGCAATGCAGTTTTAATCTGTGATCATAAGCATGCACACAACATCAAATTTTATCAAGACCGTTTGATTTTTCGGAAAGTTATGATAAATCATAGAATCTGTAAAACTAGTTTTAAAAGAATGTAGGTTCGAATTTTTTGGTGGTCTATTTATGTTTTTGCTGTTTTAATTAATATGTTTTGTTGTGTCTTTTAGTATCTGTTTTACAAAGGCTCCTCTGTCCATATTCAGGAGAGACAAGGCACGAGGCTCGATGACAAAGGCCAAAGGACAAATGATTTCTATTGGAGGCTACGGAAGGGGTATCCCTGAAAGGCTCTGAGGTAGAGGTCATAGGTTCATGTTGTAAATCAAATGTCGTGTCAATTTTAATTGCATTTTAATGATAAACGATGGTCAAACTCCCAGATACACAGAAGGGTTAACTTAAAGTGCGACAAATGGGGGCGAAAATCAATAAATGTAGAACAAGAGAGAGACACAGAGAGAGAGAGAGAGAGAGGAGAGAGATGGAATGAGTAGAGAGAAGGAAAGAGATCCGGGCAATTAAATAGCCGGCACATCATAATCGTCAAAGTTGAACTCGTACTAAAAGCCCATCATAACTCATTCGACACTCGCCAGATACTCGCATTTGATTGCAGTTCATTTGCAGCTGCATTCACAATATTCGCACACAGAACGGATCCCTTCGCACCCTCCCCCAAATACCACATGGTCAGACAGACCTTCATAGCATCCATTCCATCCATCCATCTATCCAATCCATTTGAGCATCAGCTCCAACTATTCATCTATGCAATTTATGATTGTGGCTGTAAATGTATCTGTATCTGTATCTATAGATGTATCTGTAACTGCAACTGACTGCGTAGCAAACGCAAACGCAAACGCACACGTTACGTTAATTAAATTATACTCTCTTTAATGCCAATAAAAATCAAGAAGCTTCCACTTTAAGCTGGACTTTATGATACCCTCTAAAAATGAAAAACATTTATACAAATAGAAATATATTTATATACATATATGTATATTTTTTTTAATAAAATTTGTATAATATATTTTCAATAACTAATTTACTTTTATCGGGTATATCCCCACTTGCTGTTATCCCTACAGGGTATTCAACTATATACATTGTGTATTATATTCATAAAATATTTGCGGAAAAAAAAGAGGAAAACCTCAAAATGCAGTTAAAATTGAGCTTCATTCTGTTTGAAGCGCTGAACAAACAGTCTGCATCTATCTATTTCTCCATCTCTTCAACCATAACTATCATGATATATGTATGTACATATGTATATGTATAATTCTATATGTGTATCTATTTCTATGTCCGTTGCTGTAGCTGCAACTGACCAACAAAATAAAAGCAGCTGAAATACGTTTTTAATTGATTTTTAATTAAATGTTTAATTGTCAGTTGCAGGCGCGTATTTTGCACTATATTCCCCTCTTCTTATTCCTTTCCCCCAAATCTGTCTCTTTCCCACATACACATACACATCGCTATCTCTATCTCACTCTACACTCATTGTGTGCGTTGCTTTTATGTGGGGCAATTCCCTCTCAAGTGGCACTTCAGTGGGGAATATTGCATGAGTTGAACTTTGTTTGGCATTTTATGATTTTACTTCTCACTCTTAAGCGCACTACCTCTATTTTTCTCCATCTCTCTCACATACACACTCTTTCTATCTGTCTATCTCTCTCTCTCTTTTAGAATATCTGTTTTAAAAAGTTGGCAAATAATTTTCATTAAAGCAAAAAAAAAAAAAAAAAATATGTTGTTAATTATTATATTTCCACTAGCAGCGTAGAGGAGAATAGTTTCACAAGGATCAGAAGCATGAGCGTGATGAGAGAAGAGAAGAGTGAGAGAGAGATAGAGAGTGTGAGAGACTTAGAGAGTGAGAGGGTGGAATATAGATTATGTGAGAGAAAGAAACTGTGGAGTCGGTAGTTGCAGAGATCAAGACTGACAGTTTTTTAAAGAGCTGCATTAATGAGAGAAGAAGAGAGCGAGAGTTGCAGTGAGAGCAAAGAGAGCTTCTCCAAAACGAGAGAAAGTGATAGATTCAGAAAGATGGAGATATATACAAAGTAGAGCAAAAAAGTAGCTTAAGTAGCCGAATTTGTAGACATCTCAAGCAGGCTTATTGTTAATTTATTTACACTTCTCTATCATGATTCTCTCTCACTTTTTTAGCGCTTTTCTCTCTCTCTCACTCTCTTTCCCTCATTGACTCTCATTTACAATAATTTTCCTTCTCAAAATTCTGGTTTCTACTTCAAAAAATGTCTGAAGCGCGAAATGCGTCAAATTTGCTTAAGCCAAGTTCAATATATTAAGCAGCCAAAGCAAGCACAGCACGCTCTCTTTATCTCCCTCTCCCTCTCTCTCTCTGCCTCTCTCTCGCTCTCTCTGCTTCTCTGTTGTCTTGACTTTTTGTCACTATTTTTGTTTAAACTGTTTACGCGCCGCTTTTAACTTTAAGCCAAGCTAAACAGGCAGCTGAGGAGCGCAAAAAAAGAGAGCGACTGAGCAACAGAGTGAGAGAGAAAAGTAGAGGCAGAGAGAGAGAGAGAGAGAGAGAGAGTAGCTGAGATAGAGGCATTCGCAGGCGGTATTGTTTGACAAGTTGAAAGCGTTTCGCTTACCCAAAGCCTTGGCTAAACTTTTCACAAACAATGGCAACGCATCAGCGAAGACGTCGACATAGATAAAGAGAGAGCAAGAAGTGCAAAGAAAGAGAGCGAGAGAGAGAGAGAGAGAGGGAGAAAAGGAATTGCTGAGAGAAGAAAAAAAAAGTTTTGTAATGCGCTTAAATTTTCTTTTGTCCGTCGTGGTCTTCGCCGAACACAGGTGGGCTCGATTCTTGTTGAAAGCTGCTGTCGTCGTCGTCGTCGTCGTCGTTGTTCTTGAGGAGAATACAAGTTGGAGTTGGAGTTGGACTTGGCAGTTGTTGAGGGCGCCAGGCCATTGCTGATGATGATGATGATGATGAAGATGAGAATGATGATGATGATCATCATTGAGAGCACATTATTGGCAAAGCTCACGTTGTGAGCCTATCACGTACATTTGCCATCAATAACGCAACGATTTAACTTGTCTCTCGTTCGCCGGACCACGTAGACGATGACGATGACGACGACGACGACAGAGTCATGGAGGAGGATGTGCCACTCCTTAAATACACACACACACAGACACACACATACACACTTGTGTTTTTTATACATTTTCCTGGCCTAGCACGTACACGCATGCCACGTAGATTAGGCCCCTAAGCTGAAGCTTCTTCCTCAGCTCTGGGCACACTCTGGCCAAGTTTGTGGAGCAGCAGCAGCAGCAGCAGCAGCAGCTTATCTTATAGATATTTTGTTTATCGATATAAATATGGGCAACATTTTGACTTGACACGTAAACTCATCTCTCTCACTCTCTCTCTCTCCGAATCCGTATCTCTGGGAATGCAAATGGCCATTGGCTTTTGGTAAACAACAAATCCACTTAGCTGCTAATTGGCGGCAAATCAGCCAAAAAAAAAATATATATGTATATTATCAGACACCCACAGTGCTTACACACTACAACGAACAGCATCTCCCATCCACTCTCTGTGTGGTGAAGTGAAGTGCAGCCTCATCAGCTTCTTCTGTCTTCTGTCTTCAAGTTTCAAGGAAAAGCGCATCACGTGCGCCCATCATCTTGTTACTTAGCTGCCTCTTTTAGCTATCTAACTGTCTCTTTTAGCCACACTCTCTATCTCTTTCTTTCTCTTCCTCTTCCTCTCTCTCTCTCTCTCAGTCTCTTAGCGTTTTGTTATTGTTGCCATTTGCTGACCAAATCCATTTTAAGCAGAGACTATTCGTTAGAAACAAAAGCAACTGCCAAACTGAATTTTATTTTTTATTTTCAACTTTTTTATTTTTGTAGCTTTAAAGCTACGTCTCTCATACAGTGGCTCTAAATTAATAAGTAAAGAAGTCAAAAATTGCAAACAAAAAAGTATTCAGTAAATGGAGCTTAACTGTCTCACCTTTAAAAACAATTAAAATCGTCAAATTGTTCTCAAAATGCACCAAATTTAAGTATTTCAATTTTAAATAATTTTTTTTTTTACTTTGAAAATATCAAAGATTTTTTGTGGGAATGAGTATATTTTTGAACTTCAATCAAAAAATTCTATTTTCAACAAGTCTTTCAATCTGATTGCAAAATTGAAAAAAAAAAAAAATGTTTTCGTATATAAACCCAGAATTTTTTTTAGGGAAATAAAACAAATAGCGAAACGCATTTAAGGCACTTATGATAATATTATATTTTTGGAATGCAATTAAATTTTGCTAGAATGTGCAGTTAACTAACAGTTGTAAACAAACTAAGCAATCTATTTGTATATATTCCAAAAATTATTTTTACTATAGGTTTTTATCTAAAAATTGAAATTTTTCAAGTGATTTTTTGTTTTAAATTTTCTACAATCTCATAACCACTGTGCAATGCAGCAGCAGAGATACAACTGACCGTGTAGGTTGCGTGGTAGTGTGGCAGAGTAGCAGTGGGGGGAGAGGGTGGTACAACATTGCAGCATGGCTGGAACCGTTTGCCGTTTGTCGTCGTCTGTCCTCGGACTGTGGTCAGTGCAGAGAGAATACAGCAAATGCTCAGAGTTAAGGGCGTGGAGAAAGACACTGTTAGAGGGGGAAAGGAAAAAGAGAGAGAGATGGAAAAATAAGGAGTGCTGCAACGGTTGGACGGGTTTTCTTCCTCTCTCTCTCCCACTCTCTCTTTCTGTTCCTCTCTATATGTATGTATGTATCTCTGGTTTTTGGGCAGACTGATAGTCGTAAAAATACCCATGAGATGTCGAAGGCATGTTGCAAAATTTCAAGCTCAAGCTCGCAATGCCAGTCAAAGACACAAACACACATGTGCTAACACACAGGCAGACAGACACGAACAGACAGACAGACGGACGGACGGACGGACAGACAGACAAACAGATGGAGGAACGTTGGCAGCAACGCACGTCGATGGCATAAAAGTTGCCTGTTTGGATTTCAAATGCTCAAAATGTGGACATTTGCTTGAAATAAAACAACAACAACAACAACAACATAAATAATAATAAAAATAAAAATCGAAACAGAAACAGGAAATAATCAAAATAAAGCAGAGAAACATAGGAAAACTGAGAGCAGCAGCAGCAGCAGCAGTTGCATAAAAAGAAGAATGGTAAAAATCGGACACTTTTGGCAAAAATTTAAAGAAAACATTACAAGAACTACAATACACTATGAAACTGTGTAACAAAAAGCAACCTTAGAAAAAAGAAACCTCCCAAGAGTTAGAGGATGTTTCAGTTAAGAAGTATTAAAATTGATTGGGAATATGGAGTCATAACTTCTACTCCTTCAATTAAACAACTAAAGAATATTGGAAAGCCCATGTAGATATTATGGCAGAGAATCTTAGTTTAAAGATACTATTTGACACATTTTTGGCCACTTCTCCGGGAATACTTATAAGAAACACCTCAAATAAAATGAGAAATGCTGGTTATGAGTCCTAGAATCGATCGAAGTCAAAAAATTGGGGTTACAAAATTTTTCGATTTTTGATGATTTTGTCAAGGGGTTAGTATGCAAAATGGGTCAAAAAAGTCGAAAAATTAAAAAAGGGGAATTTTACACAAATTTTGATGCAGATTTTAACTCATATAGAAACCATTTCCAAAACATCAAATTTCATCAGAATCGCATGAGTTTTGGCCGAGTTATGGCAACTCAAAGATATGAGGAGGTCTCTTTTTCGAAATTTGCCATTTTGGGACACTTTTTAACACCCTTGTTAGGCATATCTCTTGAAATACTCATCAGAAACACCTCAAATAAAAAGCAAAATGCTAGTTATGAGTCCTAGAATCGATCGTAGTCAAAAAATTGGAGATACAAAATATTTCGATTTTTGATGATTTTGTCAAGGGGTTAGTATGCAAAATGGGTCAAAAAAGTCGAAAAATTAAAAAGGGTGAATTTTGCAAAAATTTTGATGCAGACTTAAACTGATATAAAAACCATTTCCAAAACATCAAATTTCATCAAAATCGGATGATTTTTGGCCGAGTTATGGCAATTTAAAGTTATAAAGAGGTCCCTTTTCGAAATTTGCCATTTTTGGACACTTTTTAACACATTTTTGGTCATATTTCTTGAAATACTCATCAGAAACACCTCAAATAAAAAGCAAAATGCTAGTTATGAATCATTTGAATTTTCGAAATGAGCACATTTTGTGAAAATTGTGCTTTTCAATTGTCAATTTCTTGGCAATTAGTAAGAATTTAATGGTGTGGATCTACGAATTTGAGTTTTCTCAAGATCCTCCCACTCGAAGATAGGGATATCATGAGAAAGACAAATATATTTACAGTGGCTTAATTAAATTGTGATTGAAGTTGAGGGCGCAGTTTGCAGTCTTAATCATGTTCTAAACAGTCAACATATTTAACTTTGATCTTAGCCAAGTTGTCTGATGTTGCTGCTTCTTCTTCGTTCAGCTGCTCTTCTTCTGCATTTGCCACTTTTGCTGTAATGTATGTGGTCAACTTGAAGCTGTCGAGTTCAGGAGCGGGGTCATCATTGGCTGTGACTCCGGGCAGAAGCTCTCAGTCAACCTAAATGCCAAGGGGCAACTTGGTTATGCCTCTATCACTTGCACGCACTCAACAGAGAGGAAGATAAAGTGAGACAGAGAATTGAAGAGAGAGAGAGAGAGAGAGAGCGAACATGTGTGTGTGTGTGTGTGGAGTAGCAAAATAAATTTTTATTTTTTCAATTTTTGTTATTTTTGTTTTTTAAGTAAAAGTTTGCGTTTTAGCTTTAGCCAGATTTATGTTTTCCTGCTTGCGTTTGCAGAATTGTTGTCGGAAGTTTTTTGTGCAGCATCATGGCACAAACACGCACACACACACACACACACACGCACACTTTTGTTCCAACACAAGTTCTCTAAAAAAAGATGTTTTCAGCAAGAAAAGCATAAAAAGTGCGCCCGAAGTTCAGTTGGCAACATGAAAGAGAGCCCACAGAGAAAGAGAGAGAATGGGAAAAGAGAGACTTGCAACAAGCCCCAAAATAAGTGAAAAAAAATATGTTAAGAGCCTGGCAGAAACAGAAGCTAAAGAAGCAACAGCAAGTGCAGGAAGATGAAAGAGGAAGTCAAAGAAACAGAAGCAGGAGATGAAGAAGAAGCGGCTAATGTTGGGAATAAAGCTTCCACACATATTGATATTGTGCCTTTTGACTTTTCTCCTCAACCCTCGTTCTCTCTCTCTCTCTCTTGCTCTCGTTCTGTCTCTTTCTTACTCTTCCTGTATCTCTTTATCTGATTAGCTTTCTTTTAGCTCACAAAATTTTCCCATTTTACTTTCATTTCATTTCATTTTTTGCTTAGCCTTCGAAGAACATGTTGTCCAATTAGCTCCGCTTACAACAACAGGCGGTGGCATGTGGCATGTGGCATGTGGCAGGCACATACTTCAAATGTCATGTAAGAGCTTTGGGTACGACTTTTTGACCGCAGGCTACCAAATTGGAATGGAAATGGCACTGGGAATGAAGACAACTCCGCCCGTTGGTCAACCTCATTAGGATCATCACAAGAAATGTGCACACAGCAAGGAAGACAGGGTCCTGGAAGAAAACCCAACATAACATAGGCCTACAGGCCACATGTTTCAATTACAGACGAAAACTGAAATTATCAAAGGGAGTGAAAAAACATGAAAAAAAAAACAGAAATATCTCAAAAATTCTAACAAAGTTTAACATATTTCAATACAAGTTGTTAGTTTATTTTTTTATAATTATATTTGTTTTTTTTTCGATAATTTGATAGTTTCGAATTAAATTGCTGTTATTCGATTTCGCAATATCTTCTAAATATTAAAAGTCTCTTTAAAAAAGTGTTAAAATTTTCTTTAACAACGGTTTCTAAGTTCTTAAACTCTGATTCAACAGCTTTTTATCTGAGCTGCATTTTTTGCTATTCTCGATTGAAGTTTTCTCAATTCATTCTCTTATAGAGTTTCTAATCTCTTCGCCAATTCTCTCATCTTCTTTCATAGTTTGTGAGTCACTTTTCACCTTCAGCCAATCTGCAGTCTGATTTTCCCCAACCTTCTAAAAAGAAGAAGACCTCCATTTGACATTTTCTCAAGCAATCCTCTCCCACACCCTTCCCCGATGTATCTACCTTATCTATGCTTTCATTCAGTTTGCACCTTGTTCTTTTCGTCTTGTCTCCGACTCCGTCTCCATCACCATCTTCATCTTCCGCTCCCTCCTGCATTTGGAGAGGGTTCGCTTTTTGGGGTTGAGGCCTCATATTTTGGCAGACAAACTTCAAACTATTGTGTTGTTGTGGCAAGTCAATGAACTGGCAAAAGCGCCTAATATTTCCACACAGACAATACTTCACACCCTCTTAGCGAGAAAAGGAGTGCGATAGAGATAGAGAGAGAGAGAGCAGGAGAAAGAGAATGAGTGTGTGAGACAGAGAGACCCTGGGGCTATAAAGAAAAGTAGTTCATGCATTGTCCCGTTCGCACGCTGGGTTTGTGTTTAGGCTTCACAGTATATTAAACGTCTATTTCTTTGGCAAGACAATAAACTTGCTCTACAAGACCCGTCGAAAAAGGGACACCCACTATCCCGCCCCAAACCCTTTCTCGGCGTAGGTAGCGCCCTCCGAAATGGGAGTAACAGCAGATGAAGTACGAACGAGGCAACATCCTCAATTCTCATTCTCAACCTCAACCTCTTCGCATTGTCATAGTTTTTGTAACAAAAGCTAAAGAGGGAAGAAGGAGCAGGCCCAAGAGAAGCAGAAGAAGAAGAAGAAGAAGAAGAAACTGGGGTTAGGGAGCCATTGAGGGGTAGGTCCTCCGGCGGCTATTCGGCTATTGTTCTACAAAACGCGAAATAGCGCGCACATAAAAAGCCAAAGAATGAAAACAAATGATAAAAAAAATACAACAACAACAACAACAAGCAAAGGACGGAAGAATAGAGCAGCAGAGAGAGGGACAAAGAGAGAGAAGGAGAGAAAGAGGGTGAGGAAAGCCAACTGACAGGCGAATGGCAGCCACGAGGCGAATCGGGGCGAGGAACTCCAAGTTGATTCAAAATTGGAATGAAATGCCATGCCAAAGTATGCTCCTCCCCGACAACTTCTCTCTCTATCAACTTCTTTCTCCCCCCCACCCCTCCCTCACTCTATCTCATTCTTTCTCTACTCGCTCCACTCATTCTCTTATCTGCCGCACTTGCAACGAGCGACGCGCCCCAACAATGTGCGACTGTCAATTTCAGCGACATTCTCCACGTTGTTGCCAAAAGCAGCAGCAACAACAAAAAAGCAAGAAAAAACCAAAAAACATACCAAAAGGAGGAGCAGAAGCAGAGAATGAAGAAGTAGTAGAAGAAAGAGAAGAGGCAGCACTGGCAAAAAAAAGGGTTAAAATGTTTCATTGCCTGCGACGCTGTGAAGACAACATATGCCAATAATTTACGCAATTTAGAATGAAGAAGCAAAAAAATATAAAAAAAAATACAAAAAATACAAAGAAATGGGAGCAGGAAAAGCCCCAAGATTTATATAGGAGTGTGCCGTCTGTAGGTCCCCCCGCTCTCCACCTCCTACACCCTTTCATTGAAACAAAACAACATGTGTGTAGGCGCTGCCGTCTCTCAAATGAGCTGGGTTGGGTTTGGGATTGAGACTGGGATTGATGGAAGGGTTTCTTAAGGGTTTCCACACAGTATTGGGGTTGGAATTGCTTACAGCGTGTATATGGGTGTGTGTCACCCTATATGATAGGGTGATGGGGTGAATTTGGGAGGGGGGGTCTTAAGAGCCACTTGCTGAGGGCGCTCAAATTCCATTTCTTTATACCGAATTGATGCTCAATTTTATATTTTAAATGTTATTCAAATTGTGTCACATTTCTCAGTGTAATGGCCTGGAATTGTATGAGAATCCTGTCTGTCTGTCTGTCTGTCCGACTGTCCGTGCATATGTGTGTGAAGGAGAAAGATGAGGTGGGTATGTGTGTGTGTATGTGTGTGTGTGGCACATCTAGCTTGTTTTTTTGGCTCGTTCGTTTGTTTGTTTGTTTCCCCTGGCTGCGCTTGTTTGTGGCATGTTTTGGACACAGCAATTTCGGCAACAATTCCCATACATTTCTTTTTGCTGTACCTCCCCCCAATCCCGTATTCTTATTGGCCCTGTCTCCCACCTTGAACCTCCCCCTGAATCTCCTGTACCCTTATTGGCCCTGTCTCCCACTCTGACTCTTTTTGGCTCTATCTTGGTTTCTGCTTTTTGCTTTATTGTCAATTTTTTAGATATTTCTTTATTTTTTTTTTTAGACTACAGAAACGTAAACTAGTCGACTATTGAATACCCTATTCATACACTATCTTTTTCTTTCTCTGTTACATTGCGGTCTTCCTCTTTGTCGATGCCTTAGCAATGCTTTCGGCATTTTAGTTCAATAAACACAGCGATTAAACTGCTTTAAGCTAATTAGTCAACACTTCTCTTCTCTCTGTGTGTGTGTTTCTCTGGAATATTGTCTGGCTTTACCCCTTCCTGTCGACCTTTGGGGTCAGGCTGAAGCCCCCGCTTAGGTCACACTGCACGGAAATTGCGTCATTAACGCTACGCTTAACGAATCGACAATGAATGTGGGTTAAGCGCCTGTGGTCTGTCCGGGACAACATAGAGGAGAGAGAATAAACAAGAAGAACAAGAAGCTTAATATAAAGAGATAAAGCTCTTCATCAAGCCGAGGTCATAATCTTTGATAGAGACACCCATTGAGCATAGAGAAAATGATAGAAAGAGAGAGTGACAGAGAGAGAGAGAGAGAAAGTAATCTGTATCCAGATTGATGACCGCCATTGCTAATAATGGGTTTCTCTCGAGAGAAACCCTAGCTGGGCAAAAGGCTTTGATTTGTAATTGAGCTGCAGGAGGAGGATTAATGATTGTCGCAGTTCTGCTTAAACTTCAACTTCCAACGAATACATGGACTTACGCTTCAAGTTGGAAACTTTCAGAATATACTATAAATTTTATCTTCAGCTTTACGTTGAGTATTTTTAAATAATTATTTCCATATTAACTATTTCCTTAATATTATTTAATATATATTCCTTATCTCATTTTAAATTTTTTATATTTATTATTTTTTTTAATTTACTTTAATATTTTGTTGTATTTTCTATTTTTATTATATTTTATTTAATTTTATTTTGTTATTATTTTTTTTCCATTTTATTTTATTTTTTTAAATTCTTTTTTCTATCACATTTTAAATTTAATTTGGTATTTATAGACGACATTTTTATTTAACTTTCTTTGCATTCAAATATATACATATATTTTTAATTTGTGTACTTTTTACTTTTAATAGTTTGGTATTATTATTACTTATAATTATTATTATTTATTTTATTGTTTATTACATACATTTATTTCTGCAAATATCATGGCTACTCGGCAACCCTAAAATACATTTGATAGTATGAAAAAGTCAGCCAATAATTTCAAAAGAATCTCATAGTTTGTATTATAAATTAAAAATTTACTATTTATTGATTTATGATATTTATAAAGTGTTTAAAACGAACATGATTTCGTAAAATCGACGTTACTAGTCGAATGTTATTTTGATAATAGACTTATTAAATCAATTATCAGTCTTGTACAATTTTTATATAAATTCTATGTTAAAATAATACAAGTTTCCCTTTGATTTACTTAAAAACTTTACATTTTTGTTCTTAACTTTCAGTTTCTTCCCTTCCCCTCCTCATCTGTCACACTCTGTCTGCTTTTGTGCAGTTCTTTAAGCATTCTTTCTATATAATTTAATATACTTTTGCACACTTACTTTCAAGTTGCCGTTGTCTTCTTGCCATTTGTGTTTCTTTCAGCTGTTGTATCAAGTCGTCATGTTGTCATGTTTCCCCTCATTTCCTGCCATTTCTATTACAATTTTTTGTCTTCTGCTGCTCCTACTCTATATAACTTTCTGTCTCTTTCTCTGTCACTGGTTCTGTCTCTTTTTGTGTGTGTGTATCCCCCGGGTGTTGCTTTTGCTGTGTGTGTGTGTGTGTGTGTGTGCTGTAATTTTTATTCAATTTGTTGACCTTTGTTGCTGGCCGTGCGTCCATTTCAAAACAAATTAGTTGCCAAAAACTGTCGGAAACAAATGTTGTGCCATACAAAACCAACCCACAATATACCTACATACATATGTACATATCTCTGCTATATATATAATATATATACATCTGTATAGTTGTATTATATACATATATACTTTTGTACATGGCATACGTAATCATATCAAGCTCAGCATTTCAATCAAAATGCTGCTCAAGTCGAGTGGAGAATAGGTCTCCTCCCTTGGTTGGGGTCTCCCATGGCAAATGACGAGTGCTTTTATTATTGTTGCCTACATTTGGGCGCCTAACGTTGTCCTGCCATATTGATTGCTTTGCGCGCTGTCTCGAACTCTAGTTGTAACTGGTATATCTATCTGCTTCATAACTGTACGTGCATGCTTAGTACCAATGGTTGGCCGCCAGAGGGCGTTCCACAACCACCTTTTTGGAGTCTCTCTCACTTTTCTGCGCATTTTGGCTCGACTTGTAGCCGCCACCGCCTCTGGCCGCGCTACGAGTAGGTCAAGAGGTCATGCACATGTCCGGATGGTTAGCGAAAGGCGTACGCCGGAAAATTTGTCAGCCAACGGCAGGACATCCAAGGGGATGGGGAGGGTGATGGGGGATGGGTCTGGTTGAGCAGCATAAATGCGCACTCAAGTGAGCGGCATGACGAACGAGAACGGGGCAATGCTGCATGTTGCATGCAAATTTCCCACTACACAACTTTGTTGCAAGTCAAGAGTGCTGCATGACGGGGCGGCACGGCAGGGATACCACTATCCTGGCCGGGTCTAGCCTGCCCTGACTTTTGTAGCATATTTCACATTTTATTCAATTTTTTTTTTTGTAATATTTATATTTTTTACGTTTTACTTTTTTTTGTACTTTTTTTTTGTTCGGTTGTTATTTCCCTTTCTGTGGCAAATGCACTTCAAGTTTTGCAGATGCCGATTTTGCCGGAAGCCCAACAAAACTTGCAACTTCTAGCAAGAAAAACTGTGCAACAACAACAAGGGAAACACAGAATAAAATAAGAAAAACCCTAGCAAAAAACGGAACCTCCTCAAAACCGAAGCCGGGTTGGAAAATTCCCCACTCGAAGGACCACTTCAATTGCTGCTTAGAAAATCAGCAATCACTCAGACAGAGAGAGAGAGAGAGAGAGAGAGAAATGAGAATTTTCTTCATTTTTTTTCTTCTACTATATGCACCTGTAATAGTGGGCGTGGCCGGTGCAACGCCTACAAACTGCCGCTACAAATTACTTATGTATATTATGCTTGCCCCAACATCATGCCCTCTGCCTGCCGTCGTCGTTGTTGTTGTTGTTGTGGCAAGTGAAGTAGGTCATTAGGGGCGTGGCACAAACGCCCACGTTTCGCGTTTTGACCAGCATATCACCCCATCCCCCCCCCAAACACTCTTTCACAGCCCTTCAATTTATGGGCTACTTGAATTATGAAATGTATGTTGCACATAGCACAGCAAAAGTCGAGCAGTGGCAGTTGCAAGTTGCAAGTGGAAAGTTGAAAGTTTTGTAAATGGAAGAAGTACTCTTAAATTTCGTTTCTGTATACTTGTGCCCCAAATATTATTAATATATATATGCCATCCAATAGTTATTGGATTGGACTACACATACTATATGTGGATATCTTACCAGAAATTTTTGCCATAGAAAATATGTTCTTAAAGATCTCAAGCACTTACCTGTAACAGAGAAAGAGAAAAGAGTGAGAGAAAGAGTTAAAAATTAGTTAATAATTTAAATTGCATATATGTGTATTTACAAAATGTAATTAAATTGATATTATGACTAGCAGACTAATTACTCGACTTTTAATTGCTTTTCACTGGAAGTTATTCCTGCACTTAAATTAGCTGCAATTGCAGCCATCATTAAATGCAACATGAGTTTCACATTTGTTGTTAATGTTAAATAATTGTTAACAACAAAATTGACATACGATTATGTTGCCGTCTGCTCCAGTTCACAATGCAACCTAAGAACAATAGTCGTCCTTAAAGTTATCCTAGCAAAATTGAAGAAACATTTCAAGGCAACTTTCAACTATGTAAATTTAACGCTGTTAAAAGTAGTTGGGAATTATAAGCGCTCAACCATAGTAAAAGTTTTCTATGAGTGTAAATTGATAAATATTTCATGTAAGGTCGTCAGTCAAACTACCTTTCACTGCCACTATGCTGGGGTATCTCAATGTTTAAGCTCATTTTAAGTAACCCAACTATTTGCTTAAGATTTCTATGCAATTACAACAACAATATATATATACATATATACATATATATATGTACATGTCTCTGCATAATCTCAGCATGGTCTACTTATTTTACCTCTCTTTCTCACCATTCTACAGTTTGTATGTAAATTTTGTGAGGCGAACGCATCGATACACAACTTAAGCCGACTTTGCTTACCTAATCTAATGCTGCCCCAGCCAAGTGCCACATGCTTCTGCATGCCACATGGATGTGTGAGGTGGATTGTGTGGGCGTGGCACTCGAACATCATTATATGATTTGAAGTAGTCCAATAAAAAGTAATTGGAGTTTTCATTTAATATAACAAGCAACAAATTCTGCGCTCCTAGCCAAATATTTGTTGCTCTCTTCCTCTCTGCCTCTCTTTCTCTTTTTATCACTGTCTATTCTCTCCCTCTTTCGGTGTATGTCTTTCCCATTCTGGCCCGTCTAAAAATGCTGGCATGTTCCTAACCCAGTTTCCATGATATGCTGAAACTATGCATACAAACGGGGCCATTGAAGCGTCCGTTTGTCTATCCAACTGTCCGTCCGTCCATCCGTCCGTGTGTCTGTATGCATGTGTCTGTTGCTGTGTGTAGCATCATCATGGATGTATCCACTCACTCTACTGTTATTGTTAGCTATCCTTCTGTACAACTACCCAACCCTCCCCCCCCCACCAAAAAAAAGCTCTCCTCTACCCTTCAGACGCAGCTGTTGGGATATGTTGCTCATAAAACTCACTCAAGTAAAAGTACGAATGGTTTTCGATATGAAATGCATGGAAACTGACAGAGGCAAACATATTGCGCCGCATTTTTGTACCACACATAACCCACCTACCCCTCCTCCTACCCTAGCTACCCCCCTTTTGGGATATACACCTACGCCACTGTCTCACCAGTTGGCTCTTGCCCAGTTATTTTCTCTACCTCCCCCTCTATCTGCTTGTATCTTTTACGTTTTTGATATGCGATATGTGCCACTCCCCTTACTTCATGTGCGGCTCCCCCTTTGCTGACGACGCCACTGTGCGGACTGAGGCTATTTGGCATTGTTGAAGCTCGTTTTATGAAAAGGATATACACAATATATCCATATGCGACACACGAACTGCGAACAGCGTCTCCAATATTCTCTACTACTCTCTCTCTCTTTCCCCCCCTACCACCATCTTTTCCTATTTATGCTTTATGCAGATGCTGTACAGCAACTCCCTATCCTCCCCCACAGTCCACCCCTTCACTATATGCTACTACTACTTCCTGTTGACGGTGTTGTTCTACTCGTTACGGTATCAGAATGCATATTGTACACTCGACAAGATACTCGCGAGCTTTATATGGGACATTTCTCTCTTTTAATATGCAACTAGGCAACTCAGCATAGCAATGAAGAAATACAGAGAGAGAGAGAGGAAGGGAGAGTGGAGAGAAAGAGCTGATGTTGCCACTTGGCAAGTTGCATCTTTCGTTGGCTTTGTTTGTGGTGGTAATCTGCACATAGTTACTATACATACTATTTTGATACAGTTTCTGCAAAACGAAAACGATTCCAATGCATTTCCATGCATTTTATATTATTTCTGCAACTTCACAAAGCACACATAATTCTCTCTCCTCTTCTTTTCTCCTTCTCTCTAATTCTCTAGTCTCTGTTTTTGCTGCTGTCTGTGTTTCCAAAAAAGCAATTCGCTCGCTGACAGCCATTGTTGGCAGTGCTGTCAAGCAGCTGAAGTTGAGGTGCATTATTATATTGCTAGCCAGTGTTGCCAGATCGCATATAAGCTTGCCAAGTGGAGTTGCCAGACTGCATTTGTTAACAGACTTTTTTTTGGCAAGGCTTAACAAGTGGAAGAAAACTATAATATTTGGGTCTAGGTATCGCAGATGCAACATATTGTTATATAGAGTTGCCAGACTGCGCGCAGAACATTGCCAGATCAATTAATGTTTCGCCTGAATTAATTTAACCTACAATTACAGTCCACCCTAGCTACTTTTGCTTAGACTTCGACTTGTGTCAAATTAGCAGTATACCAGTTCTAGTGTTTTTCGACGTTGCCAGATAGTTCATCTGGTAATATGTAAATTGTGGATTTAGAGTTGCCATAACTTAAAATTAAGCTATATTTCATATATGTAGCTAGATAAAAGAGACTTATGTTTGTAATGTTATATATCTGACTGTAGATGTTACCAGACTGTCTTGCAGTTTATCTGGTGTTGCCAGTTTGTTGATTTCATATATTAAATGAATATTTACAGTTGCCATATCATTAAAACTACTTTAAAGTTGTATAACTTAAAATTAAACTAAATTAAGCTACTAAAAAAGAGATTCTTATGCTTATTGGGTCATATAAGAGAGAGTTTAGATGTTGCCAGACTGTTTTGAATGTTATCGATAAACGAAATGTTGTGGATAATATTACCTGCTGGAATGGTTGGGCTCATGGGCAAAGGGTTCGGCATAAATGTTTCGCACGGGTGGCACTCGTCGTGGCAATGGCGGCGGCACCGGATTATAGCCATCCATAATGGTATCACAATCGGAGTACTTTATCGATTTCATAGTCATGTTGCTATCGTTGCTATGTGTATGTGTGTGTATATATATATATATATATATATATATATATATATATATATATATATGTAACGGTAATTCGTTATGGTTCGATGAGCACAAAAGATATTTCACGATATTCTCGTACTCGTATTTCTCTCACAGTGACTCGCTTGAGAGTGTTAAATAATTTTTAATTTATTTGCAAGCACATTAAATATTTATATTTGTTGTTGCTGCGTATTTTGTGTGTGTGATTATTATTATTTTTTTTTTGTTTTTGTTGTTGCACTGGATTTTATGATGATTATTATTAATTATTATTAATTATTATTGGCCACGTTTGCGCGTTTGCATTTTTGCATTTGCATTTCATTAATCATGAGCAGTTGCCGGTTGCCGATTGCCGTTTGCCGGTTGCAGTTATCAGTTCGTATCGGTTGTGTGGCTCAGTGCTCACCGCCCCGGCTCAGTTGCGCCTCCATATGTTGCAAACGATTGCACAATGCTGCAACCTTAACACTGTGGGCATGGCTGGCCCTTGGGCATCGCTGCTGCTGCTGCTGCTGCTGCTGCATCGCTGCCGCTGCTGCTGCTGCTGCCGACAGCACTTTTAATTGAATGCAAATATTCATTCACCTGCCATGCATCACACACACTCATACACACACAGTTGCACAGTTACACACACCATACACACCATACACACTAACACAGTCACAGTTGGCAGCTGTTTCGCA
This sequence comes from Drosophila quadrilineata, assembly GCA_018150725.1. Taxonomy (NCBI): domain Eukaryota; kingdom Metazoa; phylum Arthropoda; class Insecta; order Diptera; family Drosophilidae; genus Drosophila; species Drosophila quadrilineata. Next base: position 24,264,609 of record JAECWN010000432.1, on the reverse strand, counting down.
TCTTCTGCAATCTAAATGTGGAAAGAGAATACATTGAGGATGCATTAGTTTAGAGTTGTCAAGTGAATTTCGGGGCAACCTTGTAAACAATTTCCATGAGTCCAGTTCCATTTTATTAACGGTTCGCGATCGGCATTTTACGCTATATAGTTACGTTGATTGATCATATTTTTGTTTTATGATCGTAATTTCTTTTTTTAATTTATACTTTTACTGCGGAGTATCCCGTATGGTTTCCTTGTTAATAAATTTCAGCTGCATGAACTAGTTCTTTTTTATTTGAAGCCATTTAACTTTTAATAATGAGAATCCCATTGCGAATATTAATTTTAAGCAGTTTTTTCGAACCAGTTCATAGTGTGGAACCCTTTTGGCTGAACTGATGCTCTTTAAAAAGAAACCAACTATGATTGAACCACTATGCTGAACTAGTTCAGAAAGCCAGCGCAGTATTGACACCTGATTTCCTTTAATTACAAATCTGAACCACTACTGTGCTTAACTAGTTCACATGCGAAGTATATGCTTCATTGCTAAAGTAGTTCTCAGCGGAGTCTTCGTTATTTTCAAGAGAATTCCACATTGATGATTATGAACCTGAACCACCATAAAACCCTTTGCTGAACTAGTTATCAGTTCTAATTCCTTTCAAAAGAATCCCACAATAATGTTTATGAACCTGAACCACAATGCTGAACTGGTTCACTCTCGAACTACATGTTCAACTCTCCACCCCAGTCAGAACCATCCCAAGTTCACTACATGCCAACGCCCTCTACACACACACACACACACACACACACACACACAGATGATGAGGATGAGGTTGTGGAGGAGTCTGAACCGGTTCCATAGAAATACCGTTGGCCAACGCCAGCAAATGCTGCCAATTCCAGCATCTTTTGGCAGCAACAATTTAAACAGAAATTATTGTTTCCACATAGAATCGAAACTAGACGGCTTAGTTTGCCCAACTTCCAAAATAGTTATAGTTTTTGCTGCCAAATAGGCATGAGGAGCACAATTTTTGCTGCAGGCCAAACAAACTTTATCATATTTCGCCAGTTGCCAGCCCCAAAAATACCTAACTAAAAGTTGAGAGGGAGAAACTAGACTATATATTGTATGTATATATTTGAGATTATTTTGTGGGCAAATGTTGCAATGTGAAATAATTTCGGGTATCGATTTTAATTTTTTCTTATTTTTTTTTTTCGGTGGGAATATGGGAGCAGTTCAACGGGCATCAACTTGGGTGGAGGCAAACAGATATTTCTCATTTTCTCATTTCCACAATTTGCTATCTACAAAGGGAAAGGGAGAGAGACAAAAGGGAGAGCAGAGAATCCCTCAGCCTACATTTCTAAGCTCTCGAAATGGCCACATAAAGTGAATCCTGCTTACAATTGTTAGAGAAGAAGTAGCCAAAGAGGGAGAGAAATATATATATATATATATATATATATATATATATATATATATATATAGAGAGAGAGAGAGAAAGGGAGAGACTGAGTGTGAGAGAGGCAGAAAAAGATGTAGAGAGAGAGAGAGACGTTGTCTGTTTGCAGTGCCTATCACAACCTGCTTTGTACTGAGCAAACAATCAGAGTAAGTGTATCTATAACCTCATAGAGCACCAGCGATACAAATGTATCTGTATCCGTAGCTGTAGCTGTATCTTTAGTTGCATCTTGAGCTGAGCCTAAGCCACTCACTACCTTTTGTAGCTGTAGCTGTAGCTGTAGCTGTGGCTGTATCTGTATCTATAGCCGTATATCTGTATCTGTATCTGCAGCCCAACATATTTGTTACACTTGCTCACTTTTTGGCTTTCAAACGAAAAGCGAGGCAGCGTTTGTTGTTGTTGTTATTGTTGTTGTTATGTATCTGAAGCTTGTATCTTGTATCTCTCTAATCACAAAATCCCACCCATGATGATGTGCAGCAACAACAACATCAACGAATATTCAAAGTCATCGTGTAATATTGAAAAAAATAAAAATAAAAATGAAGCTACATCGACAGGCGTTAGACGATGACTGCACGAAAGAGATGGCGAGACAAAGAGAAATAGAGAAAGAGAAAGAGAAAGAGAGAGAGACGCATGTAGAGTGAGAGAAACAGATGCTGTTGAGCCAAGTGTTTGTGGCGAGACGCAAACGGCAAAACGGCAGCCAATGCCAAACAATTTCAAATGTAATCCGTTATTGTGGTCGAGTGTATCTCGTAGATACACACATACAACCCACCCTGACACATACCCCCACACCGACAGCCATGCCCGAAGTTTTTTTTCTGGATAATGTGGCATATCTTGAGGATTTTCATTTCAAATTAAATTTATGAGTTGGCAAAAAAGAAATCAAAAAAAAATTGTGAAACGAAAAATTGAATTCGACACAAAAGAGACTACAAAATGGAGAAAAGAGCAGGCAAAAAAAAAAAAACTCTAATAAGCGACACCTCTCAAAACGGTATGGTATCCGTCAGATACTTGACCACAATTGCCACTGGCCACAATTCAAGCTGGAGCTACAGATACATTCATGTATCTCAATGTGGCTAGAACTATGCAACTAATTTTCCATTAATCAAACCACAAAAATGATTTAAGCTGAATTCAAAGTGAAAGAGAGAGAAAGCGAGAGAGAGAGACATAGAGAGAGAAAGGGAAACAGAGCAAGAGAATGAGATGAGATGAGCTGGCATATATATTATTTTTGGCGATTTGTCTGCCACACTTTCAATTGAGCTTAAGATACATTTGTATCTAATGCGCGGCACAGCGTGACGCTTCATCAGCTTCAACTTCAACTTCAGCTTCATTTTCATCTTCATCAACATCATCATCATCGTCAGCAGCGCGTCTAATGATACATTTTGTAGGCTAATAATTGTACACAATTTCATGTTCATTAAAAGCGACAATCAAATGCCAAACAAAAGTTCAACTTTCATCATCATAAAAAAAATATATGTACATAAAAATAAAAAATTATATTTTTCACACACGCAAATCAAATTTTATCTGCATGCGCTGTCAATTGGCCATTGTATTGCCTCCCTCTCACTCTCCCCCTTTCCTTTCGACAATCCTCTCATTTATTATATTTGCTCGTCTTCAACTCTTACCACTTATTAAGAAATTATGCCGCATTTTTATTGACAGCTTTTTTTAGCGGCATTTGTCTTGCGGCTTCTGCCAACAATATTTCTGTCAACATTCCTGACAGTTTCTTAATAAGTGACAGAATACCGAAAAAACAAGGCGATTTATTAAAAGTAATTAATTGAACACATTGATGGACATTTCAAGATATGCCTCCATTTTCAAAAACAAAAAATTAAGAAGGCATTTTGGGGTTATTTTCTAAACGTTTGTGGACGTATCTCGAAAAATACTTGTCAGAAACACCTCAAATAAGAAGCGAAATGCTAGTTATGAGTCCAAGAATCGATCGGAGTCAAAAAATTCGAAATAACAAATTTTTCGATTTTTCATGATTTTGTCAAGGGGTTAGTATGAAAAATCGGACAAAGGAGTCGAAAAATTAAGAATGTTGAATTTTGCAAAAATTTTGATGCAGATTTAAACTGATATGAAAACCATTTCCAAAACCTCAAATTTCATCAAAATCGGATGATTTTTGGCCGAGTTATGGCAATTCAAAGTTATGAGGAGGTCCCTTATGCGAAATTTGCCATTTGGGGTCACTTTTTAACACATTTTTGGCCATATCTCTTGAAATACTCATCAGAAACACCTCAAATAAAAAGCAAAATGCTAGTTATGAGTCCTAGAATCGATCGGAGTCAAAAAATTCTAAATAAGAAATTTTCCGATTTTTGATGATTTTGTCAAGGGGTTAGTATGAAAAATCGGTCAAAAATGTTGAAAAGTGAAAAATTACAATTTTGAAAAAATTTGAATGCAGCTTTAAATGGAGATAATAAAGATGCCCAGAATACCAAAAATCATAAAAATCGGATCATTTTTGGCAAAGTTATGGCAGTTCAAAGTTTTATAGCAAGCTGAAATTTTCTTCTTTTTAAACTTCTTAGTTTAGGCTGCTCTCTATTGCTAAGTTAGCTCAACTGTCTTTCTTTCTCAACACACACTTTTCTCTCTCTCACCCTTCTCTGTCTGTCCTTTGCACTGTTGTGACATGTTGTCGCTGCCTCCGCTTAGCAGTAGCTGCTCCTTTTTTAATGTATTTGTTTAATTTTGCTTTTTTTTTTCATTTTGGGGCATTGTCAAGAGATTTAGTGGCAACAAACACGAAACACATTCGCCTCAATTGAGTGTGTTTGGAGCGCAGCAAGAGCTGCAACCACCACCGCATCACCGCTCACGGCAGTTGTTGCAGCCACATTAATCTCTGCCTCTTGGCTACCAAGTTCGCTGCACTGCACGACCTACGCAAAAAATGCAGCGCGAAAAAAAGGCGCATGGAACGCCACGAAAGAGACAGCGTCACATTGGGGCGGAAAGAGACAAAGAACTGCAACTGCAACTGCAACAGCAACAGCAATTTATGCGGTGGCTAAAGCTTAGCCGGAGACTGAGAAGCTGCTCCTTAAAAATATATGTGTATATACATATATTTTTTTTAATATGTATATATTTTTGTTTTTTTGTGGTGCAAATCATGTTGACGTTGCTGCCACAGCCCCTTCCCTATCCTCGCTACTCCCTTTACCCACAGGCGGCAAATGCTGCCAAACGGGTTCACAGCAGGTTTCCCTGTCGCCATCTCTGTCTCTAACTAAGACTCTCTCTCTCTCTCACACACTCTCTCTCTCTCTCACTCTCTCTCTCTCTCTTTATCTCTCTCTCTCTTTTGATCTCTCTCTTGTTGTGTCTGCAGTTTGCCAGGTTTTTGGTCAACACAAAAAAAAAGCCAGTTTACCTTCTTCTCCAGCGACTTCTTCTACTTCTTCTGCTGAACAAGTTTCCTTGCCACACACACACCAGTGTTGCAAGTACAATGCTGCCACTAGCTTGATACCTTCCACTGCTGCCTTGGCAATTAAAATTGAATTCTCAATTTTGCGCTCAGTTGCAACAAATATTTTAAATGCGAGCAACAATTAAACTGGCAGGCGACACAATTTCCAACATTGTTTATAAATAAAATGCACAATTTACATATGTCAAGGGGCAAGGGGGGCGAGGAGAGTAGTAGTGGCATTGAGGGGTGTCAAGGAGTAACACACACACACACATACAAAGACATTTGCCACAAATGTCAGAAATAATCATCATGGGCAAACGCGGCATTTCATTTGACAGCATAAGTCGCCTGTGGGGCAATGATGATGGGTGGAGGGTGTGATGAAGGCAGTTCCCCACCACCCATCTACCCACCCCACCCCCATGCACCACTTGCCCTTTCCCCTACGTGATGTGTGACGCACCCAAAGGCAAACGGCAGCTAAAGGGTTACCCCAGAAAAACAAAACAAAACCGAAATACAAGAAAAAAGAAAAGAAAATTAAACAAAAAACAACATTTTTATGTGTGGATTTTATATGCTCTCGACGTCTGCTCTTTATTGTGGGTGGGGAGCTAGCAGAGAGTTTGGTACAAAGTGGGGGATGGGGGGTGTATGTAGTGGAAACTGTGGGGCACATTATACATGTATTTTGGAAAACAAAAAAAAAAAAATGTTGCCAGTTTTTATGAGTGGGAAGTGGCTGTGCGTGCCACACAGTTGCCTCTCAACTCGCACGCAGCCACTCCACAAATCTCTCTCTCCCTCTCACACAGTTTTCCCCATCTCTCCCTCTCTCTCTCTCACTCTCTCTCTCTGTCACTCTCTGTCTCGCTTGAGTTCATGTGTATATAAAATATGTTTTTCCAATTAGCGTTTATTTGGTATTTCATTTTCTCTGTTTTATGTTTGCCTCGATAAACAAGAAGAACAAGCAGAAGATGAGAAGGGCGAAGGGAACGAAGTGGGAGCTGAAGTTGATGAGGGAGAGAAGAGTTCCAGAAATGAGCTCAACAACAACTTCAAGTATCAAACAGACGTCGACGACTGCTGCCAATGAAAGTGTCATAGAAGTGCAGCTAGTCAACAGAGGGGCTAAACACCGATTTGTGGGGAGGGGTGTAGTTGAAAGGGGGGCATGGAGGGAGCTCATAGTTTGGAGACAGCTTGAATGTGGCTGCATAGATTGCAGCTGTAGCTGCAACTCACAGTAATTACTCAACATTTGCATCGTTAAAATGCTAAGAAATGCTCATTTTAAATAGTTATCGATAACTATCGCAAAAGTGTAAGATGCTGAAATACTTTCCAACAGTAAGCAAAATATTTCGGATAGAGAATATCAGGATTTTGAATTTGATTGCAGTTCATGTATCGATATAAAGCAACGACTTAAATGTGACATTAAGGTATCGATAACTATCGATAACATTTTGATTAAAGAAAACACAACTTGAGGCAAAAATATATAGATTAGATGTGGGAAAAGATTTGAAACATTGCTTGTACCTGCAGACACATATTCAGACAAATTAGAGAATGCTAACGATAACTATCGATAACATTTACAAAAAGCAACTACAGTTCCACTACACCACTAGAGACACTTAATAGAGAAGTCAAGCATTTATAAGTTGACTTGTGGAAAGCCGACTGTGAATTACGAATTGGAGAGAACTATCGATAACTATCGATAAAATCTAAATTAAACGAAACACAGCTTGAGTACATGGCGTAATAGACACTTCAAATAGAGCAACAATTCAAATTTATTGTCTTTTTTTTTTGGGGGAATATTGAATGGGAACAAGGTATCCCAAGTGAGATGTAGAGGAAAAGTGAAGGAGAATAAGGAAAACTACCATTCAACTGATATCTTCAGATAGCAATCACTTGGCTTAATGCAACGTCACACAGCCAACGATCAACCTCTCTTTCCCCCCTCTCTCCCTCTCCCTCTCTCACTCTCTCCAACTTCTCCTCCTTCTTTCTCTACCTCTTGGTTTTAATCTGTTCAGTGCCTGCTGCAAGTACACATAAATTAACGCCCCTGTCATATGCAGTCGCATTTCAAGGTCTTGCCACAGCGCCCAAGATAAATAACCTCAGTAAAGCGCACAGAAGGTGGGCGACCTCAGCTGCAGAGAGAGAGAAAGAGAGAGGCAAAATCACACAAAGTGAGAGAGGGAAGGATAAAATCGTAGCACGCACGCGCACAGCATGGCAAAGCAGTTGAGCAGCAAGTGAGCAAAAAGAAAGACTGGAAAATAGGGGAAGTTGAGAGGACGAAGAGGTTGTAAAGCAAGGTCTGTAGATTTTGCTTTCTGTTTTTAAAATATTTTGCGTGCCATAGCGACCTATAGCTGTGAGTTCTCCCTCTCCCTCTCTCTCTCTCTCTTTCTCTCTATATTTCTTCAAGTCTGTTCTCTTGCTTCATCGCTGATGTTGTTGTGATTCCAAATTCCAGATTCTCCCCAGAGCAGCGAATTAACTTATGCTCCATCGACTGCTTGGCATTTATTTGTCTTGAAAGTTTTATTGCTTTGAAATTTATGAGTTTCTCTGCTCTCCCCACATGCAACCAACTTGCGCTCCCTCCTTCTCTCCCACACCACCAAAATATCTTTGACTGTTGCTGTCTCTGTCTCATGTCACTGGGCATAGTGTTCACACCTCCAAAATTATGTTTTGGTGGGGGAGGGGGGCAACCCCCACAGCAAGTCGAAATGGAAACACATGTGGCAAAAGCCGCAGAAGCTGCCACACAGCAATTGCCTCTGTTGATTGACGGCCTCCAACTCGTTCCCTCTCTCTCTCTCTTTCACTCATAGATTCTCCCCGCTAGACATTTCTCCATCTCTTCTGTAATAATTTAGTGCATTTCTTACACCTTTAACATTTAAGTTCACATTAACTAAAAATTTCATTGTTCCTACACCTCTTAATTTCTTTACGATCCCGTCAGGAATAAAAATTTCCATATCGATATCTTCTAAATAACAACAGCGATTATCTTAAATCTGAAACAGCACTTTAATTTTGTATCTTAAGTTAGTCTCTGCAAAATTTTAGCTCAATCATATGTGGGGTTTGTATTATAAGATCATTGCGATGAGACGAGTCTATCATAACTAGCCTCGTATAGCAGTTATGAAACTCATTTCTTAACTCCATGGTCACTGGCAACACATTTACTGTCTAGTGTCAAAAATTTCAATTTGTTAGGATTTAAAATTTAATATAAAATTTATATAGTGTGATTCCTGGGGTGGGGAAGTTATCCAATTAACATAAGCTCTACTTAGTGTTGGGAAACAGAGAAAAAAAACAAACAAATTCAAATTAAATTAAAGCTTCTGCCTAATGAAAATCGCCAGAGAGCTTTGTCAACTTTTGCTGCCAGCTGACGGCATTTCTCAGGGCTCTATAAATGAATAAACTGTAGTGAAGTGAAGTGAAGTGATGTGATGTGAAGCTAGACAGTTCCTATGATGGATTGTTGTGGAAGCAGGATGTAAATTATAATAGAGTAATTCGCTTGAAAGCATTGGGCATAGTTACAGAAAGAGAGAGGTAGCGGGAGAATAGGTCTCTTTCTCTCAATCTCCCCACTTCTTGCCGCTGTCATCAAAAGTTACGATTTTTCGGGGCTGTCGAAAGCAGGTTCAAAAGCGCCAAAAAAAAAACGATAGCTTATCACAGACACACACATGCGCCCACACAGTTGGAGACACTGGGAGAGAGAGAGAGAGCAAGATGAAGTGAGAGAAGGGAGAGAGATAAGTCGTGAGATGTAAAGAATTTAACGGTTGTTACAAAGGGCCGCCCGCAGTTATGAGATATTTTTGGAGCTGCCTTTTCATGGAAAACCAGACGAAAGAGACGACCCCTCTCCAACTCTCTCTCTCTCTCTCTCTGTCTTTCTCTTTCCATTGCTGTGCTATGAGATTAAAATCTTTGAAGGCATTTCATAAATATGAAAAATGGTGACTACTAACTAAAAATAACAACAACAATAAAATCCCGATAAGGTTCAACAACAACAATAAAGGAATCTCGTTCTATGAGTAAGAGGGACACCCAGAGAGCGAGAGAAAGAGAGAGGGATAGAGAAAGACAGAGAAGACAAGACATTGAGGGTTGAAGTTGAAATGTTAATATTTATTGAAAGCATAAAACTTAAAGTGTGCCTGCAACAATAGCGAGGGCTGTACTTAAAGTTCACCCCAATCCTCTACTATTTACTTAATTTTATTATTTTTCTACTTTTTTTAAATTTTTTTATTTTTTTCTTCTTGATTTTCATTACAAGGCAGCGCCTAAGAAAAAACAAAGTTAAGCACACAACATACGGCATATAATAAAAAGTAAAGCTCACACACATACACACACACACTCACACACTCACTTACATGCATGATAAAAGATAAAGAAGAAGAAGCTAAAGAGCAATTTGTTATTTAATGAAACTGAAAATGAAATAAGACGACAAATGCCACTGTGCGAAACACGTAGTAACAATGCATAGAAGCGAGCTAGACAGATAAACAGAAAGAGAGGGAGAGAGAAAGAGAGAGAGAGAAAAGGAGAGAGAGAGAAAAGGAGAGGGAGATAAAGATGACTTGCAGAGTATCTGTCAGTTGTCATGACTGCAACATACACTTCACTCTTTTTTATGAATATTCCAACTCAACTTTAACTAGAAATTAGACTTGGGAGAGAAAAGATATTGCAGAAATATTAAATTTCTGGAGAGAATATCGTATGGATATGGTATATATAGAGTAGCTCTATTATTAAGAAATTTACACTTCAAAAAAAAATTAATCTATATTTTCGTTGTTTTCATATTGCTCTCAACTTTGAAGAGGACATGCTTTTTGTCTAATACAATAATTCTTATTCAGGGCTGTTCTCAATTCCGAATACGAACAAAACATGCGGTTTGAACATTGGTGGCCATTGCGAAACCGCACGTTTTGCTCTGATTCGGAATTGAGAATAGAATAGTACATATCTATCTCTTTTATCTCCTTTTTTTTGGGTGTTTTTCTATAGTTTCTAATATATCTGTTCTATCTATTCTATTCTTTTTATACTATCTATTCTTTCTTCTCTATCTATACTATCTATTCTTCATTTTCCGTCCACACTATGTATTCTGTCTATTTAATCTCTACTATCCAGACTGTCTATTGTATCTATACTTTCTATTCTATACATACTATAAAATTTTACCTCTTCTATTACCTCTTGCTCACTACTTTATATTGAAGAGACAAAATTTGCCTCAATTCGTCAATGCTTCCAATTTGAAGTGTATCTAGCTGAAGCTCTGACTCTGTTGAGATGAAAGCATTAACACACAACGAATGCTAATAGCAACTGCAAATACACACACATATATATACACACACACACACACCAGGACATTGCACTGCCAGCATACAGTTTACACACATCTACACACACTCACACACGCACACACACAGGCAAATAGCAACATTATTTGAGCTGACATAAGACACAGCGCGACTTTGGCGCTCGCTTCGCATTTGGCTGCCTTTGATTGCCAACAACAACAACAACAACAACAGATACAACAACTACAGTGAAGCTCATAAAATGTACAACAACAACAGTGGCAGCTTCGACTGTCTTCTATATGAAAATTGTGACAGACGGCAACAAACGAAAAAAGAAGAAAATTCGAGCGCAAAAAAAAATGTTTTCTTGTTGAGCTAATAAAGCACAGTAGTAGGCTATCTCACTCTGATTCTCTCTCTCACTCTCTCTGTCTCTTTCTCTCTCACTCTCTCTCCTTCTCTTTAGCTAACTTTTAGGCACTCGCTACCTTCTGCCTCCGCCTACAGACACTACACCCCTCTTAGCTCTCTTAGCTTACCTTTGTTTATTGTTGTTTAAGTAGCGTTAAGTGAAAAAAGTTGTCGTCTTTGCGAGACTTGATCAAGTATATATAAGTACTTTACTTTTACAAATATATACATATATGTATATACACATATATATATTTATGATTCTCTATATGCAGATAGACATTATGTGCACTAATATAGTTCATATTTGAAACTTTACTTTATCAGTTTTGAAAGTCTGCCTTCGTTTCTTTTTAATACTATATTTCTTTTTATGATCGTCTACAGTCGCGTCCCATATGTTGACACAGTTGGACAAACTAGTCACGACTGTAATCTTGCCTAGAATTTCGTCGGAAATTGCGCTAATGTCTAATCTATAGAAATTTCCATATAAATTTTATGTACATTTTATGGAGACGCTTTTTTTTTAATGGAGAAATGGGAGACTGTAAAGCACTAGCCCGATAACGATAACGATAACTATCGATAGTTCAATTAATTGCATTTGTGGGTTGACAGAAGGGGGAAAAACAAGAGGTTTGTCTTGATGGGTTGATTGTTTTGACTTTGATTGGAGCAGTTGAATGCGTAATTAAACTTCAACCAAGTTGAAGCACAATCGATTGACTGACAGCTTGTTAAAATTATATATATAAAAAAAAAGACTAGAAGAAGAAGAGTGAGATGAAGTAGAAGAAGCAGACGGAGAAAAGAGGCAGCAAAAATTTCAAGAAAAACGCGACCGTGCCCCTGGGATCGTTCGTTGCACGTTGGGAAAACCCTTTTTTTTCTATACGACTTCAACAATCTTCTCTGTACAATGACAATGACAAGAGAATACCGCCCCCGCACAGACGAACGAACAGTTGAACAGATGGGCAGACAGATTTGTCGCTTCAACAGTCACTGGAAATTGATTCCCCAGCTGAAAGTTACCTAAAAAAAAAAAAAAAAAAAAAAAAAAATATTGAGAGAATTTCTCGTTGCGCTTCGCTGCGCCGCACAACTCTTTGTGGCAAGTTAAGAGTGCCACACACATGCAACATCGCTGTCTTCTCCAACTCGGTCTCTCTCTCTATTCTGTCAATTCTCTCTACACTCCCATTCGTAGCTCGTTAACTCGTTAAGCATTTGCTCGACTTTCCAGAGGTGTTAAAAGAAACTAAACATGCAGCTAAAACTACGATCTCTGATCAGCTTATCGGCTTGAGAAGGTTTTGCATTTCAAATGAGTTTCAGTCTCAGTCCCCATCTACACATACATATGTATGTGGATGTAGGTTGGCAGACGATCATCACATCCTAGAGATGCTAGATAAACGGGCACAGGCATTTGCATGCCAAATGAGCAACAGTTGCACCAACAATTTACGATAAGAACTTAAGAACCCCACACACCATTTCCAATCTTGAAGAGTTGGGAAACTAAATCGATAGTTTGTTTTTTGAATATATATATACATTTGTAGAGTACAAGAATATAGAACAACAACAACAACAACTGTTACTCAACTTTGATTATTTTATTTGACTTTTTTTAATACTTTCCAATGTTCATAGGTCCCACTTAACCTTATACTATATTTCTCCATGTATCACAAATTTTAAAGCCCCTAAACTTTTGCTCTTCTTCATGAGTTAGTTATATAAATCAAACGTATGACAATCGTAATATTTATGAAAACACATAGAATAATTATAATTTTATCAGTTAGTCCAATATTTCTCACTAATCGGAGGGTTTTGAATATCTCAAAAGTATATAAAATACTATAATTTTCTATAATATTAGAATATTTATAACTAATCGAATTTTTAGGGTTTCGAAATCTTTGAAATTCAGTCCCTTTTTTTTTAAACTTCTTAACTTCAGGCCATGAGTAATTCTTCCACATTTTCTTTAAAATTATATATGCACATATATTTCTTCTATATAGTATATTTTTAACGATTTCTGCAATATCTGCTGCAGTTTTCCGACTCCGTTTATTGGCATATCCATCATCATGACGTTGCCTGCAAAACGTTTTACACATAATAAAGGCGTCAAGAGCACCATTATAATTATCAGTGCCAAAGAGCATTACACATATTCCATCTCTCTCTCTCTCTCTTTCTCTCTCTTTCTCTCTCTTTCTCTATCTCTGAGTCTTTGCCCTGTCTCTTTCATGGCCCACAAAAAATTATTGAGAAATGTATACAAAAAAAAAAAGGAGAGCGAGAAAAAATGAAATTGTTACTCATAAAATGAGCGGTGGGCATGGCAAATAAAACAACTTTCAGGCAACTCAAAATAAAAAAGATGATGATGATGACGATGTTGATGATGATGATGATGATGATGATGATGATGATGATGACCATAATGATGATGATGATGAAGCAGAGGCAGCAACTATTACAAACAAAGTGCTTCATAGCGAGGGCGCTCTCTTTCTCTCCCTCTCTCTTTCCCTCTCTCTCTCTGTCCCTTTCTCTGTCTCTCTCTCTGTGTCTCTCTCTCTCTCTCTCTGTCTGTCTGTCTCGTTCTAGCTATCGCTGTCTCACTTTAGTTGCCACAGCTGCCATGGGTGTTGATTGGCATGTTCGTTTGGTGGGTCTATGCCGCTCGTGTGGCACTTGCCAGCGCAATTAGGCGGCCATTGCACTTGCTGGGCTTGCTAGGCTGCTGCATGCCCCACAATTCACTCTCAGCACTCCCTGCTGCCGCTTTCCAATTTCTCATGCTTCACACACAACTGTCTTTGGCTGTTGAAATTTTGATGGCACGAGAAAAGCGCAGCAACAGCAGCAGCCGTATCCGATGCCGCAGCAGACACAATGTTTCCACAACGTTCAACATGCTGCCGGTTCTTCATTAGCAAATGCATTCTAATAAGTGTGGCATCAGCAACCACTTCACCCCCTCCCAAACACCCTTACTCCCATTGTCGCGCTATTCTAATTTTTTCATCAGTTTCTCATTTTTTTGAAATTTTTTTTTTTTTGTAAGTCATTTCATATTAGATTCTTTCGTCTATTTGGGCTTTTGGCGCGCCAGACATTGTTTAGCAGAGTTCGCTTGAGGTCAACTTGTGTCCATGTAACATAACGGGGCTATATTGCATTTGTCTTCTCTATATAATTTTTTATTACTCCCTCTTCTTCCTTTCGCTACCCTCCTATCACTGCATTTTTTTTTTGTTATCGGGAATAATGCCTTTCAGATATTTTTGAAAAATGAGAACACATTTTTTTTTTGTTTTGTCAAATTCATTGAAAATACTGCAAAAATACTGAATAGTAGAAGTGTGATAAAAAATATATATATTTAGGACTAGTTTTAAAATGTACTAGACCACATTTTACCATTTCTGGTATTATTTAGTACATATTTTCTTGGTTTTTTTTTATTATCTGCAACACATTTGTAAGGTGTGGGAAGAAAACTAAAAAAAAAATACTAAAATTTATTGTAATGCGCCACTACAATAGGTCAATATACCAAGAATGCTTTGTATATTTTTTGGAATATTCTTGGACCATTCCCTTGAAAAATAATACTTATTTTTATTTATATATGTATGTATAAGTATATTTTTGGTATTTTTTTTCGGTATTTTTTTCAATTTTTATTCTCTATTGGACCATTCCATTTAAAGCTAACGATTAACAATTTTAACCGAGACAGATATCTGCTAAATGTTTTCAGTATTTATCGGCTTCGAACTGTCGTTAGTATTTTTGGTATATTTGTGGAATTTGTAGAACAACTTTATTAATAATAAAACAGCGCTTAGCACAAAGTTATTGAACTCAATATAAAACTAAAAAAAAAAGCTAAAACTAGCACATGCTAACGTCAATGAAATTGACAGAGAAATGGAGAGAAAAGTGAGTGTATGTGAGACAGAGAGTGAGGGGAAGAGGGGAGAGTGAGAGTGTCGGTTGCATTTACTTGTAGTATTTTCTGGTTGCAATTTGAAAATTTTCGTTTTTGGCATTGCGCTTAAGTTTTATTTGCATTTTGCCAGCCAATGAATGAAAATCTTCTGCTACACACATGCAAATTGGCCTGGGTCGGAAAACATGACAAACTTCACACAGATGCGCAGATAGATATACATATAGTTAAAATGAGAAAAAAAAACAGAGAGAGATAGAGAGAAAGAGATGGGTTGCTTGACAGGCCACATGACAAACTGTAGTTCGGTGTACAACGTGACAACTGCAACAATAATTGGCACTGCGCCAGCACAGATCTGAAACGGAGTCCATTGATGAAAAGCCAGCCACAAAAACAAACCAACGAACAACAGATCCATGGCATACAGATTTAGCTATATGGCTAAAGATCCAGCGCAGAGTTTCTGGGGGCATAACTCATTCGCATGTTGATGTTTTTCTAGATTTAAATTTAGACACTTGAATTTCCTGCCTGCTTGCCTTTCTTCCACACAGATTTTATAATGTTTTATTTTTCTTATAAGCATGTTTATTTTCATATATGCCTATATGCCCGAGACTTACCCTGTACATTTTTACCACTCTCTATAGGACAAATAGAGTATTTTTAGTGCCAACAACCCCATTGAACTCAGCTATCTGTGCAGCTAGAGACTTCCAAATTTCTTAGTTATAATACCTAGTATATATTTCCTTCTAATTTAAATATGCCTTGCGGGCAGCTTGAATCTTTACCAAGTTATAGGGTATTTGCGAGTTGGGCATGTGCTGGAAATTCTGGCACATGTACATATAAATAAAAGCAAATGAAGTGAAATATTTTGTCGACTTCCGCTCGTAATCACCAATTAGTAATGCCACACTGACAAATATGCCAAAACAACAACAAATATACAAAACTTTCTCAAAACAGAGATAGACATATAGTCAGAGAAAGGTAGAATGAGAATGCCAGTGAGAGAGAGAGAGGGATTGCATTTGGGGGGTGTAGTGGGTCACTTTGATATATTATTTCTAATAAATTGGCTGAGGCCAAAAAGCGACAGAGCCATCTTGCAAATGGGCCAAAAGTTGGGTCACACTTCGTGTAGAAACAGAGAGGCTGACAGAGACAGAGACACAGAGAGAAAGAGAGAGGGAGAGAGAAAGAGACATCATTAGTGGGAGCAACTGAATTCAACTGAAAGATACAGATACATATTGTCAAATCTAGCAAATCGAAGTGTATCCATTGGAACGCGTCGAAACCCAAGGGACCAATTTCAGCCTCACTGTGCGGGAGAAACAGAGGCAGAGATAGAGATAGAGACAGAGAGGGAGAGAGAGTGTTAGCTATAAAATTGTAGCCTGTATCTGTATCTGTGTCTGTGTCTGTCGATTGAAGTGTATTTGTTGTTAGCCATGCTCAAGTGCGTATCTTTAGCTAACAGCAAATGGCTAAAAAATTAAATAAAAATAGCTTTGCAAAAAAGTCACAAAAAACAAAACAAAATGGCGGCTCGGTCCAATAGACAGAAAGGTTCCTCAAAACCGCCTCCTGGTCGAAAAACCCCCCGAACTTAAGATCCTCAATGGTTTTATTTGCTTACATTTTCGCAACGAATCCGCTGCATTCGCTTACAGTCGAGTCCCATACATTTGCATGACTATCAATGACAGTCTGTAGCATAAGTTCTCTAACGGGTACCTTGCAACCTTTTAGAACCGACTGTAGCTGTAGGTTTCGCATGGCGGTCGCCTTTGATTGTTTCGCACTTTCGATTCTTTTGGGGTTTCACCAATGATGACCACGCAACGAACGCTGAGTCTCCACAGTTTCTCCTTCTCTCTCTCATACGAACATTCTCTCTCTTTCTTTTTCTCCCTCATTCTCTAATCAATCAATCCTCTGTGTCTAAGTTTTTTTTTTGTTGTTAAGTAAATCGATGGCGACCCCTTCGCCGTATTTCTTGCCTAGTAGACAAGTTTGCCGATTTTTCTTGAGATTTTCTTGCATTTCTCTGCGTTTTTCCTTTCTGTTTTCTTAATTTTCTTTAGGGGCCATAGATCAAAGCGTTCGCCGTATGCAAAAAAAAAAGGAAAGCGCTCAAGTGTTTGGCATGGGGGTTTTCTTTTGATACTCGAGTGGGTGTGTGCCAGAGGTGACGACTGTCTGAACTACATACAGACATATATATATATATATATATCTAGATATATACTATATAGTCAAGTACAAGTATTTCCTTCATTTCCATTTCCCCTCTGTGTTCCCCTAGATTCCTCTAGCGACCAATTGGCTTTTCTCATGACATTTCATTGGTTTTTAATTCCAACGCCCCAATTTTTTTTTTTTTTTTTTTTTTTGTTCTTGTTCCTCGTGTTCTTTGTGTGCTCTTGGGGTTATGATGTCGAGAGGCAAGTGTTATAGTATTATTGTCTCTGGGTCTTTTATCTCATTTCAGTTTGAAGATCATTAAAAATGTTTTGCTGGAAATGATGATCAACAACAACAACAGCAATAACAACAAATTTCATTGCATCCTCAAAACATCAAATCTTCAATCTTGAAACTCCCAATACAATCTTCATTCTCAATTTCATTCTCATTTCGATTTTGAATTTCCATTGAATTGGTTGAATGTTTAGACATTTTTATAGTTTTTTATAGCTTGTTCCAATTTCATGTTAACATTTCGAAAATCTTATTGCTTTTTAATTATTATTATGCCGAGCTCATATCAACTTGTTTCCATGATGAACATTGTTTCTTGTCGCATTTATTTGAAGGGGGGGGCAGTGGTAATTTGGATTTTGATTATTCTATGGCAAAATCATTTGAGTTGCAAATTATCACAAATTTGAAAATTTATCTTTGATTTTTGCAAATACATTTTTTATAAGTTTCCAACTAATGAAAAGAAATGATAGCTGGGAAAATTTTCAATTTACTTCTTTAAAGTTAAAATTTTTCATAATAATATTAAATGCTGCTTCTTAAAAGCATAGTTCTCAAGGTAGTTTCTCCCTTTCTGAACCTTGTGATCTTTAAAAAAAAAATATATATATATTCTGGTTCAAATCATTCAAAATTTGTATAACTCTCTAAAACTATATATGTGAGGATCAAAAGCATTTTTTTTTATATCAATTTTCTCTAAATTGTCAGAAAAATTAACAAGTTTTTCGGAAATTTTGTACAAAATTTTCTCAAAATGTTCCCTGCCCACATTTGATATCCCCACTCCACAAAACATCTTTGCACTTAGTTGTTGCGCCAATAAAAATTGTTAGTTTATGTTTATGAATTTGTTGCCGTTGCGCGGCAATTAAACAATTAGCTGCAAGATGAAGATGAAGCAGGAAAAAAAAACTTGTTTTTACTTGCCACAAAATACAATTAATATGTAGCATGCCACATGTGGCAGCCCGCTCTCAAGAGTCTCTCTAGCGCTGCTGTCTCTATCTATTTCTGTGTCTGTCTCTGTTTTTATCACTGACACTATCTCTGCCTCCATCTCTTTCTCTCTATCTCTACGTCTATCTGTGTCTCTACTTTCAACGGTAGCCACAAATGCCAAAAACTGCACGCAAATTTCATGTTTCTACGTTTCCTTCGTCTTCCTCTACTTGCCCCTTCCCCAACCGCGCATATTAATGAAAATCGTTTAAGTGTTTTCATGTTCGTGGAGTGTAATGGGGGGCAGGAGTGGAGAGTGGAGCCGCCTTGAGGTCGACGCTCAATGCTTGCCACAAGTGTTGTAGGCGCGGCACGCGCGCATAAATATCGCCAAGATGTTCAAGGAGAAGGAGAAGAAGAAGAAGAAGACGAGCAGAGCACTTGCAACCAGAGCAACAACAACAATTGTGGCAGCAATTGGCAGCAAAATGGAAAGAGAAAAATTAAAGCAATTTCCTGTGCCAATTTGAAGATATTCTGCTGCAAATTTGCTCGCAAATGAAATGGCAATACACATATAGCTGTCTCACTCACTCGCACACAGCGGCAGCTAGGCTATAAATACAGGCCAAAAAAGTAAATCGAAAGCCAATGCAACATAAAAAAAACGTGATATAAAGACACAGCCGCCATTCATAGATACTTAATTAGCAAAAAAAAAAAAAGAAAAATAAAACAAAAAATTTATAAAAAATAAACCACAAAAAAAATCAGAATGAAATAGCTGTATATATATGTATATATTTGTGTGTGTGTGTGTTCGAGAGTGCAACGACAGTGTCAACTATGCAGCTTCCCTCTTGCCACATGCTGCAACCTCCCTCCCCACGCCACTCTGCCTCCGCTGTGCCGCTCCTTGAAGTATACCTCAACTCGTCTCTTGACTCAACACAGCGGCAACAAAGTAAATGAAGATGAGCACTTCCTGCAACAGCAGCGACAACAGCAATGTGGCAAGCGAGACCGAGACAGCTACAGTGAAAGAGGGAGACAGTGACAGACAGAGAGAGAGAGAGAGAGAGGGAGAGGGGGGAGGGAGAGGAATGTGCAGCAGACACACACACGAAAATTTTTAATCGAGTGCAACATCATGAATGGCAGAAGCCGACGTCAATTTTTGTTTGTTTGCATTGCAGCTCTTTCTATATATGTATGTGTGTGTGTTTGTGTGTATTTTATACGAATGAGTTAAATGCTATGCTCGAGTTGAGTGAATGATGCATCCCAGGGTGCATCCGTAAGATAAACAGGCGCAAGCACGCAACGTTTAACTTTTAATTTGCAGCTGCAACTCAGTCGCAATCTACCCCCTCCCTCCATCCCTACATCCCACCATCCATCCACCCCCAACACACCTCCCCGCTTCGACGATGCAACACTTTGTGTATTGTGGGTGCTGGCTGCGTGGCATGCCACAACATAGTCACACACAGCCACAGACACACCCACAAAGGTCATGGGCAATGCAAAATGTGGCATGCAATATGAAATGCGAAAGATCATTTAAGGTTCTCCACAGATCTTGAACAGTTCCACGACACATTCATCTATATACACATATGTCGCAGATACTTTCAGTTTTTGCGTGAAATATAATTGAAAGCTTTTATTTCAGTTATTTAGAAAATTATGAAAATTTCTTAAAATAAACTAAAAATATTTAAAACTTCAGAAATACTTAAAGATACTGATTTTTGAATATATTTAAAAATATTACAAAAAATTGATATATAATTTTGTATATCTTTGAATATCTAAAAATACTAAAATACTGCCTAAAAATACTAAAAATATTTAAAAATACTAAAATACTGCCTAAAAATACTAAAAATATTTAAAAATACCAACAATTAAAAAAATACTAAAAATGCTCAAAAATACTAAAAATGTTTAAAAATACAAAAATTGCGCAAAATACTAAATAAGTTTAAAAATACTAAAATTGTACAAAAATACTAAAAATATTAAATAAAATACTAAAAAAAGTTAAAATATGCTAAAACTGTTTAAATATACTAAAAATGTTAATAAATACTAAAAATGTTTAAAAATACTAAACAAAAACATTGTAAATTATGGAAAATTTGTTTGTTTACAAAAAATATGATATATTATAACAAAATTCTAAAATTATTACAAACTTTTCCAAATCTTCGATTAGGTAGATACCAACATCTTCCCTTTGCCTCTTCCAGAAAAAGGGTCTATCTTTTCTCTAGTTTCTTTCGAAAACTCTTGCTCCGTCTCCCTCTCTCTTTCTCTGTCTCTCTTTCTCTTACTCTAGTTCTGTTTCTAGTTTTTAACTTTGCTTGTGCCTCACATGCATTAAAGATTAGCTCTTCCTACAGGAAACAAGTTAAGCCTTGGGGCGTGGCCGTTGCCACAGCGACACAACGGAAGAAGATGCCCACGATTAAATGAGAGATTGAGCAGAAAAGAAATAAAAAATAAATAAAACAGAAGGCAAAAAAAAAGCTATGAATATAGTAAAATAAGAAAAAGTAAAAAATAAAACTCTAAAATTTTTCAAAAATGTTGAGAGGAAAAATTAGAATTATCTGTAGATAACTAAAGAATTTATTTGGTTAGCTGTAACTAAAACCAGTTGAAATTGCCTCAATCTCTTGAATAAGCCTGGAATATTTAATATGCAGCTTAAGATATTTCAAAAGAGATGATGAACACATGCCTGGGCTGAGACGATATCAAAGGTTGAAGTAAGTTGGAATTAAGTGAGATACCCAAGGAGAGGCCAAGTGGGGACTGAAGGGTCATTCATTTTCATTTCGATTGCAAACTGTAATTGTAAACAATCCGTAAGATACACAAAGCTTATTAATAGCCTACGTGAGATACAGATACATACATACATATAGAGGAGGCACTTGAGATGTGGGCCACATCACATCACAGCAATTGCAATTGCCGCTGCTGCCGTTGAGTACAATTTGAGAATTTGCATTGCGATGGCACTTCAACTGGGCGGCCAATTCCAATCAATGTAATTACAGACACGCCCACACACATACACACGCACACACACACACACACACACACACACTTACATACACACTCATACAGTTAGACAGACAGTTGTATAGTTTGAGAGTTGCATAGTTTTGAACAATTTCTAACTGATTTAACTTGAGTGAAAACTTGAGCAGAGTCGGAGAAAGGGGCGAATGGAAATGGAAATGGGAATGGAAATGGGAATGAAAATGCGTGCCAATGAAGCCACCCGCAGCTGCTCCACAACAATTGCTGCCCGCACCATCAGCCATGCCCCAATTGAAACCACCCCAAAAAAATATATGAACTAATCTCAAAACAAGAGAACATCAAAGTTACAAAACATAGCGTGTTTTTATTTTTAAGTTTAAATAAAATTAAAAATAAACATAATACAGAAAAATATTAACCAAAAAAAAATGTAATGAATAGAAATAAAAAATAAATTAAAAAGAAGAAAAATAAATTAATATAAGAAAGATAAATTATGATATAAAAAATAAAGTACAAAATATAAATTACTTAACATATATTATATTTACAAAAAAAATAAATAAAAAATATATATAATTAAATAAAAAAAAATAAATAATTAAATATAAAAAATATATAATTAAATAAAAGTATATAAAAATAAATAATATATTTTAAATAAATAATAAAAAATCTAAATAAATAAATTATGAAAAATTTAAAACCCTACAATATTTTAGTAAATATTTATCATACTAATGCTGAATAATGGGAATTAAAAAAATATATGAAATACAAGGTATTACAAACATTTTTAAAGTTGAATGAAAAAAACTCCATTCTAACAAAATTTCAATTAATCATTTTACTGATTTTAGCAAATCTATATAAAATCTTTATAAATAAACGTAAATTTTCATAAAAAAAATTTCGAAATTTTAATTACAATACAAACATAAGTGAGTTTTGAGAGCTTTGAGAGTTCCCTAACCATCCAGAGCATATATATTTCCACCAATGTATATATAATCTTTTTTTTAATTATTTCATACTCATTTTTCTTTTCAGTTTTCTTTCAACAATTTGAATTTTTTTATTTATTATTATTATTTTTTTCCTTTTTTTTGAGAATATGGTATATTATGAAATTGGGGATTCACGAGCTGAGCCACTCAATTGAAGTCAATTGAGCAAATCATTTGCTATTTAAATACGGGACAACAAACAGATGCACAGATATAGATACAGCTACAGCTCCAGATACAGATACATTTACAGATACAAAGATAGCTACGCCTGCACTCAAAAAGTCGCTTGCAATGCGCCCAAAAAAATAAAAATGAAGATGAAAAAAATTGTGCGTCTTGTTTGGAGTGGGGGGCATGCCACAGCAACCACAAAGTAGAGGTGGTGAAGGGGCAACACCCATATAAGGCTGGAGTGCAACGTGCTCAACAATCACAACAATAACAAGGTTGTGCCCACTTCAGTAAGTGATACTCACACACACAGACACACAAACACATACACTCACTCACACACACACGGAAGTGAGAAGTGTACGCAACCTCTTGCAGCCTCTCTCACAAAAAAAAAGCCTGTGGCATGCCCCTCATATCCGTCTCTGGCCAATCAACGACTCGTGTGTTGCGTACAGCAAAAGGTGCTGCTGATGGGGGCTGGAAGGAGAGACGGGCTGGAGTAGGGGACAAGAGACACAACCTGGCACTTGTGCCTATTTGCTGCCTTAACTTGATTTGCTCTTTGCCTTCAATTGACAAACACACACACACACACACACACAAACACGTATGACTTTCCTCCAAAAAAAGTGTTGACACTAAACAGTGGTAAGAGGGAAGCGTCACATGCTTAAGAGGACAGCAAAGGAAAGTGATATGGCGGAAATTCTGAATACTAGTTTCCCATACCAACTAGGGGTCATCAGAAATCGTCAAATTTTCAATACCCATTTTTTAAGTTTTCTTAAATCTAGGACTCATAACTAGCAATTTCCTTTTTATTTGAGGTGTTTCTAATGAGAATTTACAGAGATTTGGCCAAAAATGTGTTAAAAAGTTTCCCCAAATGGCAAATTTCGCATAAGGGACCTCCTCATAACTTTGAATTGCCATAACTCGGCCAAAAATCATCCGATTTTGATGAAATTTGATGTTTTGGAAATGGTTTTCATATCAGTTTAAATCTGCATCAAAAATGTTGCGAAATTCAACCTATTTAATTTTTCGACTTTTTTGACCCATTTTTCATACTAACCCCTTGACAAAATCATCAAAAATCGAAAAATTTTGTATTCCCAAATTTTTGACTCCGATCGATTCTGGGACTCATAACTAGCATTTTGCTTTTTATTTGAGGTGTTTCTGATGAGTATTTCAGGAGATATTGCCAAAAATTGTGCTAAAAAGTCTCCCAAAATGGCAAATTTTGCATAAGGAACCTCCTCATAACTTTGAATTGCCATAACTCGGCCAAAAATCATCCGATTTTGATGAAATTTGATGTTTTGGAAATGGTTTTTATATGAGAATTAATCTGCATCAAAATTTTTGCAAAATTCACCAAATTTAATTTTTCGACTTTTTTGACCCATTTTTGATACTAACCCCTTGACAAAATCATCAAAAATCGAAAAATTTTGTATTCCCAAATTTTTGACTCCGATCGATTCTGGGACTCATAACTAGCATTTTGCTTTTTATTTGAGGTGTTTCTGATGAGTATTTCAGGAGATATTGCCAAAAATTGTGCTAAAAAGTCTCCCAAAATGGCAAATTTTGCATAAGGAACCTCCTCATAACTTTGAATTGCCATAACTCGGCCAAAAATCATCCGATTTTGATGAAATTTGATGTTTTGGAAATGGTTTTTATATGAGAATTAATCTGCATCAAAATTTTTGCAAAATTCACCAAATTTAATTTTTCGACTTTTTTGACCCATTTTTCATACTAACCCCTTGACAAAATCATCAAAAATCGAAAAATATTGTATTCCCAAATTTTTGACTCCGATCGATTCTGGTACTCATAACTAGCATTTTGCTTTTTATTTGAGGTGTTTCTGATGAGTATTTCAGGAGATATGGCCAAAAATGTGTTAAAAGTGTCCCCAAATGGCAAATTTCGCATAAGGGACCTCCTCATAACTTTGAATTGCCATAACTTGGCCAAAAATCATCCGATTTTGATGAAATTTGATGTTTTGGAAATGGTTTTCATATCAGTTTAAATCTACATCAAAATTTTTGCATAATTCACCAATATCAATTTTTCGACTTTTTTGACCCATTTTTCATATTAACCCCTTGACAAAATCATCAAAAATCGAAAAATATTGTATTCCCAAATTTTTGACTCCGATCGATTCTGGGACTCATAACTAGCATTTTGCTTTTTATTTGAGGTGTTTCTGATGAGTATTTCAGGAGATATGGCCAAAAATGTGTTAAAAAGTGTCCCCAAATGGCAAATTTTGCATAAGGAACCTCCTCATAACTTTGAATTGCCATAACTCGGCCAAAAATCATCCGATTTTGATGAAATTTGATGTTTTGGAAATGGTTTTTATATGAGAATTAACCTGCATCAAAATTTTTGCAAAATTCACCATTTTTAATTTTTCGACTTTTTTGACCCATTTTTCATACTAACCCCTTGACAAAATCATCAAAAATCGAAAAATTTTTGACCCCGATTTTTTTGACTCCAATCGATTCTAGGGTGTGGTGTTTCTGGTGAGTATTTCAAGAGATATGGACAAAAATGAGCTTGAAATTAGCTGAAATATTGGATTTTCTTCAATATATGAAGTTAATCTGCTTCGCCTTTGATTAAAAATAATCCAATGCTTTCTCTGTTTTCCTATAACAATTCTCTGCTTCACACAAAACTACTCTCAAAAATTTGTCTTCATTAATTTTGTTTTCTTTCTTTCACATACAATTTAACAGTTTGCCTTATGCAGATTGTTTGCCAAGTCTTAAGTCCCGAAACGTCTGAAACGCATCCAAATTCAATGCAATTGACCTCATTTTTAGCAGTATTTCTGTCTCTCTCTCACTCTCTCGCTTCTCTTTCTCTGTCCCTCTCTCTCTCTCTCTTTCTCGCTTCTCTTTCTCTGTCTTACGCTCTAACGCTCTAATAACATTAAATTATATTTTATGTGCAAATTATTTAAGTTTTGTGTGCAAGTTTTGCAAAATAGGAACATTAAGCGTAAGTTATATGCATACACATCGGCGGACGGATGGGCGAACAGACGGACGGACATACGGACATACGGACGGGGGCATACAGACGAAGGGACCGACCGAGAAGTCATTATTTGAGTGCAAGCACAAACACGATAATCATAGCATACTTTGCTTCCACTTGTGCTTCCCCTTTGCCAGTTTTTGGCATTGGAATCTATACAATTTATATACATATACATATATATAGTGACTTGGCCAACGGCCATCGTCATAGCCAAACAAAGCCATTAACATAAGCACAAGGACGAAGTAGAAAGAGACAGATAGAAATAGATAGCGAGAGAGAAAGAGGGATGCTGTGTTGCAATCAGAATTGAAGTTTTTATCTTTGCCAGAAAATGTCGCGTTTTGGCAATTGGCATTTCGGTTTCGGCCACATGCCACGCCCACCGCCAAAAGTGCATTCAGGCGTTGCCATTTTCTATAATTCTTCTTTCCTCTTCTTCATCCTTATTTCTCTCTCTCTCTCTCTGTCTTTGTGTGTGCGTGTGTGTGTGTGTGTTTTTATTGTAGTTCATGCGAAAAGTTTTCAATTGCTCTGGCGTCACTTTTTGATTGCTTTGATGTGTTTTTCTCGCACATTTCCCAAACCTCAATTCATGACAAAAGTTTTCGTTTTTTCTTTTTTTTTCTTTTCTTTCTCTGCTACCAAAGGATAAAGGATGCAGTGACTCCTTCACTGCGAACTGCAAGCACAAAAGCTGCGCCAACTTTCGCTTTGATTTTCAAACATCGCACACACACACACACACACACACACACACACACACACACACACAAACTTAAACATTGGCATATCCTGTTAGCAATTTCTCTCTCTGTCTCTCTATCGCTCTCAGCTATCTCTGTCTCATTCGCAGATGTCTCAGCTAGGCAGCGTTATCCTTGGCTTGACAGAAAAATGAAAGTTTAATGCGTTTGCCAAACACAATTTTGCACAATTTTCTGCAGCCGTCGTTGCTGCTACTTCTTCTTCCTCTTCTACCGCTACTTAAACACATAACTGTGCTATATAAATATAACTCTTCAACTTACCCTATACAATTTATATATATATTTATATTTATATATATATTTTATTTTATTGTATTTCCTTCATTTTTTTTTCGTATTTCGGCATTTTTGTCTACTTGAATATAGTTTGCAAATTGAGTTTCTCTTTCTCTTTTTTACTCTCCTTTTTTTATCATTTTCTCGCCCAAAACTATTACTATCTCATTCTATATAGAACTCTATAACTGTATAGTTGTCTATATATATGTTTGTTTGCTGGCCGGAAAATGTGTGCGTCTGTGCGGAAATTGCATTTTTTTTTTCTATAAATAAAAAAAAATTTCCATTTTTTGCATTTTTATATTTTCTTTTTTTTTGCAAAGCAATTCGAGCTTTTCTCTTTTATCTTTCACTCTGTGAACTTTAGCCCTTTTTTATATTATATTTTTTATTTTTATTTTATTTTATTTCATTTTTTTTACATTTTATTTTGCACTATCCTGTGCCTTTGGGGGCAAGTTTAAATGGCTTAAAGTGCTTATAATGCAAATATTAAAATGGAAAATGGAAAATGGCTGAAAAGGGAAAAGTTAAGCTGCCAAAGATGTGGGCGTGGGGCGTGGCAATAGTTGCATATTAGTTGCAATTGCCGCATAAAACAAAAACAAAATAAATACAACAACAACAAAAACCGCAACCATGTTGCGAAACAGGCGCATAAAGAGAGCAACAAAAAGCGGCAGAAGCATCAAAAGACGCATCCAATAAAATGAGAAAACTTCAGGCAAACGATATACATACGTAGCAAGCGCAACTTCAACTTGTTGCGAATTATAAGCATGAAGTTGCCGAAGTGAATAGAATACTTAAATTAGACTTTTTGGGTTTATTTCTTGCGCTGAATTCGAGTTTATAGCTCAGAGATCAAAGCTGTGGTACAACTAGGACAACAACATGCCACATGCAACATGAGTAACCACACGTGGCACTGCAGTGTGAATGAGAAAGAGATTGAGAAAAAGAGAGACAAAGAGAGAGCGCTTGGGGTGCAAAGTAAATAGATTCAACTTTAATCTACAAATTAAATTTCCCTACATAGGAAACATTTCTTTTAATTGCCGCACACAGACTTACGACTTTGTTTACACTCTTTTATTGTATGTGTGTGATAGTGTGTGTGTGTGTGTGTGTGTGTGTATTGGAAAAGGTACACAAAGCATAGATACATAGGGATGACGATTTGTAGCCCTCGGGGCGACGAATTTGTTTGGCTGTCAAATAAAACAAGACGCATCAAATTATTTCAAATTTATCGCGCAGTCCTGGCCCAAAAAAGGTATCTATACATCTATACACACTATATAGGTGTATATATATATATATATATATATGTGTGTGTGTGTGTGTGTGTGTATGAGGGTATATCCTGTGACAGAGCCTGCAGGCATAGAGTGCTGCCAGCTGTTCGTGGCAACAACCCCCGTTGCAAGTAAACAGAGTTTAAACACAATGAAAGATGCTCAGGTAACAGAGAGAGAGAGAGAGAGAGAGACAGTGAGAGAGGGAGAGAGAAAAAGATACAGAAAGATAATGAAAGAGTAAAAGAGAGAGATAGATTGCTCATAGTTGCCACAGATTCGCACCGCAAAATGACAGTCGAATGGGCACAACAACAACGACTGCAACACGATTAATGGGGATACATTTTCAAATGTATCTCAAAACTCCACATGTATGTACATATATATCTTTGTGGCATTGTAGCTAGTAACTGTGTTACAGTCTCTGTCAAATCAAAATTATATTTTGACACGAAGACCAATGGATAAAACTTGCAATTAGTAGTTACCATTGCCAGACAACAAAATCCACAACAAAAAAAAAACGAGAGAAAAAACCCTAAAATCCACAATGATGACTGCTGCACATGCCACAGATACAGATACAGCTACAGATACAGATACATCCATGGCTTCAGTTACGTGGCGTGGAGTCTCTATAGCTACAAATGTATTTGTATTTTATGGCGTTTCTCTTTCAGATCCGACACAATTGTGGGTTAATGGCACTTTAAACTCAACTCCATCGTCATACAGGAAACGTAGTTCCAGCTACAAAAGTATCTTTCGGGCATCCATCTAAGGTATAGTTCTCTGACTGTCCCTTTCACGCATCTAGCCTAACGCTGCCTATCTCTTTCTATTGTTTTTCTTGTACTTGTGTTTTTTTTTTTTTGTCTTTTTTGTGTTTGTTTTTGATTAATATTTGGCACGCAACAATGCAATTTACGCGGCTATTTCTACTGCTTCTTCTTACCAAACTTTTTTTTTTGGAATTTTTATTTTTATATTTTACTTTTCTCTTCAAAATATGTAACATCAATGTGCCAAATCATTGAAAGTGAGCAAAAAAATCTATGACTATGACTTTCCAATTGACCAGCGAAAAAAAGTAGTAGAAGTGAGATACCGAGAGAGAAAGAGGAAGAGAAAGAGAGATACAGAGAGAGAGAGAGAGAGAGAGAGGGAGAGACGGGATGTTATATAGGGAATCTTTCGCATTTATGACTCAGGTTTTTACTCCTCGTCGCTGTCTGCTTTTTTTATTACTTCTGGAGGCGTGTTCAACTTTTGCATAAATCAAAACGAAAATGAAAACGAATCCAAAAAATGAAAAACAAACAAAAAAATATTTAAAAAAAAACAACACTTAAAAAAATTAAAAAAAAAAACATAAATGAATCTAAAGTTAAAAAAAT
The DNA here is from genome assembly GCA_018150725.1 of Drosophila quadrilineata. Classification (NCBI taxonomy): domain Eukaryota; kingdom Metazoa; phylum Arthropoda; class Insecta; order Diptera; family Drosophilidae; genus Drosophila; species Drosophila quadrilineata. The sequence goes on along the minus strand of JAECWN010000432.1, from coordinate 24,235,340 downwards.
TCTAAATAAAACAATCAATATTAAAATCGAAATGAAAACCAAAGTAAACTAAAAAATAATAAATAATATATTATTTATATTATAATAAAATATGAATTATAAATGTAAATTTAAATAAAATATAATAGAAAAATTAAAGGGAAAAACTAAAAATAAAATAAATAAAAATAAAATAAAAAATAAAATTATAGAACAAAAAAAAAACACAAAATATATATATTCAAAATATAAAAGAAAAAGCAAAAAAGGGAAAATTAAAAAACATATGTATAGGAAAAACATTTACAAATACAAAATCAAATTTTTTTTTTTTTTGAAATACTCATAAAAGGTAAAAAAAAGATTTCAAGCTGAAAATGCAATTTAGTGAATGCAATTAAAGCTACGGCAGACGAGACACATAAACAGCACAGACTGTACCCCCCCCCACCAACAGCCACGCCCACCAGCAGAAGTGGAAGAAGCAGAAAAGGGAATCGCTGGCGAACGAGAATGAGAATGGGAAAGAGTAGAAGAGTAGAAGAAGAGGCACAAAACAAACGCCGACTGATTTTTATCAACTAACCAAGCGTAACGCAGACAAACACTTCCTAAATCACTTCGAGTCGTTCCAAATGTCGCTCCTCCTCCACCAACAGACCCCAAGACCTCTCCACCCTCCCGCCGGGGTGTGTGTAGCCAACCCTCCCCCAATAGAAGAGCAAGAAGAAGAGGAGGCAGCAGCCACAAGAAAAAGCGTTTCCTGCGCACATAAAACATAAATTATTTAATTTTTTTCTTTCTTTTTGCAACCTCTTCGCTCCCCTTCTCACTCCGCATATCATCCACTTGCCTAGACAGCAAAGGACAACAAAATAGGGAAACGGCAGCAAGCAAATATTTCATATGACAATGTGGAAATGGGGGGGGGGGATGTGGAGACACAACTGCTGTTATCAGCTTGAAATAAAAATTATGAAACACTTTCGCTCATTGACTTCATTAATTTATTTGGTATATATTTTGCTGGCCTCTCTCTCTCTCTCACTCTCTCTATCTCCATTTCTTTCTTTCTCTTACTCTCTCTGCTCTTAGGTACACCTTTTTATGAGTCGCTTGCGTTTCATGTTTTTTATGACCCACAAAATGTTTGTCTCTAATTCCCATCTTCTCTGTGTTTTCCAGCATCATTTTCAGTTTGAAGACTCTCATTTCATTAGGACAACTTCATTAAGCGCATCTCGGGCAAAGGAAACCCTTAAGTGGTCAACAAATTGACGCTCCACCTGTGCCATGTGATTCGATTAATTGTTTTATTTTATAGAACAAATTTTCTCAGTTTTATTTTCTATATAATTTTTAAGTTCTTTTCATCAATAAATTGATGTCTGTTGTACAATTGAATCAAAACTTCAGTTGTTAACAGACAAAGAGAGAGAGAGAGAGAAAGAGAGAGAGAGAGAGGGAGAGAGACAGAGAGGGAGAGAGAGAGAGAGGGAGAGAGAGAGAGAGAAAGAGAGAGGAAGTGTGAGAAAAAAGATAAAGAGAGAGATAGAGAGAGATGGGGTCTCGTGGAGTGCAAAACAAAAACTTTTGAGGGACACACAAGCTAAAAGTCCGAGCGAAATGTCCGATTCAAAAAGTAGGAAATGAAAAACGTGCGGCATATCAAGATGTAGCAGAAGAAGAAGAGGATGAAGAAGAAGCAGTTAGCAGGCGCCACGTACGACGGACAAACCCAAAAAAGCTAAGAAGAAGCAGAGCACAAAAAAAAAAAAATGGAAGTGGGCGACGTAGAAGAAGCAGGAGGAGAAGAAGAGGACAAACGTTTTGCATAGGAAATGGGCGAAAAGTCAAAGCACAAAAGTTCAATGAGAGAGGGGAGAGAGCGTGAGAGGGAGAGAGTGAGAGGGAGAGAGTGAGAGGAGGAAAGAGAGCGAGGACAAGAGAAAGCGAACGAAAGGAAGAGATTCAAAGAAAGTGAGAAAGAGAGAGGGTCACATGTGAGAGAGTGGGAGATTGAGAGGAACAATAAGTGAGAACAAAAAGCTGGAGAGGAACAGAAAGAAAGAGAATTGTAGACAGAGGGAGAGAGGACAGAGAGAGAGAGAGAGAAACCTGTGGTAGCGCGAGAATGCAGCGAAAAGAGAGCGGAAAACAGAGTCACTTTTCATATACCCTAGGAGGTCGGGAGGTGTTCGAGCAGCAACAGCAGCAGACAAAACCAGGAGCGGCAGCGGGACCAGCCAGGAGCGGGTCGAGGGTGCGAGACGGAAGCGGTAGGGGGGAGGGGGTTCATCGGTACCGACAGGAATAATAAATATTCAGTTTAAGTAAATGGGCTTTTATCGCGCATCTCTGGGGTGCCATAATTTGCCATTTGTGCTACTCTCCCACCGTCTCTCTCTTGCTCCCATTCTCTCTCTGTGTTTCTCTTACTCTCTCTCTCTCTCTTGGCCCAAACTTCTCTCACTTTTCACGCGCTTTGCAACTACGTTTTTCTTTTTGTTATGCTTGTGGCCTTAGTTGCCCTGTTTCTCTCTGTGCCTGTTTTTTTTGTGGGTCTGTCTCAATTTTAGCTAGAGATTTGCCACACGCTCTCTCTGTCTCTCTCTTTCAGAGTATTTGCATCTCTTTCTGTTTGGCTGGCAGGCAAATGCATGTAATTGATTCAACAAACGAAGTTGCGGCGCATAGGTGCCAAGAAACACAGCGAAAAGTTGTCGACGCCAATTCCCCTCCAAACAAACCACCCCCAACCCACCCCTTCGGGGGAGAACTAGATTAGATTGAAAACAAAAATATACGTATGTATGGGAAGTTATAAACGCTGTATAATAAAGTTAATGTGCTTCAGGGAATATCAATAAATATAATCATGCGTAAGCAACAACAGCGGAAACTCGAAACTCCAAATGGGTTACAAAAAGTTGCTCCGCTAGAGAAATAACTTCAGGTGAGATTAGAGCTAGTATCTGTGGAGATATGGCGGTATTACTTTGGAAATCATAATCATCGTAAACTCATACAACGACAAGAAGAAGCAGCACCAGCAACAACAATTATACGCATAATATATTTCTGGATGCCATAAATACGGTCGGGGTCTTGTCTTGAAAATTACAACAAAAAAAGCTAAAAACCAAAAAAAAAACCGCTAAAACAACAGCATAAAATGAAGAGAGAGAGAGAGCTAGACGTATAAAAAAGCCAAGTCACGCTCGAATCCTGCGTCTCCTCCACCGCCACCTCCCACTGCTCCTCCCGCTCCATCACTGCCAGGTCATAAAAAATGGCGCAAGTAGAAGTAGGTGAAGTAGAAGAGGAAGTGGAAGTGGAAGAGGAAGAAGTAGAGTGCGAGAAGTAAGCGGAGTAAACATTTTTGCGGCGGCAAATCACTTCAGCGCCTCGCAGCAACAATTTAGCTCATTTATTTTTATACATTTTAAGAAACAATAAACCGACGGCCCATAAAACACGCAGTTACAAAATGAAAATGATTTAAGACAATGACTCCCTACCCCAACCCAACCCGAACCCACCCCAACCCACCTCTACCCACCATCATCTGCCCTTAACTCGTAAAATTCTTCCCATTTTTACAATACAATACTATATCATATACTCCTCACTCCTACCCTGATCCCCATGAATTATTTGTTATGTTTATTTTTTCATTTTCTTTTTTTTTTTTTTTTGAGTTTTCTTCGGCAATTCAAAGTTTAACATTATAATTGCAAACGTTTTATAATGCCACCAGCTTTATACGTGATTTATAATGATATGCATATATCACAACAGACGATGCTCGAGAACCACGAAATAAATCTATGCTTAAATGATCCAAATTAGAACTCGAATTTAACCCAAATTGTGTTTATGAATAGAAGAAAAAAAAAACTACAACTAAACAAAATAGCAGCAACTCGCTGAAAACTAATCAAAAAAAAAAAAAACAAAATTTCAAAAAATTTAATATTTTACACAATTTTTAATTGCCCATAACTTGGCCAAAAATCAACCGATTTTCATGAAATTTTGTATTTTGAGCAAGTTTATGATCCCAGATTAAAATTGCATACAAATATTCCCGAAATTCCCATATTTAAATTTTGCGACTTTTTTGACTATTTTTTCATACCAACCCCTTATCAAAAATGACAAAAAATTTCGATCTAAATTTTTTTGGCTCTATTCGAATGTGGGACTCAAAACTAGAATTGTGCCTTTTATTTGATTTGTTTTTGTTGCGTAGTTCCCGAGAAATGGCCAAAAATGTGCAAAAAAGAGACAAATATCGGAAATCTCACAATACGACCTCTTCTCTGAACTTTGAACTGCCATAACTTGGCCAAAAATCAACCGATTTTGATGAAATTTGGTGTTTTGAGCACGTTTAATTAATTTTTCGAATTTTTTTTATCAAATTATTTGTATTTCCCGAGATATGCCTTAAAAAGTAAATTCGATTGTCGATTTTCTTCAATTTGGGAAATAGCGATTTTTGGGCAAAACTTGCTTTAAGTTTGATTAGTTGTAATCTTCTAAAACGTTGTTTTAGTATCTTGAGCTGCTTTTTTCATCTTCAGGATGCTAATAAGTAGAGTCAAAGTGCAGGGTAAATGTTGTTGCTGCTGTTAAAGTCCAATTACAGTAGGTGTGTGTGTGTGTGTGTGTGTGTTGGTCTGTTGCACGTTGCATGCTGCAACTCATTAGTGCCACTCAAATCGCGGTGCCATTTGGAGTCAGTCGAGCGGCAGCTAGAAGTTGACACTTGATGTCGTCTTCCTGGCGAAACTCGGCTGCATTTTTGGAAGCGAAAGAGACAAAAAGAGGACAGACACACACACAGAGAGAGAGAGAGAGAGAGAGAGACAGAGAGAAAGAGAGATAGAAGAGAGGAATATGTTGTGTGGATGTTGCATAATTGGAAATTCATTTGAAGCCGGCATTAAATGCTGAATGCAACTTTGGCACAAGTTTTGGCGCCTTTAAGTTTTGTGAGGCAGTCTGTGCTCCAGTTTTGTTGCACATGCAGCATATGGCAAGTGGCAAGTGGCGAGTAGCGTGTAGCGAGTGGCTTGAAGGATGCGCCAGCCAGTAAAATTTAATTAAGCTGCTTTCTGCAACGTTTGCAACATCTGAAGCTGCAACCAGCAACGATGTATGTAGCTCGAGATGTACATACACATATCTGCTTTGCTGCTTGTGGCATGCCACTTGACTTCTGAAGTGGCAACTCTTTGCGATGCTGCCACTGCTGCATTTTGCTCTGAGGCATACGTCAGCGTCTTGCCACACCTGCGCTTTGTCTCGCTCTAACAGTCACTCTATCTCTTTTTGCATTTCTCTATGTCTTTCTCTCTTTGCATTTCTCTCTCTCTCTCTCTCTCTCTCTCCAAATTAGCTTTTAAAGTTCAGTTTAGCTTCGCCTGTCTTGTGCTGCTCATTTATCTTGCACTTTGTCTTCATCATCAACTTCTTCTTCTGCTGATAATTTCGTTGTTTATCAACAAGAATTTGTTTATGCCACAAACAAACTAATCTTTGGCTCCCCTCTCCCCTCTCTCTATCTACGTCTCTCTCTCTCTCTCTCTCTCTCTCTGTAGCTCTCCATTAAAAAGATTTATTATTGAGGTTTCTACCCTTTTCTCCCCCCCATTTCCTTCCCTCTCTTTCTCACTCTCAATATTTCTCTCTCTCTCTCTCACTCTCACTCTGATTCTCTCTGTTTTGTGTTGCTCCAATTCATTTTAATGCGCCTCAAACGCAAATCGATTTTCAATTTAAATTTGAATATTTTCAACATTTTCGTCTGCCATTTGTTTACTTGACATATTAAAACAAAATATCAAATACGAAAAATCTCTTTGCATATTTCACATGCTTGCTCAACTCTCCTTCTCTCTCTCTCTCTCACACTCTCTCTCTTTTCACTCCATCTCTCCCTCTCTTACATTTGTAAGTTTATCAAAATATGTGAATTTATTTTGTTTTTTTATAAGATTTATTCCAAAAATCAATTCTGTTTATTTTGGTCGTGTAGTTTTCTCAATCTATTGTTTCTCTGCATCTGTCATTTCAGTGCTAACGAGTCTTTTGTCTTCGCTTGGACACGACTGTAGCTTATGACAGCTTCTGTGTCAAATTTGAAGTCAAACTGTTTTTGGCATTTCCATTTAAAAGTAGCAAAAAATTATATTCAAAAAAAAAAAAAAAAAATAGTAAAATAAACACGTAAATTTGTCCAATTTTGATGAATTTTACATCAGATTTCTGGGAATCTTGATATTGATTGGCAAAAATAGTCGCAAATTGACAAAAGATTGTTTAATGGCAAATTTTGATCTGTAGTTTTTTATTTATTAACAAATATTCAAAGTTTTTAAGATATAATATATTTTATAAAAATTATATACATATTGTCAAATATTCTGCCGATATTTCTCTCAAATTGAACTTAAAAAAATTCATATTCAAATTCATTAAAATCGAAATTTTTTCTTTTATATTTTCAAAATATTTCTCAAGTTATTGTAATGTCCTTCAAATTGTAAATAATTTTTCTTTATTTACAATATTTTTGAAAATAAATTTGTCTTTTATATTTGCGAAATATTTCCCAAATCATTTTAATGCCATTCAAATTTAATTTGAATAATATAAGTATATAACAAAAAAAAATACTGTTCTTACAATTTTTCTATGGAAATATTTTTCTTTTCAATTTATCTTTTTTTTATTATAATTTCTTGCTTTTTTATCAAATGTATATAGATACATTGTATCTAAGCTGAGTTGTTTATAAAATTCTGCGGTCTTTTGCGGAGAAGAAAACAAATTAAAAGGTTTGAAAACAGTGGAAAAAATAGAAGTTTGCTAAGATTATAAGAGAAAGAGGAAGGGAGATTGAGAGAGAGAGAGACAGAGCGTGAGCGAGAAAGAGATACATTACTAGCTCAAAAAATGAATGAAGCAGTTGTTGGGTTCGTGTTTTTAAGGCTCCAAACAGACCTTTTGCAAAGGTTCCGCCAGGCGAGAGATAGAGAAACAGTGGCAGGGAGACAACGAGAGAGAGAGAGAGAAGAGAGAGAGAGAGAGAGAGAGAGAACGAGAGAGTGAGAGAGACAGAGACTGGTATGCTGAACAGTTGTGCTGATTCACATAGTCGAAAGAGGTGCCAAATGCTGGCCAACGTGTAAACGTGGCCCAAAAGGGCGCAAAAATATGCCAGAGTTGCGGCCAATAACTAAAAGAAAGGGGGTCGCAGGGTTGCCACCAACAGCAAAGATACACCAATGGAGGGGTGGGAGAGTGGAAAGAGACGGGATAAATAAACGATGTTGTCTATGACAAGGCATGACGGTAATGACGAGAGACAGAGAGACAAAGCGAAAGATACAATGAGAGAGAGAGAGAGAGAATGAGAGACACTGCTGGAAGCGGAGAGCGGAGAGGGGAGAGCAGAATCAGTCTGAGACACGTTCGAGTTTGTTGTTTTACCTGTGGCTGGACAACAACAACTCGCCTTCATGTTGCTGATGCTGTTGCTGTTTTTCTTACAGCTAAAAAGATACAGAGAGCCGCAGTGGCAGTGAGTGACAGAGACAGACTATGACTGAGGGCGAAAGAGAGAGAGAGAGAGAGAGCAGGATAGACGGTTCGTTTTAGCCACATCATTGTAGTTCTGCTTCTTCTACTCTTCTCTTGTCTTTTTTTTTGGTATTTTTCAATTCAAGGTTTTTTGCCGGGCTCTACCTGCCCGCCTTGCCACGCCCCTCCCCTCCTCCACCACCGCTGCCGTCTTCACACCTCGCGCGCGCTGTTTCTGCACCATCATCATCATCTGTGGCAAGTTGTCTCTCAGCCTCTCTCTCTCTCCCTGTTGACGGCTGCTATCAATGGCCATGGCCTTTTCTCAGCTCTACTCTGATGCCCTGATGCTGTTATTATTCTCCTCCTGTCTGCACTTGCTGCCTACATCTCTCTCTCTTTCTCTCTCTCTCTCTCTCTCTCTCTCTCTCTCTTGGTCTTTCTCTCTCTGGCCATGTCTGCCTCTGTGGCATCATAAATCATCTCAAGTCGCTTGGCAGCAGTGAAGTGATGTGCTGTGAAGAGTCTCCTCCAAAATCCTGCTACTTTTCGGTTTTGTATCTATAACTATAACAATTTGCAAAACGTATCTCACAGATACATACATGCTCACAGTTGTTGTTGCTGTTGCTGTTGTTGTCGTTGTCACTCCGTTTGACATTTCTCTTGCACTAATTTGCGCAACAAAACAGCACCATAGATACTTAGATACATTTGCCAGATACATGCTGCAGTTGCAGATACTTTTACCTGCCAGCGGCACTGACACTCTTATATAGAGAAATTCTTCTTTTTTTTTAAATTTTTCTTTTTTTTTGTGGCACGTTGAACTGCCAACAGCTGTTCGCAAAACGCGCAATTTTAATGCTAATGTTGATAATCAACTTCAACACCAACTATCTATAACTCTTTCTCTCTCTCTTTCTCACTCTCTCTCTCCCACTGACTGGCACAGCTGTCGCCTCATTCTCATCACTTTTGTCTCAATCTTTTCGATACCCGAAGCTCTTTAACAGCTGTGCGAAATTCGAGCTCATTTTTGGTTTGTTCTTCATTATAATCAATCAAAAATTGCTATACAAATAGTAGCAGAAGAAGAGGAGGCAGAAAAGAGGAGAGGAGAAAAGAAGAAGAGGAATCGAAAGAGAAGTAGTGGCGACAAATCAGAGGAGAAATTATATCTTAAGTACTACTTACATGTTAAAAAAACATTTACTGACTCAATCGTCTGACAGTATAACAGCTGCCCATATAACAGTTTAGCACAAAAATTAGTTCAAAATATGAAAATTTATATACATATTTTTTTTTAAATTTTCTTCCATTTTTCACAGCTTGATTTTTGTTTCATTATCGCGCTGAAATTTCTGTTTCAAACTAACTTTATATATCAGTATAACAGCAGCGACATATGTATAACAGTTTAGCACAAAATTTGAAAACAACTTTGAAAAATATTGTAAACATTTGAAAAAAACATTTTTTTTTTTTTTTGAATTTAACAAATTTACTTGAGTTTTCTTTTACAAAATAATCGAAAATTAAATAAATAAATATTTGAAAACTTTAAAAAAAAATTTGAAATTTTAGTTTTCGTTCAATTCCCTGAATTTCTTAGCGTTGTCTCTAAACTTTTTAAACAAAATAGAAATTTATGCATTTTCCGACACTTTTTACAATTTATATTTGTCAACCATTATCCTTTTGCACCAATATAGGTTGGTGGAAAATTTTATGAAAATTCACTCAATTGGAAAACTCTTTGATTAATCACTTTAACTTTGAGGCACAGAACTTGCTCAGCTCTTAATTAAGTCAAGAACAAAAAACGGAAAACGCATGTTTCAAAATATATGTATATATATGTATGTAATTTCTACAGAGATTTTGAAAAAAACAAGAACTACAATTTCGAGTAAATTGTTGTTGCTTTTTTGCGGCGTGGAAAACCGTCTTGAGTTGAGTGGAAAAGCATATGTGAATGTGTTTAGTCGATTGGAAAAGTCTTTGATAATATTGCTCTGACAATTTCCACAAGCCAGAAGATGAACACAGAGCAGGGGGAGAGGGGGATGAAGAACATATATGAAAAACTAAACGACAAATAATTAAATTTAATATGAAATTTTTATTTATTGCAAAAGTGTTTCTCGCCCATTACTTATCCTGGTTCGCTGAACTGAAATTAATTAACAAAAATCTAAAAAAAAAACAAACAAGAAATGAAAACAAAAATTATAAAAAAATATGTAAACAATGATTTACAGTTTTCCCCCTAGAGATTTGCCGTCGGCACCACATGAGATTGAAGAAATAATTAATAAAATTGCAGAAACCAAGTTAAGAACTCTGCTGGTCATAGGCCAAAAATCCAATATATATCTATATATGTGTGTGTATTACTTTGTTAAATTTTGTTGGCACTTTGTTTAATTAATGGCATTTGTTGTCAGTTTTAATTGAATTTATGTTTGATTATATTCAACATCATTTATTTATTTCATGTTCGACATGCGCCATAGGAAACTTGTTCCCATCTGAAACTACAAACTAATTCTTCATCATCATCATCATCTTCTTCTTCTTCTTTTCATTATATGCATATACATTTATGTATATTATATATGTATATATAATATCTCATCGATACTTCAGTTGTTCCCATTTCAATTTGAACTTCAATACACAACAAACTAATTTTCAGTTTCAGTTTCTTTTTTTTTACAGATTTACGCATAATTCCCATTAATTATTTGGATAGACGACTATGAGTTACCCTATAAGCAGCCATGATTAATTATCTTTTAATGGCAGCACACAAAATTGTTTACGATGTGTGCAAAAACAACAAACTAACTTTATTTATGAAAATATTGTTTTTGTTTTTTTATGATATTTTGCAAAGTTTTTGTTTATTAGTTTCAGTTTCCACTTTTTTTTTCATTTTTTATTTTTTTTTTTTTTTTTTTGGGAGGGTTCTAAAATTTTAGTTAAACTATCTTGAATATTAGCTAGATGTAGGTGAATAAACTTTATATGACTTTTTTTTTTTTAATTTTCATGAGAATATTAAAAAAGTTTTTCTATTATGATGCGCTTGGAAAATATTTTGAAAAATACTTGCAGTATTTCGAAATTTTCTCAAAAAGATATACTTTCAAATACTTTCTTGGTTCGATTTCATACAATTATGTACAGTTTCATAAAACTGCTAATAATTTTTAAGTTTATATAGAATATTATATATAGACAACTCTAAAACAAATCCAAAAGTACACCAAGTATATTGAAAATATTTGGAAAACATATAGTATATCATTTCGGGTAACGATTTTAGAGATTACCTCAGGAAACATTACTTGGAAAGTGTAATTTTTGCTTTTAAAAATATCACTTCTATTTATTGTAATCTTATCTTATCAAAGAACTAACAGAATTCCCACTGCCATTATTATATTTCAAGAACTTCCCAAAAACACTTTCAGACACATAATATATTTCAAAACTCAAAGAAAGTATGAAATATCGTATTATAGCAACAAGTTTTTCTATAAATTTGAGAAAATTAACAAATGAAAGATATCTTTATAGAGAATATTCAAAAACAGAAAGAAAAAAAAAACATCGAAACTTCATGAAATATTTCAGAATTTACCAAAATCCTTGATTCAATTTCCCACAAAAATATTTCTAGTAAATATATCCTACAACATTTTTCTCGCACAGTAGTTCATTTAAAATTTGTTTAGCGTAAAATCCTTGAAATTTATTACCGTATTAGTTGCCGTTATGTTTGAGGACACGTAGGAAATTGTTTACATTTCTTAGATTGCAATTAATTATTTGTAATTTGTATAAAATTTTAAGTGTTTATCCAAAAGTTAAAATTGAAAATTGACCTACATTTGTTTTGGTTGCGTTTTTGTCGTTTTTCTTTTCCTTTTCAACAGTTAGATGCTGCTGCTGCTGCTGCTGGCGTCGCTGCTGCCGTCGCTGCGAATGCTGCTGCAATTTGCAAACGCAAAGCGATGCAAAGAAAACAACAATTTTGTTTTGTTTTGTTTCTTTTTTGCACTTTTCCCTTTTTTGATTTTACGATTGTTTTCTTCGCGTTGCGTCGCTGCGACTGCGACTGCAACTGCCGCAACTGCGGCGCTGCCGACGCTACTGCTGCGCTGCTGCCGCTGCTGCTTCTTCTAGCTAAACAGCAAATGCACAATATCCAACAACCGTTATTCTTCTACTCTCCTTTTTGATGATGTTGTTGCTGTTGTTGTTGTTCACGGCACTTTTCACACTTTAGACACACACACACACACACACATGTACTACAGAGGCTGTCTCTGTCTGGCATTTACTTGCTTTTGCTACGCATTCAATATATTATTTCTTTTGCTTTTGGATTTGCGTTTGCTTTTGCTTTTCCTTTAATATTTATTTGCAATTTGCATTTGATTGTAACAATTTTTTGCCAGTCATTCGAGCAAATGCTGCTGCTGCTGCTCCTGTTGTTGTTGTTGCACTTGAAAAAAATATCTCAAAAAAAAAACAAACAGAAAAGAAACAGAATTGAAGCAAAACGAACGGTAAGGATTGGAAAACAGTAATATGTTGCAATATTATGTTGCCGTTGTTGCATATAGGCACGCACACACACATACATATATAGCAGTGAGGCTCTTACGCAGTTTCGTCGATGCCGTTAACAAAACGGTAAATACACTGACTGTGTGGGAGATACGCGCAAATTATGAAACACGCGACCGACCGACAACGCGTCCAAATACTTCAACGTTACGAACAGAACTAAACGCGTGCTGCCGCCTGCTGCTGTTGCTGCCTTTGCCTGCGCCACTGCTGCTGCTGCTGCTGCTGCTGCTGCTTCTGCTGGTGCTGCTACTGCTGTGGACATGGAAGAGCGGCGCGTGTGTGACAGAGATGCATGCAGCACGTCCCTCTGCTCTGCTCAGCTGCTCTCTGTTATGCCCTTTATGCACATCTCCATATATCCATATGCATGTTAAGCGAGCCAGCGTTCTCTCTCACTCTCTGTCTCTTTAGTTCGCCTTTCACAATGGTGGCCAGCGTTCGGCTTCGTTTCGTTTCGTTTCATTTCGCTCGTCTCAGTTTCATGTAAATGTTTTGCTTGTTGTTGTTGCTGTTTTGTATATGCGGGTGGCTCTGCCCGAACGCTGTCTTACACTACTCTCTCTCTCTCTCTCTCTCTCTCTGTATCTCTTAACAGACGCCTTGAGTTTGTTATTGTATTACATTGTTGTGATGCTGCTGCTGAACGACCGCTGTTAACTGTGGTCAGCGCACACTGTTAACTCAATGCAGTTAATATAATATAAGCAATCAAATAATTTAAAATTTATTTATAAATATATTTTGCAGAAAATTGAAAAAATGATTTAAAACACAAATTTCACAAATTTAACTTTTTTGTTGTCTTGATATGCATTTTAGATAATTAACTTAACTGGATTAATTCAACAATATATTAAAATAATTCATTAGTTAATGCTTATTTAAAATTATAGCTTAGCATATATTGTTGTCAGCATTCTTGTTTTTATTGTTATTATTTATTGTTGATGTGCCAATTTTTTGCAGCCGCTTTGTTATCATTTTGTGCCCTTTAACAGCCTGCTGTTAATTAACAGTGTGCGCCTGCTGTTAACAGCGCTTAAGAGAGCCACTGCACTGTGTTGCTCTCTTGCAGTAGCTGTCATGCGCTCTCTTGTGTTTAGCGGCCACGTGACTGTTATACTTGAGCTAGTGTGTGTCTGTGTGTGTGTGAGTTGACAGGACAACTGACGCAGTTGCTGCCGCTGCCGCTACCGCTGCCACAGGTTAATGTTACTGGTTACGATGCTGCTGCTGCTGCTGCTGCTGCGTTTTTTGCCTAAACAGCTGTTTGATGTTGTTTACTGCGTCGCAAAGTGCACGTAGCACAGTTTTCTCATTTTTCTCTGTCATTTCTGACCCTAATTAAAGTTATTTAATTAAATTAGCAATACTTGTGATATTACATCAGTATGACAGCTCGTTGCCCCATCTTAAATTCACAGCGTCGATAACTGTTATAAACTCTTTAGGAAACGAAAATAACAACTAATTTGTTATTCATCGATTATTCATTAATCATTTTATAATAATCCCAAAATATTTTTTATTATTATATTTATATTATTTATATTTTTGTAAAAATCCAACAAATTTGTTTTTAATTATTTTAATAAAAATTATACTAAATGTGAAGCATGGGGAAAATTCGCATACTTTATGTAACAATTGCAGCATCAACAACTGTTAACGCTCTTCTGCGTAAGAGACGCACTCTTTGCTTCCTTGCTTCATTTAAAGAGAGCCAAAGAAATTAAGAGAGACGTTGCTGCAGCTGCATAGCACAGTTTATGGCTGCTGCTCTTATATGTTCATAAATGCAAATTGGTTGCAAACTTGACTAACATTGCGAATTCGGAAACAACTTGTTGAAGTTTATGGTGCGATTTCTGTTATACGACTATCTTTACGATAGTTCATCGGCACAATTTTGTCATCGCTAATTTCGCATTGTCGTTCGCGGATCGCCTGCTGTTCTGTTATCAAGATAAATCGCTTCACTCAACTGTTATAAATGACGGTCATAAGACAAAGAGACTTCCAGCATGTGTGTATGTGTGTGTGTGTGTGTGTTGATCGAGTGCAGCGCAGCTTTCGCAAGCGCCGACGCAACGCACCCAACTCCAGACGTAGTTGTAGTAATATGACACTTTGTCGCAACGTAAACGAGTGAGGGAGTAAGGGAGTAAGGGAGTAGGGGAAGCAGGGCGAGTGTCATCGATAGCAACAACATCGAATTCAAGATGAACAGTTAACAGTTATTTGTGGGGGGGGGGGGGACATCTGTCTCGCTCACACAAAATAAGAAGGTCAATCAACGGACGCAGCGGGCGGCGACAGCGCTGTTGTCAACAGCTGTATGCGCCCGACGCATACAACCGAAACGCAACGGCGACTGCGCAGCCAGCAGGCAGATTAATTGCATTGCCGACGACACGACGTCGACGTCAACGACGTCCCATCGCTCATGAGAAATTCATAAATTCACGCGATGACGATGACGATGACGACGAAGGCGAAGATGAACACGAAAAACGAACAAGAATAACAACAACAACAACAACCACATAAGCAACACTCAGCTTCGTACGTTGCTGACTAACCCCCGGCTTACATGCATTCTCTTCTCTATACCATTCGTGTCTGTCTGTCTTTGCATGTGCATGGCCTGCAGCTGTAAGTGTGTCTGCTGTGTGTATGTGTATTGAGCGCCGCCTCTCAGCGCCACTTGAGTTCATTCTTTGTCTTGTTGGGCAGCGCTCTCTCAGCATCTCAGCTGTTTCTTTCTCCTTCTTACACTTGCAATGCTTAGGCACGATCTGTGACAACGTCTCCCTTGCACTTTTTCGACTGTTTTGTTGTTTTTGGTTGCGTGGGCCCGCATAGCTAGGGCTCTCCTTATTGCTGTTGTTGTTGTTCTTGTTCTTTCGTGTTCTTGTTGTTCTGTTTTTGTTGTTGTTCTTGCTGGTAAAGCGATATGCGCTGATATGATTTATGTACATACATATGTATGTGTGTTTGAGCGTGCATTTGTGTGGGTGCGTGTTTGGGCCGCAAAAAAAATGTCAAGAGGCAAATGTTTGGAACATTTGTTTAATTATTAAAAAAAATAAAATATTTTTTTTTGAAAAATTATCTGAAATAAATTAATTTTTTTTTAACGGTTTTCCAATAAAAAATTTAAAGTTTTAGTTATTTTTTTTGTATAGAAATTATGTTTTTAATTTTAATAATACTTGAATTATTAAAAAAAATAATATAAGAAATTTTAATTTAGTTCATTTTAATAAAGTATACATATATCACTAATGTATATTAATTATTTATGAAATTAATTGTTTGTAAATAAATATGCGATTATAATTTTGTATTTCAATCAATTTTACTTGAAATTTAAGCATTTCAGAAATGTTGCAAAATTTCTTAAATATTTTAATGACACTCGAATACAAATTATTTGAATTAGGCACAATTTCCAAATATACATATATGTATGTATTCAAAAAGTTAAAATTATTTCAGAAATGTTTTCGAGAAGTCATTAAAAAATCTTCAATAAAATACACAAAACATATTTTATGAAATTTTTTTTTTTGAAATATTTGTATTGATTGATTGAATTGAAGGGACTTTTCAACTCTGAAATTTTTGGCTAGCGAAAATTAAATTTCATTTGCCTGAGGGCAATTTGAATGCAATTAAGACAAATCAAGAAGGGCGATTAAACAATTGAAGCTAATTACATGAAATTGAGAATGTGTGAGATTGAAAAACACAATGATTGCGGGGAGATGAAGAGAGGGAGAACTCTCCAACTAATTGCGAATACAAATGTGGTAGACGATTGCCAATCAGAGAGTCAACAAAATAACAACAACAAAAAAGCATACGATGTATGCAAATCAGAAACAACATTGAAGGAGAGACAGAGAGAGAGAGAGAGAGGGAGATGGAGAGGAGAGAGCGAGAAGTCATAATTAATAGAGAAGGTCTGTGGTCTATGGTCTACGGACACAGCTGGACGCGGTTCCACATTGAACAAACTCTAGTCGAGTCAATTCAACTCCTACTATTCCGGGGGAGAGCTCCTTTAATGAAGTGAAAACAGAAACGGGAAAGGTCGAGTGAGGAGTGAGGAAACGGAGAGTTAGAGATGGAGTTGGAGATGGATATCCCACAGAGTTACAAACTATTGAAGACGTGTGTGTACAGTTATAATTAAGTGATACACATACTCGTACCGCGGTCATGATTGAAAGGGAGTTGAAAAGGTCGCACCAACCACAGTAGTACCTACACGAGTAGGTACACCTTCACCTTCTTCATCTTCGTCTTCTTCCTCTTCTTCTTCTTCTTGGCGAGCATCACTTTTTGCTGTTCTTAATGATTGTTTTCAATTACTTTTTGCTCTCGCCCTTCCAACCGGTAGATAGAGACAGAGCACACAGATACAGAGTGATAGAGATGGAATTCAAGTTGAAGTTGATGTTGAGGTTGAAGTTGTGAAGAGGGGAGGGGGAGATGGGGATTATCGCGTGGAATCGATTGAGTCAACCGCATGTTGCGAGAGCTGCGTAGCGCCTTTTAAGTGTTTACGCTTGTTTTATTAATTTCCATCATACATCTCTGCCTGTCAGCATCAATACATTCAACTCGCTCCCACTCTCTGCATCAAACCCTCTTTCCATCATTTGGTTGAAATAAAAGCAAAAGTCGCTGCTTCAACTTTCAACGGCTAACGAGAGAGTTGCTGATGCTGATACTGATGCTGCCATTTTTGGTCGTTTTGACCCCAAACTGCGGGGGCATTCAAACAAAGCATCAATCAATTCAACAACCAACAGACCCATTCAATTGAAACATAAACTATGCAAATTGAAATGCCACAAAACAGTTGGACGCGGCACCTACATACATAGTGTCTATTTTCTTAGCATTGCTTTCAACGAATCAGCGCGATATCAACACTGATTGACCATCAATCATATGCAGGCAAATTGATTGTAAGACATGGAATTGAAAGTGCAACTAGCACTAACTGAGAGAGCTTCAATGCTATGACAATTGAATTTGTGATTGACCCCAAAATTGCTGAAAATACCTTATACAAAACATATGCAATGATAATTGTATGGTTGATTGAACAGCATTTGATTGTCAAACTGAAGGCTGCATTCAACAAAAACCGATTGAGAGAGATCGATATACTGACTAAAAGATAGAGTCGGCGAAACGGACCCAGTTGACAGTTATAGTCCATTGATTTGAGGCAAATTGAATGCGATTGAAGCGCGTGAAACCAAAAAAAAAAAATAAAAAAAAAAACAGGGAAAATGAATAAAATATGACAAACAGACGCTGCATAATCCCCAACAAGGACTATAATCGAACTGTTTTTCAGACTGTTACAGCTACTTCAGCTTCAGCTTGCCCTTCTCCATCTTCTTCTTCTTCTACCACACTAAACAATTGCAGTTGCGATTCGAATTGCCAATTTCATGCTTCGAGTACAAAGCTTTCAATCAAAACTCGTCCGGCGCAAAGGAAATCGAAGCAGGCAGGACTCGCAAAAGGGAACTTACATAAAAACGAAAAACGGCATCGCTGACATGTTCACGGCTATAACGGGAGCAGTTGCTGGCCCGCCTCAGAGTGTCTTAACTTGGCTAACACTATCCCCACTATGAAATCCCCTCACCACACCACCGCAACCACCAACGTCGTCGGCGTCGTCTTCATCATTTGGCAATTGCAAATGCCACACACACACATGAGCTATAGCTATAGCTATCTCTGTCTCTATCTCCTTTTCTCTTTCTCCCTTTCTCTTTCATTCTCTATATTTATATATGTCCATCTCTTTCGCTCTCTCTTTTTTGAGCAGCAAAGCACGCGATTTTTATGGCACATTCGTGAGCTTATTGTAATGAATTACTTTGGGATACGTTTTGCTCGATTTGGTTGAGCCCATGCTGCCCTCTCGCCCCTCAACTTTCCCGCATGACTGATGGTCCAACACATACCCTACAACATACACTTCCAGTCTATGCATATTTGAGAACTTTACAGGGCATTCAACCAGTCGTGCTTCGCTTCAATCACAGACCCTTATCTAGTTTAGTTTTAGCTGTTTTGTTGCCGCTGTTTCGCTTTTTAGCGTAATCCATGTGAATGGTCGTTAGTCTGCGGCTCGGTTATTGACTGCTTGTGGGTTACACACATACACACACACGCACACACACACACACACACATAGTTATATAGAGTCAACCATTCATTCATTCATTCATCTGTCCGTCTGTGCATCTGTATTGGCAGCAGCGTCATGCTTATCGCTGTG
Organism: Drosophila quadrilineata; assembly: GCA_018150725.1. Classification (NCBI taxonomy): domain Eukaryota; kingdom Metazoa; phylum Arthropoda; class Insecta; order Diptera; family Drosophilidae; genus Drosophila; species Drosophila quadrilineata. Next base: position 24,216,799 of record JAECWN010000432.1, on the reverse strand, counting down.
ACATGTGGTATTTGCTGTAATCATAATTTTATGTCCATCTAAGTAGCTGCGCATGACACTCCAAAAACCGCACGATTTTCCATCAACCACCCTCACTCCCTCAATCACTCCACTCCTTAAGCTGAACTCCATCTCTCGTTGTTGCACAAAATGTAAGCTTGTTGTGGCTATGTTATGTATGGCGAGAGGGGAAGGCATTAAGTTTAAGCAACTGCTGTCAATCGTTGTCTTCAACTAACGTTCCTTTTCGTACACATGCTGTGCTTAGTCCTGCCATGTCCACGCCCTCGCAATGCAACTAAAGCGCCTACTTATTGCTTGACAACTGACATCATATTCCAGAAACGAAAAAAAATGCGCTGAATTGGAAAAAAAGGTCTAGAAAAGCACTCAAATTGGTTGATCAGAGTATGTGTGAGTAGCATGCACTTGATTGAATTGATTGATGAGTTGTATATTAGAGAATTTTTAAAGCGCACTTTGCTTGAATTCTTCTTTAGGAATTTTACTCCCTATTTTTCTCTTTCTTTTTCCTTTTCTCTCTCTCTCTCTCTCTCTCTCTCTCTCTCTCTGTCTTTCTTTCTCTCTTCAATAATTTTTATATCTGAAAGATATACTACTATTTCCCAAATATCATTCTCATTTCTCTCACTCAAACTATGTCTCCGTCTCTCTCTCTTTCTCTCTCTGTCTCTCTCTCTCTTTTCGCTTTTCTATCTCTCTTACTCTCACTCTGATTTGAAGTTGTATATTATTAGCCACTGTATGGAGGATACTCCCTGACAGCATTACTATATTTACTCAACTTGGGGCTATCCCGTTTGTTTGAAGTGAATTAGCATCAACTTTTAGATATACTACTGCAATTTTCCCTTTGTTTTCCTCTTTCTTGTTCTCTCTCTCTTTCTCTTAAGCCGTTTTTCTGAAAGTTCCTTAACCGCAGCTTTGACAAGCTGCAGTTCAACTTGTTGGCAAGCACTACATTTGGATGATATGCCCTTCCCTTCGGGAAACCCTCTTGAACATTCTCTTTCTCACTCTGCATTTCTGCATCTCTCTCTTTTTGTTGTTGCCACAAGAGTAACAACAATCATTAGCTCTGCATTAACGGCGTTGACGTTGAAAATTTGCTACACGAAACGTTTACGATAATCCTCTACGTAAGCAAAAAGGGCAAAGGTAAGTGGCGAACAAGAACAGGACAGAGGCAGTTGTCAAGGAAGGGAAGACGAAGTTGATATACACGACAATTGACAGCACTCCACATACCCTATAATACAGCCATTTTTTGGTAGGAAGAAATGACACTTTCTTAACTTTGAGTAGCCATAACTTTGCCAACACTCATCAGATTTAAAAAATTTTTGCATTTCTGTCAATGGTTTTGATACTATTTCAAATCTGCATCAAAAATTTCTTAATTCTGTAACATTTAAATTTTCGTTTATTTTTTGCCAATTTTGCATACTAACCCCTTGACAAAAAGTCAAAAAAAGTGAAAAGTTTCAAATCCAAATTTTTTGTGTCTATTCGATTTCTGGCATCAAAAGAAGCATAAAAATACTTTACCGCACTTGATTTGGAGCAATATTTTAGAAAATATGGCCAAAATACTGAAAAATGGTCAAAAAACACCTTTTTGAGTAAAAATTGAAATCTTTCTCAATTTTCAGATATCATAACTTTGCCAAACTTCAGTCGATTTTCAAAATTTTTGCATTTCTAGAATGTGATTTAATCATATTTTAATTTGGCATCAAAAGTTACTTACATGTTTTGGAAAATATGCCAGAGGGAGTGGAAAGATGTGAAAGGTCCGTTTTTGATAGAAAAACTGAGACTTTCTCAACTTTGAGCAGCCATAACTCAGTCAAAAATCAACCGATTTTCAAAATTTTTGCATTTCTGGCAATGGTTTTGATTCTATTTTAAATCTGCATCAAAAATTTGTTAATTCTGTCACTTTTTTTTTTCGACTATTTTCGGCCATTTTTGCATACTAACCCCTTGACAAAAAGTCAAAAAAAGTGAAAAGTTTCAAATCCAAATTTTTTGTGTGTATTCCATTTCTGGCATCAAAATATGCATAAAAATACTTTACCATACTAGGTTTGGAGCAATATTTTAGAAAATATGGCCAAAATACTGAAAAATGGTCAAAAACCAGCTCGTTGAGCAAAAACTGAAATCTTTCTCAATTTTGAGATATCATAACTTTGCCAAACTTCAGTCGATTTTCAAAATTTTTGCATTTCTAGAATGTGATTTAATCATATTTTAATTTGGCATCAAAAGCTACTTACATGTTTTGGAAAATATGCCAGAGGGAGTGGAAAGATGTGAAAGGTCCGTTTTTGATAGAAAAACTGAGACTTTCTCAACTTTGAGCAGCCATAACTCAGTCAAAAATCAACCGATTTTCAAAATTTTTGCATTTCTGGCAATGGTTTTGATCCTATTTTAAATTTGCTTCAAAAATTTGTACATTTTGTCACTTTTTAATTTTCGACTATTTTTGGTCATTTTTGCATACTAACCCCTTGACAAAAAGTCAAAAAAAGTGAAAAGTTTCAAATCCAAATATTTTGTGTCTATTCGATTTCTGGCATCAAAATAAGCATATAAAAACTTTACTGCACTTGATTTGGAACAATACTTTAGAAAATATGGCCAAAATACTGAAAAATGGACAAAAAACTGCATTTTGAGCAAAAACTGAAATCTTTCTCAATTTTGAGATATCATAACTTTGTCAAAACTTAGTACATTTTCAAAATTTTTGCTTTTCTTTAATGTAGTTTAATCAAGTTTTAAATTGACATCAAAAGATGTTTACATGTTTTGGGAGGGAGACCTGAGGGAGTGAAAGATGTAAAATGTCCGTTTTTGATAGAAAAACAGAGACTTTCTCAACTTTGAGCAGCCATAACTCAGGCAAAAATCAACCGATTTTCAACATTTTTGCATTTCTGTCAATGATTTTGATTCTATTTAAAATCTTCATCAAAAACTTGGTAATTCTGTCACTTTTTTATTTTTGACTGTTTTTTGCTATTTTTGCATACTAACACCTTGGCAAAAAGTCAAAAAAAAAAATTGAAAATTTTATAATCAAGTTTTTTTGTGCCCCATCGATTTCTGTCATTAAAATAGGTATACAAAACTTTACCGCGCTTGATTTGCAGTAATATTTTAGAAAAATGGCGAAAAATGTGTAAAAACGGGACTAGTTGAGTGAAAACTGTTGCATACCCTTTTTGGGTAGCTTTACAGGGTATCGACTAGTGAAGAAAGCCAAGTAAACCTGCAAGTGAGTTCTTTAATTATGCTGCAATGCAACACACATGTGGACGGCCAGCAGCAGCAGCAGCAGCAGGTGGCAGGTGGCAGGTGGCAGGTGGCAGGTGGGCGGCAATGCCACATGATACTGCCACAGACAAAGGCTGTGTGTGTGTGTGTGTGTATGGTAGGTGCAACAAATGGGCGGTTGGAAGAGGCGTGACCGTTGCGAGCAGCGCAAACAAAATGCGAAGCGAAAGCCGCTTACAAAAACCACAAAATGCTACGGACATCTTTTGGATGCCAGTCGAAAGAGACAGAGAATGAGAGAGAGGGAGAGAGTGAGAGTAAGATGGAGAGTCAGAGGCAGCCATTTTGAAGTTTTATTTTTTTTTGTGTTTGTTTGGTGTAAGGAGATCGAGGTAGTGAAAAAGAGGGTGTGGGTTGCTATCCGTTGCGGCTTTCGACTATGCGAACGTCTGCCAGGGATTACAATGGAGTGGAGTGCGAGTCTTTCTCATTCTCTTTATTTCTCACTTTCTCTCTCTCCCTCTCTCTTTCTTTTTGTGTTCGCTCTTTCGCTGTGGGTCTGTTTGGCAAGTGGCTGCTGCCAATGCGAAACCATTTGCGGATTTAATTGCCGTTAACATGAGGCTCGAGCTTTGCTGTCTCGGGCATCTCTGCCACAGCTTCCACTGCCACTGCCACTGCCACTTTCTCTGCTTTCTTTCTTTCTATCTCCCCCCTCTGTTTCTTCTGCTTCTGCTGACTGTTGTTGTTGTTGTTGCTTGTGTGTTGTTGGTAACAGGAGCATCAAACGTTGCATTTTGGGCGGGGGAAGAGCGTAAAAGCTGCACGGCAAACCAGATTAGAGGCCAAGCGACAACATTCAACTTCTCTGCCACAGCTTCCCAATGTGGTGCCACCTGCCACATTGAAATCCAAGAGCTCCCATCTTTGCTTACTTGTCTAGCTGCAACAACTATGTTGTTTTTGTTGTTGTTCTCCGTTTTCCCGCTTTTGTAGTATTTATACCTCTAACGTAGTATTAGCAGTAGTATTACCCAATGTCAGTTCAAGTTTTTGAGTACCTGCGGTCAAGCTGTTTGCCCCATGCCCCATGCCCCATGCGCCACATGCCACAAACCATAACTATAAGGAACAGCGTCATCATATAGCATACATCTGGGCGCCGAAATGGCTTCAAAGAGCTTTAAAGCTCCCACAATGTGCTTTTGGGACTTGAGCTTAAACTTAATTGAATATTGCAACAATATTATATATATAGAAATATGTATTTTCTAAAATTAACTTGGCCTTAATTCTGCTTAAAAGTCGAGCTATATACTTAATCAACAAAAGTTTAAAAATAATGTAAATAATTGAAAATATATAATTGGGGGCCTTACCCTTGTGTGTCGCTTGGGGAAATGGGTTTCATTTGTTGCTCCGCAGAACGCAGATTATCGCTAATCATATAATCTAAAACAAAAAAAAAAAACGATTTAAGTTGATATAAATGTCATTAAATATAACAAAATAAATTATTTAAATAGTAATACATTTTCATAAATATTTTCTAATTTTTTATTTGTTTTTATGATAATAGAACAATTTTTATTTTCTGTAAGTGTCCATATTCAAAGATTTTTATTTTGTTTATTTCTTACGTTAATGATTTGTTTTATTATTATTATTATTATTATTATAATTTTTTAATAATTTTTTTTTTTTTTTTTTTTTTTTTGAATTTGCAAGAATTTAACCCGATTTGCATTTCAAAAAAAACTTAAAGTTTTAAAAAAAAAAAAAAACATAATTTTCTGTAATTTTTGTTTAATCAACTATCTTAAAAGTTCATATATTCTTCACACATGGTGTATTTAAAATTCAGTTAACAGTGACAGTCGCTGTTAAGTGAATAGTTTAACATAATGTGAATTGCTTAACATTTCGAACTGTTGGGCAACATTGCTCTGTTAGCTTCACTCATGTTAAGACTAGCTGTTAACGAACTGTTAAATTATTGTGAGCTTTTTCGGAAATTCCCGTTATTCTTTCGAAATGCGTATTAACTGGTATTTTTTGTGAAATCCTTTTTAGGGTATTTTGAAGGTATTTTTCATGGAGGGATTTTTTTGACTGGGATTTTTTGTGGCTCTTTTCAAAGGGAAGTTTTGTTGGACATTGATTTGGCGTAGCTTTTGAAATTGGGAATTTTTATTGAATATTCTTGGAAACAATTTTCAAAATATTTATTTGAAATTAAATGTTTTTTTTTTTTATTTAATTAGAAATTTGCAATACATGTTTAATTATTTTTCTTTGTTATACGCAACATTGAAAGAATTTATTAAATACTTATTAATTTTATAATTTTGTTAATTACTTATTAGTTATTATTATTCCAATAAAGTTATAATTATTACTGGGTATTCTTTCAAAAGATTTAATAATTATGTTACGAAATAAGTTGACGTAATTTTTAAAGTTGTAAGATATTAGTTGAATATTTTTTTTTGCAGGCATCTTAATAAAAAAATTAAGATTGATTATTTTTAGATTCATCATTTTATTTTGTGTGAAATTTAATTTTTAAATTTCTTTTTAATGGGCTTCTATTTAATCAATTTATTTTTTGTAATTTTTTAATAAATTGTTTTTCATCATTTCATAAATTTTTTATTACTTATAGAGATTTTAAACTTTTTATTATTATTAATTATATTACTATAATTATATAAATACATATTTTTATAAATTCTTTTTTGTTTGTAGAGGTTTTATTCTTTTTCATTATTATTATTATTAATTATTATAATTAATTAAATATAGTTAATATATTCTTTTACTCACCCTTCTGCAGCTGGCTGGTCGGAATGAACTCCTCGTGCTTCTGGTCCCCCTTCTCTTCGTACTTGAGCTTGTAGTCTGAGTGCTTGCGCAAGGACATCAGCAAGGATTGGGTACGCGGCGGTATCTCTGGCGGCGCTGGTTCTGGTGGCGGCTCCGATTCACCGCCGCTGCTGCCACTAATGTGGTTGTTGTTGCAGCTGCTGTGGCTGTTGCTGTTGCTGCTGCTGCTGCTGCGACCGGCGACGTCAAGATCGCTGCCAGGACGTTTGCCTGCCACAAATTGTGGCGCCTTGTCGCGCAACGAATCGCTGCGATTGACGGACAGGGCGGAGGTGCCACTGCTGGAACTGGTCATGCCACTCAATCGGTTCAGCGTGCTGCGTGCCGCACCATTACGCTGACTGCTGCGCTGGCTGCCCGACGCCGCCGTCGACGACGATGCCGACGCTGGCAGCAGATAAGCGCTGCTTGGCGTCGCTGCGGCAGCTGCCTCCATCTGGTGGCACTCATCGGCTGAAGCTGCCACACCAGCTGAGTACTTGGCGTTCAGGAAGGGATTTGTACTGCGTGTCGATGCTGCCACTGCCACTGCCACCGCTGATGCTGTTGCTGCTGCAGTTGGCGTCGCTGCCGCTGCCGCTGCCAGCGTGCTGCTGCTGCTGTTGCTGTTGGGGAATAGGCCCAGATTCGCATTCGCTTGATATTTGCCAATTGTGCTGGACGACACTGTTGACAGCTTCAGCGGCGATGCGGCATGACGTTGATGCGGCTGGGCGTAGGTAACCTCCAGGTTGGACTCATCGCTGCGACGATCGCGCTGCCGCAGATACTCCGGTTCGCAGTCCGAATTGTAGTGATCCATGCCTATTCGGAAAAAATATTCAGAAAACGCGAATTCAATGTTTAATTCTATGATTCACACTTTCAATAAACGCAAACTATCGATATCACAATTTATCGATATCAATCGATTTGTGACTAAATAAAACAAATGTATCGCAAAAAGCAATAAGCGAAATTCTTGCAAATATGAATATGGCATTCCTGGTGAAGAATATTACGATTCAAAACAAAAAAACTGATATAACTTGGCCAAAAATCAACCGATTTTGATGAAATTTGGTGTTTTGTGAATGTTTATGATCCCAGATTAAAACTGCAGTCAAATTTTCCCAAAATTCACATTCTTCAATTTTTCGAGTTTTTTGTCCAAATTTCCATATTTTTGATTTAAATTTTTGGGTCTATTTCGATTCTGGGACTCGGTATTACTGAATCTGATGATTCGACGAAACTTCAACAATGCAGCCAGTGCATGCATTTCGGTCTTTATGTGAATATACTCGGCCATCTCAGCCACGATTTCTCCATATGTCCGGCTTGTGTGAAACTATTACCAAAAGTTAAGGAATACCTCGAGAAATATTATGATCCAATTGTTGCGGCAACTGGCGATTTCAAGGAAGTAGAGATTCGCATGGCTGAACTGACTTCTGAGATAAACGGAGTCAAGAAGTCGATTCAGGAATTACGTGCTGAGCAGGCTGAGAGTGACAGAAATTCCAAAGCAAAGAAGCAGCAGAAGAATAAGAATAAGAATAAAAGGAAGAAGAAGGAATCGAGGAAAGCAAGAATTGCTCGCGAAAACGCAGCGATTGACAAGGTATTTTACAAAAATGTGGCAAGAGTCATGAGTGTTACGGCCGTAGAGCTTGAAGAGATGTTATCCGAAATAGAATTTAACAAAATGATGGAAAATATGAAAAATAAACAAAAAAATGCTGGTTATACTGGAAAAAATGCAACGGATATTAAGAAAGATATTGCGAATAATAAAAATAATGAAAATAAGAGGAATGAGGAAAACAAAGGAAATATTGAAAATAATGAAAATAAGAAAAATATCTTGAATGACGAGAAGAAGAAAAAACCTCTCAACAGACGTTTGACAATATCATGATGAGCCCGTTGTTATGCAAATAAAAGTGAACAACAGAAAAATTTAATTATATAAAATTCTTTTCATTTATTTATTTTTTTTATTATTTTTGTACATATATAGGAAACTGTCCATAAACAAATAGATGGTTTATCAAGAAGTTTGAGAAAATTCATCCCTCTCCCACAGCAACTGCCTGTGTTGCTACCTAACCACACTTTTGAACCGTCTGCATCCCCTTTATCTTAGAAATGAAAAATGGAAAATTTTTCAATTCAATTTTTTCACCTCTATTCGATTCTGCGACTCAAAGCTGCTGATTTGCTATATAATTGAGATGTTTCTGAGGAGTATTTCCCGAGATATGCGCGATTTTCAAGAATTCAACGTTGCGAAGATTCACACCCTGCCGAGTTGTTGTCTTGGCTAAGTCTCAACTAAAATTGACTTAAGCAGCGACTTAATCAACTATTTATGCGATAGTTAGTTGACCTTTCGCCAGCCGTCTGTTTGTTGTCTGAACTCTGACAAGGAGCAATTGACGCGCCCCCTGGGGAGCCACGGGAGACGCTGGAAGGGTGGAAGGGCGTTCAAAGTTATGAGGTTGTAAAAAATGAATCGTAAATTGCATTAAATATTAACAGACAATAAAGAGCAAAAGAGATGGAAGACTGTGTAATGGGGAAACTGTAATAAAAAAAAAAAAAAAAAAACAAAAACAAAAGCGAAGACGAGCAGCAGGCGGCGATTTGCGTTATATGCTTAGATTAGGCATGAACTAATGCCACTCCCCCATTCCCATTCCCATCCCCCACTCACACTCTCCCCTGCCCTTGAACACCTCGGACGGCCCTTTGCCGCCCCCTCTCACTTTTTGCCCTGGCAAACCAATTTACTTGACATTTCGTAATTGAATTGCAGCTGAGTCTCAACTTAATCTTTCATTCGTTTTCTCTCAATATCTCTCTATCTCTTACTCTCTTAATCTCTAGCTAACTCTTTATCTCTCTCTTTTTCTCTTTCTGTCTCTCTCTCTTTTACTTTCACTCTCTCTCTCTCTCTCTCTGGAATTCTTAAAAAATCTGCATATTTTGTTGTCTGTTGTCTTTTTGCATTTTCATTTTAATTTTTTTTGCCAAATTATTTTTTCTTTTCATTTTCATGGAAAATGGATTTCAATTACTTGCCTTAGGCCTCAACTTTTTCTCTATTTTCACCGCGAAAATTGCTCTCAAAATGCACTCGACGCATAGTCAAAACAATGACTATGCAGCCTGCAACTGATGAACCTACAGATACCATGCATTCTAAAAAATTCAATTAGTGCCTTGAAGACTTCTAGCTTGAAATACACAAAACAGATAGTGAAGAAGCACGGGGAAATACCATTTTGTGAAAGCTGCCAGACTTGCAGATACTCTGTAAAATCTTAGATATACTTATATTGACCTTAACTGCAGATCAAGCTTAACTTTATTGCCACTTAAAAAAGCTTAAAGCTTAATTAATAGAAACTTTTCTTTATTATAGGGTATTTAACTAGTTGAGCACTTCGAAGCAATAACATAAAAATACACACATTTGTATGTATGTATGTATGTATTTTTTTTCCATTGGTTTCTTTCGTTGACCCAGTCGACCGTCAGCTACAAAATGTCAAGTGGTTTTGTGTTCAATGAGATGAGCCCAAGCGGCCACAAAAGCAACATACACTCCCCTCCATCCCTACAACCCTTCACCCCATCACCACATCCCCTTCACCTACCATTAGCTACCACTTTCCCGCTGGCCATGACACGCCGCACAACGGACCGAGCAAAAAGAAACGAAAACAAAATCCCATCAATGCAATCCAATCCAATGGTGGCGTCGCATCGAATCCAATCAGAACCAAAGCCAAAATAGACTCCGCCGGCAGGACAGAGACAGTGATAGGGTGAGAGAAAGAGACCGAGCACACAAAAGTGAATGAAATGTCAGAAAAAAGTATATACTATACATTGTATACATACATATGTACATAGAGCCAAGTTGAGCATAATCGACTTAAAGCTTCTCTGGCAGCAATTGTCGTATATTTTGTGATAGAATTTCCAGTAAATTTGAATGCATAAAGTGCTGGGTATTTAGTAGTCGTTGCTACCCCAGCGATGTGATTTCTAAATAAGGCTAAAAACCCCATCAAATACCATCTCAATTGGCTGCTGTTTGGCCTTGAGCCTAGAGCCTCTAACAAAATCCTGACAGCCCAAAAAGAGAAAGAGAGAGAGAAAGAGAGAGACAGCAAGAGCATGAAATTAAAGAGCGAGCATGTCCAAAATCACAACACTTTGCAGGGTATACGTGGCGTAGGGGGTTGGGCTGCATCTCCAGCTGACCATTAAAGAAAATAATGAATATTTAGTGGCTTCACTTGACTTATAAACCAACTGCCTTGACTAACTTAAGCCGCACAAATTGTATCACTGTATTTCATATACCCTGTAAATATGAGAATACACTTACAGAGTAGATTTGCTAACTAAAAGTGCCTTAACGCGCCAACCATTAGTAAGGCAGCAATCAATCAGGTATAACTTCAATCAGGCTATCAATCAAGCTTTCATCAATCATTTGTCAATCATCAAGCATTCAACAATTATGCAAAGATAAAACTACATACGCATTATTTTCTTCAATCAATCAATCAATCAATGAATCAATCAATCGCCTTTCAAAAAAGATGCATTAAATCAATCAGTAGTTTCAACTTCAATCATTCAACAATATATTGATGTGTATAAAATTTAACCATCAATTTACTATAACCAACAATCATACAATCATTCGAACTTCAATCAAAAATTTTGTTATGATCAATCATTGACGATTGCATCAGTATGTCAATCATATGTATATGTATTATTAATGCATGCAACGAGCCACTACGAGTACATCTAAAATGAGTTTCATACTTTGCACTGGCCACAAACAATCAATCAGTCAATCAATCACAAGCCAATCACCCTTACAGGGTATATACTAGTTGTGGTTGTGTTTGGAAGGTATTCGAGATTTACTTACTTGCCAATTGCTGACTCTGCAACAACAATTGGGCCAACAGCTGCGTATCAAAGGCCGTTGCCTGGGCTGTGTTTTGATATTCATCTTCGCTGCTGCTGCCATAGCCGTGTCCATGTCGATGGCTATGCCACTCCGCTGAACGCTGTCGACGCATCTGTTCGCCGCTGCCATTGCCACTGCCACCGCCACCGTTGCCGCTGCCGTAATAAAAATCGCTGCTGCTGCCGCCGACTGCGCTGCCGCTGCCAACGCGTTTACGGCCAATTGTGCCCGAATGGCTGCTGGACATGATGCTGACCTGATGTTGATGATCCTTGTAGCCGACCACTGACTTCAACTTCAACTTCAACTTGAATCTTTCAATCTCTTTCTCTCTGTGTATGTATGCCTCTCTCTTTTTGGTGGGTGTATTTTGTTTTTTTGTTTGGCGCTTCACCTTCAATTGAACTATGCACGTAACTTGCCCGGCAATTTGTGCTCCTTGTTCAGATTATTCAAGTTATTGTTGACAACGCATTGCTGTGGCATTGGCCCATGTCCATTTAGGGGCCACATGGCCACCACCATCATCAACACCACCGCACACACACACACACACACACACACACACCAGCACAACCCTCAGAGAGGACGAGAACGAGGACGCTTTAAGTGCTTAACCGAATTAACGCTGAAACGATAAAAACGACAAAGTGTCAGCATGAGTTGAATATAGCATACAGATATATGTATATGTACTATATATGTATTTGTCTAGGGTAGTTATAGGGTGGTGGGGGGGTACGGGGGAGAGGGGAGTCGGGGCACTCACACGATAAAGAGATAAAACCATAAATGCACGAAAATGAAAATAAATAGCAGCCGGTGACCTTCTCTGCGACTTTACCGCACTCACAACAAGCCACAGATTGTGATAGCGATGGTCGTGAGTCGTGACACGACTGCGTGACGATAGTCACTCTGCAATAGCTGTGTTATGCAAGTGTAAAATATCAACAGTTCTACAGCTTTAAGTAATATTTTTATTTAAATTGAAGACATAGCAAATATAACATATGATGGATTTGAGGTTCATTTAGGTTTCTGCGGTTCATTGTGAGGAAGAGCGGTTCCCTCCCTACCTCAGCTATCAAAAAATATCAAGAAATAACATTTGCAGGTATTTCAGAACTTATATCCATAAAGAGAGAGTATTTAAAATAATTTTTTTTTCATATATTTCAATTTCAACATTTTTTGGAATTTGAGGTTTATGCAGGTTTCTGCGGTTCATGGTAACGGAGAGAGGTTTCCCTACCTACGGAACTTAAATATCTAGAAATGACGTATGCTTTCTATTCTCATGCATTTTGTATTTTTAAATATTTTTTTATATATGTCAAATTATACATTTTTTTGGAATTTGAGGTTCATTTAGGTTCCTGCGGTTCATTGTGAGTAAGAGAGGTTTCCCTAACTCCGTAACTTAAATATCTAGAAATAACGTATGCACTTTTTTAAGGACTATGGATTGAGTATTTATCAATCCATATAGATATAGCATTTTGGAATATTTGATACATTTCAGATTTTTTATTTATTGGAACTTGAGGTTTATGTAAGTTTCTGAGGTTCATTTCAAGCGGATATGCCACTAACTTAAATGCTTGATTTTCTTGAAAATAACATACCTTGGGATAAGTTTCTATAACAATAACTAGGTACAGCAAATATCGTGTAAATTAAGGAGGAACCTCTACCATCTCTAACTAACACTGCATAAAAGCAAAGAACGGTTTCAACAGTCTCCACTATTCACACTCTCTAACTGTCTCTCTCTCTCTCTTTTCTCTCTCTCACACTGCTTCTGTCACTCCCTCTATTTGTTGGTGGCGTCAAGTGAACTTAATAGCATTTGCATTAAACGACGGCTCCGCTCTTAAACGTTGCCTGTTATTAGTCGTTTTTGTTGAGAGCGAAAAGTGAGTTGGAAAAGGCAACTGCTTCGAGCTTCACATCTCATCCCACCTGCCCCCAGAAGCATAGATACACCCCATTTTATGACCCAAAAAAAAAAAAAAAATACAAAAAAAAACTCACTCCAATCATCTCCAGCAGCTGTTTTGGTCGGACGTTTACCGTGACCTGACTCTGCCACTGGCTGCTAACTGACAATTTTGCCTTTTGATTTGATGAGCGAGCGATTTGAATGCCCTCCTCCATTAGGGCGGAGGAATAGGAGCTGGAGGAGTGGCACATTACTTGCAGAGTTAAGCCACCATAACTGGGCAATGGTTGCTCTGGTCTGTCGTAAACGCACTTGCCGAACCCCATTTGTGACCTCAATTTCGTGCTAAATTTCCATTTATCATAGCTCTAGTAAAACTCAACCGATTTTAAATATTTTGCAATATTCAAGATAAGTCAAGATATTCAATATATAGTATTTAGTAGTTGTTCCACTTAAGGTTATTGGGATTCGTAAACCATTGCACTTAGTCAAGTTCAATCTGAGTTAACGGCGGTCAATCATTCTGTTGCTTTTCCATTCTTTCGTTTCGACTATATTTTTCCTCCATCGTTTTCCAAATTTCGTCTTCTTTGTGCTTTGCTCATTTCAAGCTTGGCTCGTTTCATTTGCACTCTGGGAGCTTTTTGGATCCATAAATGTCCCTGCAGCAAACAGCTGTGCATCCACTCCACTCCACTCCCCCTAAAATTTCAGCTGTCACAGCTGCCCAGGAGCTGCAGCTTGAAACCTACCAACCTCCCAACCTACCAACCTCCATATTGCCCTTGACATGTGGCGAGGAGCACTCGTAGAAGGCAAACCGCTCGGAACACGTGTAATAAACATTCCCATGCTTGACATACTTCAGACACATGCCAAACACACGCAACTGCATGTCCTACATGCCCAAGACCATGCCCATGTCCCGCTGCTCAGCTGCCCAGATGCCAGGACTTCACTGATAGTCCAGCCCAGCCTCCACTAACAGGTAATGGCCTAGGGCTGCCCCACTTATACATGTAACTACAACTTTTCCCGGACACACACACACACACACACACTGACACACAGATGGACACTAAGTGAACACTGTAAGTCAATGAATGTGTTTCAGATTAATTACGATTCTTTAATGAACTCTCCACAAGTATTTATCATTGTCATTATAATTTCCAAAAAAAATATTTCGTTATTAAATTTTCCAAATTTGCATAGTTATTTGAAATTTCAAACTGTAATTGTTTAATAATCAATTACAATTGATATATATATATTTTTTTTTTTGTATCATACTTTACTTTACTTTTTTTTAATTCTTCCCTACGCCCTATATTCAAGAACTGCAAGAGGGTGGAAGTGGTCACCATAATTTTGTAGCTTACTTGTGACCAGAAAATACAATTTGCCAACTGTCTCAATCCCCTAAAAGTATGCACTGTTTGATGGCTCATTTAAAATCGCCAGTCGATTATTAACATTAACATTAACAGTAAAAGAAATACCGTATAATAATGCAATGCTTAACATTTGTGTGGATGTTTAGTAAGTGTTGGTCACTTATTTCCCAACACTCACAATATTTCAGTCTGGTCACACCGTCCACAAGTGAAGTTGCAAACAATTCTGCAGTGATTGGCAAAAATAATTAAAACTGAATTTGTGATTTGAGGGAACTCAATAAGATTTTTTTTTCAATTAATAGAGTCCTGTTTGTTCGCATCGGCTGCGAGAATTATTAAAGTTGCAAAAAGTATTCGAGTGAGTTATACACATAATTAAAATTGCTATTGCGTTTTTCAAGATTATAACTAAATAAATAAATTAATTCAAATTCATATAGTTCATTCATCGAACACATTCGATAATGGCTGATTACCCTAAAACAAGTGTAGGTTCATGGCATGAAGAACCGATGCAGGAGCAGCCACGTCGCCGTGCTCCGCACTGGAATGACGCCAGGACAATAGCTGAGGATGCAAATGGAAAACGCTTTTCTAATTATCTGAGTATCATCGAAAAGACCAAGCGACCAATGGTGACTATAAGAAATGGATTCGCACGCGGCCTCATCTTGGATGAAATCATATGTGGCTTCAGACACGAGGGGGCCCTTGTCTTCGGAGTACGCTTCAAGAAACGCAAGACCATGGAAGTGGTCACCTGCAATGAGCTGACGGAGAAGGAACCCCGCATGCTGCAGCGATTCTATTGCACAATGGGTTATATGCCCTAACTGAGTGATTGACATTAATCAAATTAATTATAATAAATAAAAATGAAATGCAAAAATATTTGTCAATTCACATAATTTTCAATACTTTAGTACATGAATTAAATAACCTAATTTTCAAAAATTTATGTTGTTTTATGATCACAAATTAAATTTAAATTTAAAAAATTTACAAGGAAATTGCCAGGAAAATTTGAAGGTATAAATAGATATTCCTTACAAAAGGTTAAAGAAATTCTGTCGATTTATAAGTATTTTTTTACTTTCATTTTTTTTTTTTTTTTTTTTTTTTTGCTAACAGGCAACGTTGTTACTTTTGCGGCTAAATGCGGTCGAAGTTTTTATCTGCAAATTTATTAGTGTTTGAATTACAATTTCAATTGATAATATTATTTTTATCATAATGTATATTTTCATTATGATTAGCATGCTGTAAATGATAGTATTTTTTTTTTGTCAATTTTATAAGTGAAGAATCTGTACAGTTTATAAATAATTATAGTAAATAATATTTGCCTTGACTTTTTCATTATTTTTTCATTTTCAAAATATATAAACAAGTAACTCTTGAAAAGACGCATTGTTTGATATAACAATGGAAATTTCTAGAGAACTTGATGTTAACAGTAAAGTAACAGTCGTATGTTAACAGAAATCAAATTTCTGTTAAGTTAAACTTTATCAGTTGAGATAATGTTTAGTATGTTTTAGGCGTAAATTGCTCAACACTTGCAATTTGCCAATCTGGTCACACCGTGTTTGAGTCTACGAGTGAAATTGCAAATAACTTTTGTCTAATTGAAACTAAAGTTGTGATTTTCAAAATTTCAATTAGTTTGTTTGAAATTATTATTGTACATCCATTCTTCACATTCTATAATGGCTGATAATGGGGAGAATAATTCTGGAGCAAGAAATCGTCGACAACGCGCAGAACCGAAGCAGAAGCACCCACGTGGTCGTGGTCGTGGTCGTTCCTCCAATCGTGTCCCCAGACCAATGACTGCCGATGAAGATCGGAAAAGGCTTATCAAATATTTGCATTGTGTTTTTAAGTACGATAGAGAGTTGGTAGCAGAGAGAAATGGATTCGCACGTGGCCGCAAATTGGAAGTTATAATCGAAACCTTCAAAGAAGTGGTGGAAGGGCGTCTCTTCGCCGTGCGCTTCAAGAACCGCATGAAGGTGGAAGTGGTCACCTTGGAGGAGTTGATGGAGAAGGAACCACGCATGCTGCACAATTTCATGCACAACGTGGGTTCAAGGGTCAATCTAAATGGATTCACTGAATTATTATTTCCAATTGAATTTGAATGAAGTGAAAAAACTATTTGTCAATTGACATACCATTCAAATTCAATAATCACCTTATAAAAGTAATTGCAAATACAAAAAAAAAAAGTTATGTTTGTTATGTGAAAATTATAAAATTAATGAAATTGATAAAATTTTTGAACATTATGTTAATAATGTAAATTATGTTAATGGAAATGAAAATAATAATAAATATGCTAATGTTAAATATTATTATGCTTTAATTATTTGTAAAGGACTCCCCATAATGTCTACACAATATCATTCTTAAGCTGCCTCACATTATCCTCATCAGCATCATCATCATCCGCATCATCATTAACATTGGCATTGTCATTACCATTACCATTGCCATTCGCATTGCCATATTCATATTCATCGAATAATCAATTAATGACATTGAATACGCCCCCCATCGAGCAACAATCTTAACCTAGTTAACCATTTTCTTAAGGTCACTGCTAAATTTAGTATCTTCCCCATACTGTACCGTTAACTCTGTGTTTGTGGGCGGCTATGGGTGGTTGTTAAGGGGGGGTTGGTGTGGGCAGAGTCATGACATTAATGAAAGCCGCGTTTATTTTAGGCAGCACAACATGAAAATTAATTTTGCCATTTCACTTTGGCCATCACATGTAAACTTGTTGTGCCAGGACAGCAAAAGCTAACCTCTGTTTCTATCTCTCTTTCTCTCTCTCTCCTTCTATCTCTCCCCTTCTCTCTCTATGTGTGTGTTGTGTGTGGGTAATAACACTTATTGTGGCTATATTTGCATTCATTAGGTGGTTGATAGACAGTCAGGGTTCAATTTTTAGAGCCAGGGGGGCAAGAGCTTCACCTTTTTTTGCTTGACTATCTACCCCATTCCCACTCTCTCTATCTCACTCTGTCTTTCCCTCTCTCACTCACTCTTTGTCTACGATTCATTTGTTGTCCTGCTCACTTGCTGGAGTCAATGTCAATAATTTTCGTTGTGGCAAATGCCACACGACGTTGCACAGGAAGCAATTATGTGCCCCACGAGTAGATAAGTATATATTTTCCTTCTCTTGTTCTCCCTTATTTCTCTTTCTCTTTTGCCTGCAACGTTTTGTGTAAATTTACAATGCTCTTTGCTAGGAATCTCCTCCCCCTCTTCAAATGTCCTTAAACTCCACCACTCTCTAAACAACTCGTTGTGTGCCGATAATGAGGTTGTTTTTGCATGTTTATTTATGAAACAACAACAATTTGGCGAAGAAGTCAAAGCATCGAAACCCAGAGAGAGAGAAAGAGAGAAACATAGTGAGAGAATGAGAGTATAAAAGAGAGAGAGAGAATTCTGAAAAAGAAAGAAATTAGTGAACATTTGTTTTTAGCTATGAACATTGATGAGGATTGAAAGTTGCAACAACAAGCTATCCTCCATAGATCGAAACAGCTATGTAGACAGCGAAAAGAAGAGAGAAAGGTGAGGAGAGAGAGAGAGAGAGAGAGAGTGAGTGAAATCAAGAGAGAAAAAGATTAACGCAGGCAGCAATACTAGCCTTCAATTGGAATTCTAACTATTAAGAATCTTATACTTATTGTCATTAGATTTAAATTTATTCAAATTTCTGCATTTATCTGGCAACGCTTCTACTGTCAAGTGGCAACGCTTGCCAACAGCCAAGTGGCAACGCCACTTAAAACAAAAGTTGTCAATTTTTGCAGGTCTAACTATATGCGGATAAAGCTTAAAATAAAATTGCAGGGAATTTCCTGGGCTATCATACCCTGAAATATATGCATGTCAAAACAGAAAACTACAATTTCTGACACATAATTAAATATTTTGCGGTATATTTGACATAGATACAGGCAGCAACAACAACAAGAGGAAGCAATTGATGCAAATGACAACAACTGCAGTGAATAAAAAAAAAAAAAAATACACGCAACAAATCAGAATGAAACAAAAGCAAATGATAGTGTGCGAGAGAGAATCTCTCTCACTCCCTCTCTCTTCTCTCTCTTCTCTGTCTCTGTCTCTGTCTTTCATTCTGTCTCTCACTGACTTCTGCATGCAGTCCCTGTCATAAATATGCAAAACTATAGTGGCAAATACAATGAAACGCAACTCGGAGAATTGATGTCACAGGAAATGTGCACAATTTTCCATTCGCCGACAAATGAAAATCAAAATCAAAATCAGCATCAAAATGAAATGAAATGAAATGCATCCAATTCTATGGTTATCCGTCTGCAGGCAACTCTGCAGGAAATGCTTCCAATTGATTTGTAGGCAGTCTGGCAACATGGCGTATGCGAAAAGCAACTCGGCGTATTCGCAATGTCGTAGACTATCTCAGTCTCTCTCTCTCGCTCTCTCGGTCTCTCTTTCCCTCTATCATACATATACTTAAGTTTCAAAATTCATAAATTTTTTCATACGCAATTTGATATACTTCCACTTGGTCTGTTAAAGTCAATATACTGTTTATTATTTTTATAATTATAGATATATAATTATAATTAATATCAACTCTTTTATTTGACTTCCATTCCTCATATTATCATTTATTTATTAATTACTTAAAAAAATCAATTTAATAATAATTACTTACTTTATTGAAAGCAAATAAATGAAAGAGTTGCTCAGTAAGCAGACAGAAAGTGAGATAGAAAAATTACACAGAATAAGATAGATTATTTCTCTGCTTCTTCATTCTTATTGTTGATATTTTTAAAAAAAAAATTTCATTTATTTTGTTTTTTTTTTCTTATTTTGCACACACTTGTGACACACTCAAGCGCGCATATGAAATCGCAGCGAACTCGACTCGACTCAACTCGACTTGACTCGACTCGACGTTGGCTTTGCACGTTGCATGCCACAGCTTCTGGCTGCCACACTAACTCACTCTTCTCTCTCCCACTCTCCCTTGCTCACTTTCTCTCATTTTGAGTCCCTAGCTCTCTTTCTTTTTTATTAATGTCCCACTTTGGTTTATAGTTGGAGAGGGGACAAGAGAAAGAGAAAGAGAGAGCTGCATACTCCATTCCTGAGTCATTCATTCATACGTTCATTTCACTTGCTTTCCACTCATTTTACTTTTTTTTCCAAATACCCTCTAATGTTCGCCACGAGCAGCAGTATCAGCTTACACAAAATTTTGCAGGTTTTTATTTTTTTTTAAATTTTTTTTTTAATAATTTATTTAGATTATTTTTTCTTTTTATGTGATAATATAATAAATTTGCACTTGCATATTTCAGAGTAGGGTATCTGAAAGTCACATTGCTGTCATCGCTTTCATTTGAAATTTTTCATCATTTCTTTTCAGCTGCACTATTTCCTTTCCATATTTTGCTCCCCTTTAAATTGTTAAAATGGAGCATGCAAAATAATTGCGTAGGCGCATATTATGTGCCCGCCGAGCGATGAGACGAGTTCTTCAGCGGGAATTTGCAACTGCAATGGAATCGGGGAGGGGGAGGGAGCAGCAAAAGAGGGGGGGCAGAGACAGCTGAGTGAGCGATGAGTTGGCGGCAACAAACGGACAGAGGGACACATGGAGAGGAAGACAGAAATGTTGGTTGGCATAGTTATAGAGAGAGAGGGAGAGAGTGAGAGACAGAGACAGAGTGAGAGACAGAGACAGAGAGAGAGAGAGAGATAGAGAAACAGTTGCAAGTGCCAACTTGTGTCCAGGACCAGGCCGCAATTTTTATGCAACATTTTTGGTGTTAATTCGCATTTGAGTGGTGCCTCGGTTTGCGCCTTAAAGCTCAAAATCCTGTTGCAAGTTGCAAGTTGCAAGTTCTTTCCATTGAACAAAAACCGAGAGATACAGTCACAAAGAAATAAAGAAACAAAGAAAGAGAGAGAGAGAGAGAGAGACCTCAATAAACTGCTACTTAATTTAACTCAGCATATTAAATTTATAATTTTAAAGGGTCCTGTGCACAGGGTATCTCTTATTGCAGACCACCCAAGTACATACAACATTAAAATTTCTTCATTTCTGATATGTTTCAATAAATACAATACGATCATAGAATACAGAAAAAAACATAATTTTCGTTTGTTTTTTTTTATGTAATCTAATTATTGAATTTGAAAGATATGTCAATTGACAAATAGTTTTTTGACTTCATTCAAATTCAATTGGAAATAATAATTCAGTGAATCCATTTAGATTGACCCTTGAACCCACGTTGTGCATGAAATTGTGCAGCTTGCGTGTTTCCTTCTCCATCAACTCCTCCAAGGTGACCACTTCCACCTTCATGCGGTTCTTGAAGCGCACGGCGAAGAGACGCCCTTCCACCACTTCTTTGAAGGTTTCGATGATAACTTCCAATTTGAGGCCACGTGTGAATCCATTTCTCTCTGTTACCAACTCTCTATCGTACTTAAAAACACAATGCAAATATTTCATAAGCCTTTTCCGATCTTCATCGGCAGTCATTGGTCTGGGGACACGATTGGAGGAACGACCACGACCACGACCACGTGGGTGCTTCTGCTTCGGTTCTGCGCGTTGTCGACGATTTCTTGCTCCAGAATTATTCTCCCCATTATCAGCCATTATAGAATGTGAAGAATGGATGTACAATAATAATTTCAAACAAACTAATTGAAATTTTGAAAATCACAACTTTAGTTTCAATTAGACAAAAGTTATTTGCAATTTCACTCGTAGACTCAAACACGGTGTGACCAGATTGGCAAATTGCAAGTGTTGAGCAATTTACGCCTAAAACATACTAAACATTATCTCAACTGATAAAGTTTAACTTAACAGAAATTTGATTTCTGTTAACATACGACTGTTACTTTACTGTTAACATCAAGTTCTCTAGAAATTTCCATTGTTATATCAAACAATGCGTCTTTTCAAGAGTTACTTGTTTATATATTTTTGAAAATGAAAAAAATAATGAAAAAGTCAAGGCAAATATTATTTACTATAATTATTTATAAACTGTACAGATTCTTCACTTATAAAATTGACAAAAAAAAAATACTATCATTTACAGCATGCTAATCATAATGAAAATATACATTATGATAAAAATAATATTATCAATTGAAATTGTAATTCAAACACTAATAAATTTGCAGATAAAAACTTCGACCGCATTTAGCCGCAAAAGTAACAACGTTGCCTGTTAGCAAAAAAAAAAAAAAAAAAAAATGAAAGTAAAAAAATACTTATAAATCGACAGAATTTCTTTAACCTTTTGTAAGGAATATCTATTTATACCTTCAAATTTTCCTGGCAATTTCCTTGTAAATTTTTTAAATTTAAATTTAATTTGTGATCATAAAACAACATAAATTTTTGAAAATTAGGTTATTTAATTCATGTACTAAAGTATTGAAAATTATGTGAATTGACAAATATTTTTGCATTTCATTTTTATTTATTATAATTAATTTGATTAATGTCAATCACTCAGTTAGGGCATATAACCCATTGTGCAATAGAATCGCTGCAGCATGCGGGGTTCCTTCTCCGTCAGCTCATTGCAGGTGACCACTTCCATGGTCTTGCGTTTCTTGAAGCGTACTCCGAAGACAAGGGCCCCCTCGTGTCTGAAGCCACATATGATTTCATCCAAGATGAGGCCGCGTGCGAATCCATTTCTTATAGTCACCATTGGTCGCTTGGTCTTTTCGATGATACTCAGATAATTAGAAAAGCGTTTTCCATTTGCATCCTCAGCTATTGTCCTGGCGTCATTCCAGTGCGGAGCACGGCGACGTGGCTGCTCCTGCATCGGTTCTTCATGCCATGAACCTACACTTGTTTTACGGTAATCAGCCATTATCGAATGTGTTCGATGAATGAACTATATGAATTTGAATTAATTTATTTATTTAGTTATAATCTTGAAAAACGCAATAGCAATTTTAATTATGTGTATAACTCACTCGAATACTTTTTGCAACTTTAATAATTCTCGCAGCCGATGCGAACAAACAGGACTCTATTAAATAAACTAGGAATCTAATTGAGATCCCGAAAATCACAAATTCAGTTTTAATTATTTTTGCAAATCACTGCAGAATTGTTTGCAACTTCACTTGTTGACGGTGTGACCAGATTGAAAAATTGTGAGTGTTGGGAAATTAGTGCCTCACAGTTACTAAACATCCACACAAATGTTAAATATTGCATTATTATACGGTATTTCTTTTACTGTTAATGTTAATGTTAATAATCGACTGCCGATTTTAAATGAGCCATCAAACAGTGCATACTTTTAGGGGATTGAGACAGTTGGCAAATTGTATTTTCTGGTCACAAGTAAGCTACAAAATTATGGAAACTGCAGTTGTGATTTTTGGCATTTGACCTATGTTGTCTGAAAATGATAAAATGAGACTGGCAATAATTTCGAAAATTATGCTTGTAATGTAAATGTTTTTTTTGAGAAATAATAACATTTAAATTTATTAACTAAAAGGCATTCTTATTCAATTAGTTTTATGGTATTAATGAAAGCGAAAGGAATAAAAAAATGCTATTTTATTATAATTATGCTTTAATTATTTGTGGAAACTATTTCTATTTATATTTCTATTTTCTTCTCTCGCTCTCTCTTTGTCTCTCTCTCTCTCTCTCTCTCTCTCTCTCTATCTTTCTCTTTCTTCATGAATTCCACACTCTTTTATATGCACTTTAACAAATTCAAAGCTGCAATTCTTGTTAATGAAGACGCTTAGTATTTACACAGTCAGTCTCTTGAGCGGCCATGCAATGTCGCGAGTCCTTTGAGTCCTTTGTGCTATGAGTTTTTTTCTCTCTGTTTTGCGAGCTACTCTCAACCGCAAGGCCGCGCCAATGCGCTGTATAATGATATTTTAAGTTTACATGTATTTTCTATTTCGTGTTTTATTTTTATAACAAAATCTTATAATTTTTTTTAAGCTTTTGAACAGAAAACCAAAACTATGCCAAAACAACCTTTAAAAAGCAACACAAATAAATACAAAGAAAATTATGACAAAAAATAAAATTCTTGAACTCAAATTTTTCAATATATTAAAATAGTTTAATGACGTCACTCTCTCTCTCTCGCTCTCTCTCTCTCTCTCTCTCTCTCTCTCTCTCTCCATCGAAATTCTAATTCTATCTATTGAAATCTCTGTTTCTTTTCGAAATTTGCAATGCTCAACTTATACAGACATTATTATCAACAGGACATATCTTTTCATGTTGTAACATCACTTATTATTTTTAAGGTTTCTTAATTTTTTAATAATTTTTTTTTACTATTTTTTGGGATAAATCTTTAAATTTAATAGCTTTTGGCAGCACCGATGAATGATATTTAAACACAGAAAAGAGAAAGCAAAAAAAATTGGAACACAAAGAAAGATGTTCACAGAGAAAGAGAACGAGAGAGCTAGAGAGCGAGAAAGAGAGAGGGGAAGATAATAAAACATTGAAAACAAACAATGGCAGCTATCAGATAGAACATGTGGTTAACAACTTTGACAAATTAGGTCAATACGTTCCAAGGCCAAAAACATGAACAACAACAACAAGAGCATGTACAGCTATGTATTCGCTTTACAGACTCTGTTAGAGTTATCGATACATTTATCGATTAATATGTGAGTGCACACACTCTCGCATCACATTTTTTGCTCA